>OY755040.1:140490799-140963299 GCA_963576565.1 Aspidapion aeneum | reverse complement strand
TTAGTCTGGAGTTGAATAGAATATATTTCAGTTTTTAGTTATATTAGCTCACACGTACACTATAACTATAGTACCTAGTGTGAGCTTAGGAGCCCATATATTGGCAGAGTATTTGTTCGGTTATTTGTTCGGTTATTACCTTTTTTTTTTACCACGCTCAAGGTGTGAAGGGGCATTTACACTCAAAGAGAAGGGAGAGGAATAGATTACCCTTCCTTTCTGCGGTAATGTTCAGATTTCTTGGCCGGGTTAAAAATCCTAAATTTTTTAATTTGGTAATTTAAAAATATGCCTTAAGGTCTTGAATCTGGCTGAACTAGGTAAACTAAAATTTCAAACAAAGACTCCATAAAAAAATTGAATACTGGATGTCATTAATTTAAAAAATGATGTCCATAAGGAAATACCATATGCAAGTAACTATGTTTACAATTTTTTTAAATAAAATAATTTCCAGCAATTACCTGCTACCCCATTGCCTTGAACCGCGAAAAACACTGTACGGTATTTTGCTATTTATTTTTGATTGCGGGGATTTGCTTTAATTTATGAAAAAAAAACTATAAATAAATAAAACAATAAAAAATAGCATTTGAATTAAGATTTTCACTTCTTCGTATTATACTCCATTAACCTTTTAATAACTCTTTATTATTTAATTAATCGAAAAAAGAAACGCGGACTGGCAAGGACGTATTCAGGGGGGAACCAAGGGGATCAATCCGCCCCTCCGAAATAGTCGATAAAGTGTGTGGAAAGAAATTTTTTAATCCCCCCGATTTTTTTTTGCTGACTGACAGTGACGTATATGGAAGAAAGTTTTGGTGTGGGCCCGAGACAGTTTGGGAGGGGGGGCCCGAGACAGTTTTAGGGGAGGAGGCGAAAGAGTTTAGGGGGGGGGCGAAACAGTTCTTAAAGTTGTACAGGTGCGAAAAAGAAACTTCTGCTAATTTATGTGCACCACAATCACACGATTCTACCCCCACCCTTTTCTTTTTGGGTATGTGCGGGCGATTTTATTCAATTCCAAAGGGTCTATCTAGAGCCTTAACTTAACCTAGGTCAAGCGCGGATTTAAGGGGGGGTCAACGGGTTAATTACCCACCCTAGAAAAAAATATGCACTTTTTCCTAATAAAATAATGGAAAGCACGAAAATTAACCCCCCCCCCCAAGACATTCCTGAGTGCACCACTGCTATATAGTATGGTGTAAGCTAAAATAGAATACCATAGTATAAATATTCCTAAGTGTTAAAAAAATATTCTTATCGCATTCTTGGGACATTATTGTGTTTCCTGGGTAGCAGGGAATTCAACTCTAAATTTGATTAATTTTATTTTACCATTATCTTAAGACCAATTATTATGGATTATGAACCTTGATCTCCATAATGCCAAGCATTGAAAAAACTTAGTAGAGTACATTTACATTTCTTATTTTAGAGGACAACGGATGTTGTTTCTATAGTAAAAAAAAAGTTGAAATATTTATAAATCTTCATGCATTCAAGAAAATATCATTTTCTGCGTTTCGCAACACAATAGGTACACAAGCAGTGGCGTATATAAGGGGGAACCTGCAAGGCCCAGGCCCCCCTGAAGTCAAGATTTTTTTTGATATTTTACACATATTTTATGAATACAAACATAAATAAAATAGCATAAATACGGCCTCATGGGGTCTTGCCCCCCCCACCCCCAAACGGTTTCGGGCCGACCCCAAAACTTTTTTGTATAGACGCCACTGTACACAAGTAAAAAAATTGAGCCAGCAGATACGTATAGACGTCCATACAAAATTATGTTCATATTCCAAAAACGACTACGTTGACTTTGATGAGCATTATACAAATATGAACACTGATGCAATCGATATAAATTTTGTTGGAATGATTCTCAATAGAAAATTAAAATTGAATGGTTTTTAAGGTTTTTTTTAAAATAATTTAAGCTCCCTTATAGCTCATCCCAATCAAAAAAAGGAAATTTCATTGAAACGTTTTACTCAATATAAATTTAGAAACCAGGTTTTGATTGCTACTGTAGTGCATGAGTTATGGTTTTTTTTATAATTCAATGTTTTTACCCTCTTACAAAACCATCATCCTCACAAAAAACTAATGGTCCTATTTATGTGAACCAAAAAATTTCTGTGCCAAATTTGGTTGAAAATGGTTAAATGATTTTTGAGCTATCATGTTACAGACACATAGACAGACATCATAGATGAACTTTATTTAAGCAAAATAGCGAAAATAGTAAAAATACTCTGCCAATATATGGGCCCCTAAGCTCACACTAAGTACTATAGTTATAGTGTACGTGTGAGCTAATATAACTAAAAACTGAAATATATTTTATTTAACTCCAGACTAAATTACCTTTTGTTTGATACCACACAAGCCATGTTTTGACTCAAATTTTTGAAATCTACCCCCACCCTTAAAAAAAACAAAAAACTAAAATGTATTTTGTTAAACTCCGGACTCAATTACCTTTCGTTTGATATCACACACGCAATATTTTCACTTAAACTCTAATTTTTAAAATATACCCCCACCCTTTTTTTAAAAATAAATTAAAATGTATTTTGTTTAACTGCAGACTCAATTACCTTTCGTTTGATATCACACACGCCATATTTTCACATAAACTCTAATTTTTGAAATCTTCCCCCACCCTTTTATTTGGCTTGTGTTCGGTGGATTTTGTTGGTTAAATGGGACCATCTGACCCAGCCTAGGTACCAAATTTCATTAAAATCGACCTAGCGGTTTTTGAGTTATGCGCGTTGGTCGTTACAGACAGACATACAGACAGACAGACAGACAGACATACAGACAGACGGCGCGACAAAAAAGTTTCAACATCATCTGAAACGCAAAGATATATAAAATTTTTTGAAATCGGAGCAATTTTTTTTTTCTCGAAAAAATTAGGATCACCATAGCTCACACTACTATAGTATAGTATATGTGTGAGCTAAAAATACAAATTTTTGTGCTCCTGATACTTTGAAACAATTGATGGGTATCTACCGTATTAATAATCGCGCCACAATTTTATATGAAACTTAAAAATTTACAAGGTGTCCCAAAAGTCCGAGTCCACCCAAATGTCTTCTGAACCAATTTGACAGTGATCGATACAATTAAAAGGTCTATTTTATGGAGGGGCGGCACTCTCACCACTTCATAAAAGAGATCTCTTGATACTATCGATCATTGCCAATTATGAAACTATCTTTAATATAGTTCAGAAGATATTTGGGTGGACTCGGACTTTTTCTTACTTTTTAATGCAATTTTCTAATAACCTCGTTTCCTCAGTGAATCGCAATAAGAACAAAATGGTTATTTTTAGATTTTTACGGTTTCTAGATCTTTCGAAGGTCCGTAGTAATAAAGGATTTGATCTACTTATGATATAGACCTAATAGAAGGGAAACAAAATAACTTTTTCGTTAACCTCACTGACTGAACATATTTAATTGCCAATATAAGAATATAAAAACACAATTTAACAAGATATCTTTTATGTTATTGAAAAAAATGTTAGTTATAAATGTATGTTGTCATTTCTGTTATCAGCATTTTAATTAATTTTTTTTAAATTAATTTTTATAAGTGAGTACATGCAATGTTGCATTTTAGTATACATTTGCATCAAAGTACACAGGGTGGTAAAGATAAAAGTAACCACATGGATATGATTGGGAAAAAGCAAATGTCAGAATTTTGATAAAATAATAAAACAAAATATTTCACGATTTTTTCATCCTAATAGGTGTCATTGAAATGAGGTGAAACATTCTGAGGTAAGATAGAGCCTCAGAAATTGGTAAAAAGTGGTCTTATAAACATGGGTTGGAAAATGCATATTAAGGAAAAATAATGTATCAAATAATAATTACTAAAAATCAGGTTATCTAGTCAGGTTCATTTTTACGGGTTGAGGTTTATTTTTTGAAGTGTAACTTCTTTAAGCGCGTTTAGCACTTTTTGTGGGTACTGAATTGAACTGAGCCGTTACGCTTGGTTATGTAACGCTCATTCGGCTCGAGTCGAATAACTGTCAGAGGAACAGTCAGCAGAGCGATATGATGATGCAGATGAAGGACACTTAGAGCAAAATTTACCAGAGTAATTTATACCTAATTATAATTATGTAAATATTATTACTATGTATATTACTTTATCAATATACAACACAAAAAATCTTGTATTTCGTATTATTAATTTCGCCTTGTTGAAGTTTACACTTCTGCCGTGTGGTCCTAAGCACACACAATTTTTTATTTTATTGAGGATTTAGATGCGCACTAAGAAATTCTAATTGTCAAGAGTTTTATCAAAAAATACTTTTCCTGTAAAAGCATCATTTCAAAACCCTTACACGTTCATTATATGCCATACGCAGAGCTCCTTCTTAATATGTATTTTTCGACCATGTTTATATGAACTTTTTTTACCAATTTGAGGAATACTTTCTTCGAGATATTTTATCCTATTTCGATGACATCCTGTATTAGGGTTACCAGACGTCCGGATTAATCCGGACATGTCCGGATTTTTACTACGTCCGGGTGGGTCCGGGCGGATTTTTCATAAACGTCCGGATTTTAAAGTAGCCGCCTTTATAAACATCAAATAATGCAAAATAAACTAGTTTCAAAAAATGTAATTACACAATAATCGTCGATAAATTTAGCAGTGTGAATTCACCTTTAAGCGGGGTCTTCACATAATGTTTTACCTTACATCTTGCCTGTTCAGTCAAAACGCATCAAGTAAAACTTTGTGTGTAGACGGAAAAACGGACGTTTTACTTGAACTGATTTAAGACGAAAGACCGCTTAGAGAACTGACCGGATCACGCATTGTTTTCCAATAAAACCATCGTTTTGTATCAAAAACTGATCTAAAAACGTACGTTAAAACTATCAAGTGTCTACGCTAGTCTTTCAACCGTCATACTTGACCCTTTTGACTGACAGGCAAGACGTAAGGTAAAACGTTATGTGAAGACCCCGCTTAAAGTAGTATTATTAATTTAGCCTTGTTGAAGTTTACACTTCTGCCGTGTGGTCTTAAGCACACACAATTTTTTTGATGAAGTTTGTAATCTAAAAAAGTACATATCAGACAATTCTACTTCTGATGACCACAATCTGCCTACCCACCAACAATGGGCAAAATGTTTTAATGCAAGTATTTCTGCCCAGTGGACCAAAGAAAGAAATAGGCTGCTTTTATCTTCTGTAAAAGGAATACTCATGACTTTATACAATTTAAGAAATATGAGCTGGTCAGAATTTTACGATTTTGTACTTCTGTCTAAAAATTCAACGCTGTTGAATAAAATACAAAGCAGTGAAAAGTACCTATAAAATAGTAGGTATATTATGTTATTTATTAGTTATTGTTTCAATTAAAAATAAAGTTGATTTTTTGTGTGTGGCATCGAAAAAATTTTGACGTCCGGATTTTGTCCGGATTTTCTTGACGGCTGGTCCTGGTTAGAGACGTTTTCATCTGGTAACCCTATCCTGTATAAAGCTTTTGTTTTTTCGTAATGGTATTTTTAAGGGATCATACAAAATAAAAAGAGATTTGAGAGCGTTTTAAATTCGAAATTTAGCGGAAGGGTGTTCCGGTGTGATTGAGAAAGGAAGTTGCACGGTATTCACTGAATTGGAAACTTAACGTGAATACACTTAGGGTGTCAGGTGCCTTTTATAACGTTCGTCCCTCGCGTCAATGCATATATGCATCCTAAACTAAAGTCATTTCTTAGAATATTGGACAAAATAAAAACAATTTTAGCTGGTTTTATAATGAAACTTTATAGTTCAGGATTTCATGATCCCATTTAATTGGTCGCCCTTATTAGGGACACATTATACATTGAATGGAAAGTTATTAAACAGTAACTTCCAGCAGACTCCTAGCAAAAATATTTATTTTAAGAAGTATTCTTAAAAATACAAATCATAACAAAAATATTTCATTTAAAAAAAAGCCAAGTACGCGAAAATGGCATTCCGTATAAAGAATTGAGATAAAAGTAAAGCCAAGTGCTCCAATACAAATTTCTTACTATTTTGGAAATGTTTTTTTTAAACTTTGCTATTACACCCAAACTTCTTTATGTTCAATTTAGCACTGTGCCTAAGAGTCATTCAAAATATTGCCAAACTAGTAAGAACCTTTCATTTTGAAATTTGTATTGGAAAACTTGGCTTTACTTTTATCTCAATTTTTTTTACGGAATGCCATTTTCGCGTACTTGGCTTTTTTTTACATGAAATGTTTTTGTTATGATTTCACTTCTTTTTTAAAGGAATTGGATAATACTTAATTTTTAAAGTAGTAAAATATTGTTCAAAACTTTTGCAATGCCTTACTTAAATTTTTAAGATTTTTTAATTTTTTTTCCATGGTTTTATCGTAGTTCCTATCAGCCTTCCAAAGCTCAGCTCTCTAGCGTTTCTGAAAGTGCACAATGTTACTTTTACATAACTTTACATGTATAGGGGAGCGAAATAAATTAAAATTGTCGTGTTTTTAAATTTTGTCCTATAGTTTTATCATAGTTCCTATCAGTCTTCCAATGCTCAGCTCTCTAGCGTTTCTGGAAGTGGGTAATGTTACTTTTACATAACTTTACATTTATATGGGAGGAGAGTAAATGAAAATATTGGACTTTTTAAATTGTTTCCCATGGTTTCATCATAATTTCTATCAGCATTCCAATGCTCAGCTCTCTAGTGTTTCTGGAAGTGGGCAATGTTAGTTTTATATAAATTTACATTTATAGGAGAGGGAAGTAAATTAAAATGTTGGTGTTTTTAAATTTTTTCATATAGTTTTATCATATTGTCTTTCAGTCTTAAAAAGTTCAGCTCTCTAGCGTTTCTGGAAGTGGGCACTGTTACTTTTACATAACTTTACATTAATAGAGGAAGGAAGTAAATTAGAATTTTGGGGTGTTTTAATTTTTTTTTATAACTTTATCATAGGTACTATCGGTCTTCCAAAGCTCAGCTCTCTAGTATGTTTGAAAGTAGGCAATGTTACTTTTACTTAACTTTACATTTATAGGGGAGCGAAGTAAATGAGAATTTTGGGGTGTTTTTTTTCCTATAGTTTTATCATAGTTCCTATCAGTCTGCCAAAGCTCAACTCTCTAGCATTTCTGGAAGTGGGCAATGATACTTTTACATAACTTTAAATGTATAGGAGAGGGGAGTAAATTAAAATTTTTTGGTTTTTTGATTTTTTCCTATAGTTTTATCATAGTTCCTATCAGTCTGCCAAAGCTCAACTCTCTAGCATTTTTGGAAGTGGGCGATGCTAATTTTACACAACTTTAAATGTATAGGGAAGGGGAGTAAATTAAAATTTTGAGGTTTTTTTTTGATTTTTTCCAGGGGTTTGGTCATAATTTCTGTCAGTCTTCCGAATTTCAGCTTTGTAGCATGTCTGGAAGTACAGTAGAATATTGATGATCTATAAATGAGTGAGTCAGTGAGTGAGTGGCAATTTCGACGTTTTTTGAAATTTCGTAACTACTTTACTACTTTATGGAATTCCATGAAACTTGGAGGGGTTGTTAACTCCATAGAGATCTACGACTGTGCAAAGTTTGAGATTCGTAGCTCATTCCGAAGTAGAGTTTTAGGTAGGTCAAATATCAACTGAAATGTTTCCAGAAAAGATGGTTACGGCGCGCGAACTTGGCGAGGCACTCCCGTGCTCTCAGATAAACACGTAAGCTTCATAACCTATTGCATTATGTAAGGCAAAACACCCCATAGGTCTTTTTTTGTACCTTTTTGGCTTTTGGTGTAATATATAGAGGGAACACACTGGACAAAATGAGGAGGACTGTGTGTCATCCATGTATCGTAGCCATAGTTTTAGTTTGATTCTTGCTGTGTTGATCAGGGATTTCAAAAAACATAAGACGAATACCCAACTAACATTTATAGTAGCGGCTACATGTTCTAAAGGCTTTGCTACTTTCTTATAGTAGAAATGTGGTGATCCCAACCAAAATTTGTTACTTTTTAGTTCTAACTACTATTTAGTATCAGGAAATAGTAGATGTTTCGTAAAAACGACCCTCTAAACTACTTCATAGGATTGTTTCTTGATAGTCGATTCTGATAGTCTTCTCTACCACAATAGGACGTTGCTAAAGTTTTACTTTCTTTTTAGTCGTTATTTCGTAGTCGCCCTGACTTTTATATCCTACTTAATTACCACTAGAAAGTTAAGCTTCATTGGAGTCCCAAACAAGTGTATCCGACAACTACATTATAACTTTAATTTTTACCACAAAAGTTTGTGTCATCATAGTAACATCTGATGTAACAATGTAGACAAAATAACTTTTTGGATCAACTTTAAAGCCGCAACTACTTTCAAGTAACCTTTTCGACCATCAGGGAATATAGTTTGGGACGCCATGTTTTTATGTAAGAAAGAAAATTTAATATTTTTGTTGTCGTTTTATGAGCTCATATTAAAGAGCCATACTATTTTATAAACAAATTAGTTGAAGCTTACCAAAAATGCTCTTCTTAAGCACCATTTGTTGGAGTTAAATGTCGATTATGAAAACATAACCTCCAAAATCACAACACAAAAATTCCATCAGCTACCAGAAAACGGCTCAATTTTACGGGCGCACCGGTTTTTTGCAATATATATAATGCATGTTATACAAAAAACTTTGCGTCGCACTCGAATGTTGATCCTCTGCTCGTAAATTCTCACACTTTTGGATAACATAGTTCATATTATAACCATAACCAAACAAAAAAACTAAGCGAGTCTGTTTACTGTTGTGTCCACCATATTGTGTAACAATTCTACCAAAAAGAAACGATTATATTATTTGCAACTACATCGCAACTTTTATGCCATTACGGAAAAAAAACAGCCTCTACGACGTAGTAGATACCTGGCTACGACGTAGTAGTGTAGTTGTTACTACAGTGACTTTAAACACTTGGCCAAGTAGTTATAACCAGAAATTGGTTCCCCACTTAGGGAATTATAACGTCGCTGTATGGTATACTGAGACGTAGCGGGAGTACGTTGCGGTTACTTTTAAGAAATTCTTTCTAGTTGAGGTTTCGTCGTTACAACTTTAATTGTTTGTTGGGTATCCCAGCACCATAATATAAAAACAATATTTTTATCGGGAAATACGATAAGGAGATTTGTAACTAAAACAAAACCAGAAAATCCCTCAAAAAATAAGGAATGTATTTACTAAATCCCGTGTGAGTGTGGTAAATCATATATAAGTGAAACGAAACGCCCTCTTCAGATTACAGTAAAGGAACATCTAAAAAGTACCCAATTAGGGGATATTGAAAAATCTGGTTTAGCGAATTATGCATGGTCAAATGATCACAGGATTCAGTGGTCAAAAGCTAAAGTTTTGCATAAGGAGTCGCATTGGCGAAAACGAAAATTTATTGAAGTTGCGTTTATAATGCAGAATAAAGAAGTTTTCAGTCAACCAAGCACGGACATACCAAACATATGAAAACCACTCCTTAAGAAAAACAGGCGTTTTACGATTAAAAACAGGGCGGGTCGTCACACCTGACTGCACACCAAGTAATAAAAGTAGTACCCTAGAAACTAGATTGTCTCTAACACAAATATTTTCCTTAATTTCGTAATATAATAGATATGGTGTAAAAATATACGGAAAAACCCTGTACATCAAATTAGTTTTGCTGGCCTCAAGCAGTTATTTATAATGGTAACTGCCAAGCTTCCCTCAGAGAAGCTAGAAGCTTTTACAGGTACATATTCTGACGGGTGTAAATGGGGGAATAATAATAATAATTATTATTATTTTTTATTATCTAAGCAAGGAATGTTTTAGTTTTAAACACCTATTGTTTTAAAAGCAAAAGAAAGACAAATAAACACACAACAATTAAAAATGTCATTTCAAATAGTTTAAAGCCTGTGAACGACAATAAAATTAATATGTTTTTTAATGCTAACAAACAAGATGGTGTGTTTAAGTATTTCTTGAAAGTAATAATAAACACACATTTTTGTTAATTTTTCTTTCGAGAAAAATATAGATGGATAACTCAAAACAGAACAATAGAATAGTGAACACGAATATGTTTAAAGAAACAAATTCAAGTATTAGTTCTTTGCATTATTTGCAATTTGGTATTTGAGAATTATATTGGCAATCGCCCATTGCGATCAGAAATTTTAACACACGAAAAATTCATGTTTTAAGACGTTGATACTTTACGTAATTTGTATAATTTGAGTTTTAATACCTTTGACAGTGGGAAGGAAGAATTATAGAGATCAGTTAGATGGCTTGGTCGAGTTAATACCCTGACAATTGCTCGTTCTTGTATTGAGACACCGCAGACATGCACAGATGAAAGTTTTCCGAAAATTTATGTATGGTTTTCGGTGGCTTAATGTTGTTTCGGTTTCGCAAAAAACCTCTTTTTCTTTTAATCTAATTTTTATTATTTTTTCAGAACATTTTATTTTTATTTTTTAAAACTCATATTTTGGGTTACAATTGGGTATAATTGGGTTGTAGTTTTACTCAATAGGTTAAGTTAAATTTAAGGCTTACAAACTAGCTATAAACTATCAATTTGGCATAGTTTAATATTTAAGTTCCAAACGCATTTAATAATAATATTTCTAATTTTAATTCAATCCTCATATTACTACCGCCCTCTGCATATTTTAATTTAAATCGCGTTTTTATTCTTTTTAATAAAATTAGAATTGTAAATTCTTTTTATCAGAAGTGATGCGATTTTCCTATAGAGGGCGAAGAAACACGCCGCAAAAACAAGACAGAACCTAAAAGTCTGTCGCCATTCACGCACGCTCTCGATCGGAATATTTTGAACGATCAACGCTTTTATAAAAAATGGTGAACTCTAAAAACCATTAAATTCCTCTAAAACTCCAAACATTGAAACTCGGGAGTGCTGGACCGCTATAGAAGACTTCTGGCGAATCTGGTGCACCAGTTGGAAGAGATCAAGACATCACCGGTAAGTCCCTCTCCTATAAGATCGCATCATTAATATTTTTCTATTATTTCGCTCTTAAATAATCATCATATTCCAATATTATTTTTATGTCTCAATTAAATTTCACTTCAGAAAGGTACGATTTCGCGTGCGTTCGTATACCTTTCAAATGAAAGCGGAGGACTTGATTCAATACAGTCCACTAGACAATCTAATTTTTTGAGCTATCGGAGTGAGACAAATGTAAAAGGGCGTTTGCGTACAGAGCAAGAGATTCCGGGTTCGAGTCCTAGCGGAAAACAGAAAACTTTTTTCTTATTTTTCTTTTTTTAATTTCACTTGTTGTTTAAATAGAGATATTGTTTTGTAATGTAATAGCAGAGAAAATCGGTACAAGATTTTTAATATTATGTACTAACTTATGGAAGAGATATACAGGGTGCAATTAAAATGATGCAACAACTTTTAAAGGGAAGGTCAAAACTAGACAAAAAGTTTACATTATTTGTTAAATTTGAAGAGTGAAGGATAACTGTCAATTTTAAAAATTGGTAAATGTTAAATTTTGTGATTGTTAAATTTATTTAAAAATTTGTATTTTTATGCGCTGTTAAAAAAATTAGATAGATTTTTGTATACAGCCATTTCATGATGACAGCTGTTTTAGTTAATTTTTCCTTTATTATAATATATTAAAATCGAAAAAAAAATTGTTTGTTGTAACTTAAATAAAAAACAAAGAGGTTTGATGCAAAATTTACCTAATAGGAATTATTTTTTTCTTTTGACATTCCTACCACCCCTTAAAGTTTCCTGCATCATTTAAATTATGTATAAAAGTAGAAGGCAAATTTTCTTTAGAAAACAGTATCGCACCCAAGAATAAGTCTTACGGGAAGGGGGGGCCCGATGCCTTATAATATCGTATTTTATTCTATTTTATCTTTTTATTTATAAAAAAGGTTGGAAAATATCTAAAATAAATAGCCTATTAGCACACTTCAAGTGAAGCCATGATATATCAGCCTTCAAAACAGTTTTTTGTAAATATCTCAGAAAGTAAAGCTACTACAAAGTTTTTGGTTACAGCACAAATTATTAAGCAAAAAGTAGTGTACTATATTTCGAAAACCGCATATTGATACGATGCTCCGTCAAAAAGTTAATGTTTTTAAAACATTTTAATTGTCATTTGCATTAACGGATTTTTACCAAAATCTAATCAGCTCGTTAAAGTGTCGAGCACTATTTTACCTGGAAATTTTGTGCAAGTCGGTTCAGCAGTTTAGGAGTTATCGTGTTACGGACAAAAATAATATAAACACAGATATACAGGCCTCACGACGATATTGCTAAGATAGGTCAAAATACACCCAAATAACACATTTCCGGCGTTAATATAATAAAACCTTCTCTAGCCGTTGCTACGCGGGTTAAGAAGGTAAAAATCTTAGACTGGGGGGCCCGGGCCCCGAGGCCTCTTTTGGGTGCGCCCATGAATACATTATATCACGCATGCATCGTGTAGAACTAAGGCTAAAATATTGTTATTTTCATGTAAAACACCTTTTAGTTCAATTTGGTTTGGTAAATAGTTATCTGCACCTACGTAGGCATTTTCATGGTAATTAGTTTCGTATTACGTTACTTTTGTGCCATAAAAAAAACTCTAAAACATTTTTTACCAAACAAAACGATAGATAATGCCACCTTTACCGTCTGTTTTTGTGTGATAAGAAAACAGTCATAGTCTGGAAAATGTACTTTCTGCTTCTGGTTCGACATACATATCAGGATCTTATACAAATAAATAGAACCACGTGTTCCTTTCGGTCATTTTACTACTACTATGTCGGTTTAGAACGTTTTTCTACGTTGTCCGTCGACTATTTTCCACGTTCTTCGATCCTGACAATCATCTGTCAGGTGTTTTTTACTCATTAATCTTTGGATTAAAAAAGATAAACTCTCTTTTTCTGCGCCCTATTGTTGCCCTGTTATACATGGCCATACCATATCAGTTGTCTTCTAGTGATGTTATCCGTTATTCTTCCCTCGATTCCCATTCTTTCTTTTATGATCTCATTTCTTATGTGATATTCTTATTGATCTTCTTATTGCATCCATTTCGACACTTTCCATTTTTGTTCTGTATTTTTGTTACGCGATAAGTCTCTATTCCATCCACCATTGTTTCATATATGTTAAATTTTACATTCTTTTTTATATCTCTGCTGCATAAAATACTATTAAGACATCCAATAACCTTTTTTGCTTGTACTATTTTTTTTCCAGTTCTTTACAGTATGTTCCTGTCTTATCAAATGTGACACCCAATTACACACTCATTGCATGAAGATATTGTTTGTCTATTGTCTAGTTCTAACTCACTTGATTCGTTTCCAATACCACTTTTGGTATTCTTCCGTTAACTTTCTCATCATATACTCCATGTCTTCTTTATCATTAGCCACATAATTACTTGGTCGTCAGCAAACTGTAGTGTGTATATGGTAAATCGATCGTTAAATTGAATTCCCATGCCGAGTACTTAACGTTTCCAGTTTTTTAGAGCTACTGCGACATATATTTTAAAAAGAGTTGGAGAGATACAACATCCCTGTCTTAAGCCTTTCGTTACCAGGAATTCTTTTGAAAGTCGATATTCAATTTCAATTTTGGATTTTGACCTTTTGTATAGTTCCTTTATCGCTTTTATGTTATTGATCCTTCTTACCGCCCCTTAAAGTTTAGTGAATTATTTAAATTACACCCTGTATATATTACCCCCAAAAAACCAATAAAGAAGTCACAGAACCCGACAATTCACAGACTCAGTCTAATTTATTTGGATCGAAAAACAAATTTAAAATTGCATTTGGTTAACTGGTGAATTTAAATTAAAATGAATGATGCTAAAGTTGTTTTAAGGTCATCATCCATTAAAAATTTAGCGCAGGAAAATATTGTCCGTTAATGACTGTTTAACAAAGTCAAAGGCGTGCCCAGGGGGGAGGAGGAAGCTTCTGGGCCCGGGTCCTCCCAAGGCTTAGATTTTTTGAGAAGTTTTTTTCCAAATATTTCACGAATAAAAACAAAAAATAGCATGAAATACTACATCATGGGTCTCCGGCCCCCCCAAATAAGTTAGAGTATAAATATGGGACATACCCTATTTAATTCTTAATACAGTGAAGTCCGCTTATAACGAACCCGTTTATAGCGAACGTCTGGTTAATACGAACCTTTTTTATTTATACGAAAAGTCATCCATAAATACTCATGTATTGTCTTACTGGTTATAACGATCCCGCTTATAGCGAACTTCCGGATATAGCGAACCTAATTTTAATAATCTAGAATATGTATTTTTCTTTTAAAACGAACTTTATATAAGCAGACAATGGGCGTTTTCACACTAGACGATACGGCAACGACACGAATGGTTGCAAAAACATGCACAAGACCCAGAATATGATCACAAGTATGAATTCGATAATGATATGCTTGATTTAGTAGAAGAACAAGCTAAGAGAAAAATGTGTGACTTCGATTTTAACGATTATGTGACTATTGATAAAGACATTGTAGCAAGAGAAACGTTGACTGGTGAGCAAATTATAATCTCTCCGTCACCTCAAACATGGTTTCAAGTGATAATGACGAAGATAATGATGATCCTGTTCAAGATAATTCTGTTGAAGTCACTAAAGTTTATGTTCCAACCATTCGTGAAATGGAGAACAAAATTTCGGAAACTCGTAATTTTTTGGAATCACGCCAAGTTCCTGATAAAATATGGGCATCATTTTGTAACCTTGAAAGCTATATAAACAGGGAATATTTTTCAAGGAGAAATGTACAAACAAAAAATATGGATTTCATAATAATAAAAAAAAGATTTAGGCTTCTTTAATGTATGTATTATAGACCACCATATTATGTACTTTACATATTTATATGTATAACAATAATAATAAACGTCTTTATTCGTATGTATTCTGCGTTTTTCTAAAAATATAAAAATTAGTTATTAGTATTTTTTGTAATTTTTTAGTTTTCTTAATCTTGGATACTATTAAAAAAAGAAACAGAAAAAATTAAACAAAATTTATTTATTACTGTTTATAACGAACCTCGGATATAACGAACCGTATTTAGTTCATTTTTGAGGTTCGTTATATCCAGATTTCACTGTATTCTTTTTTCGCGTAGACAGGATTTCGGTTACTGCGCATGCGTCAGTTTTGGTGGTTTTGGAACATATTCCGTTACGTCACTACATTATTTGACAATTGGCAAATGTTTAGGGTGATGTATATTATTTTATTCTAAAAACTAGTTGATTGGGTAAAAATGTATCAAATTGTGCATTAAAATTGTAGTTTTTCTACAACTAATTGTGCAGATTTATTGTGGACACCAGGAAGAGTGTTTAATGGCATTTATAAACCACTCTTAACTTTATTAACAAAATATAAATAAAAAATTCTTCCGGACCTTTTTCCACACACGGCACATGTTTTACGTGAATTATTTCCCATTTTTTACAGAAAATACATAATTTTACACGACAAACACCAAAACACCGCAAAATGTCAATATGGCTTCCAACCACATAGCAGCTGTGTGTCTACCTGACAAAACACACGCATGCGCACTTGAACATTTGCATCCGCGAATTTAAATTTGCCATTGTTTCCAAAGCCAGCTATGATTGCTTCACTTTTCGATGCTTTGAACATGTATTTATGCTATAACGTATTTGGTTATAGCATAAACACATGTTCAAATAAATTGGTAAAAAAATTTTTTTAGGTCACAAGCTTTTATAAAATGCACTAAAAATTAAAAGATAATTTTCTAACATTCTGATATTATCATAATAATAAAAGCGATGGCCGACTGATGGAAATCTTGATGTTAGCACGATAAGATATCCGTATCAGTTAAATATCACTATTTGCAAGAATCAATCTAGCAGAAAAATGCAGAGGTACCAAACCCACCCAACCCGACTTAAGATACCCCAGCATTTCTCTGACATAGGTATGGCAATGGCATAACATTGCGGCACATCAAACATATCTTTGATGACCTGCTATGTTGAATATTCTTTAAGAGTTTAGATCACAACTTTAGATTAACTTATACTTTGATTTGCGGCCATCGCTTTTATTATTATGATAATATTAGAATGTTAGAAAATTATTTTTTAATTTTTAGTGCATTTTATAAAAGCTTGTGACTTAAAATTCTTTTTTATCCAATTTATTTTCTACTTTTTAGTCTCAGCTATCTACTCTATTAAATGAAAATATTTGTTCAATAACAGAACAGAAGAGTTTATTCTAGATTATAATGAAATCGCTGATCGTGAGTTGTTTGGAAACTCATTTTTCTATTGGGGGAAGGAGAGGGTGGGGGTAGAGGTAGAAATATATTTTTTGTTTGGGCTGTATTGCCATCGGACCTTTATGCATATACCAAATTTTATAAAAGTCATTTGAAGTGAAGTGTGTCAAAAACGCATTTTTTATGGAAGGGGGTGAAGGGTAGGGGTGGGAGGACATTTTTTCATTATTGTTGTATTGTCATCGGACCACTATATGTATACCAAGTTTCATCCAAATCGGATAATGGGAAGTGTGTCAAAAACGCATTTTTCTATAGATGGGGGTAGGGGTAGGAGTGGTAGGATTTTTTTTTTAATGTTGTATTGTCATGGGACCACTATGTGTGTACCAAATTTCATCCAAATGGGAAGTGTGTCAAAAACGCTTCACAAGATTTGATAGTTAAACAGAACATCTGAAGTTAAATAAAAGCTTGTAAAAATCAAAAAGTATAGCAATCATAGTTGACTTTGGAAACAATGGCAAATTTAAATTCGAGAACGCGAATTTCCAAGTGCGCATGCGTGTGTTTTGTCATGTAGACACACAGCTGCCGTATGGGTAGAAGCCATCTTTGTTGCTTATTTACATTTTGCAGTGTTTTTCGTTTGACGTGTAAAATTATGTTTTTTTTTGAGAAAAATAGGAATTAATTCACATAAAACATGTACGATTTGTTAAAAAATGGCTGGGAGAAGTAAGGGAGTAGCTACTTGTATTTTTCTTCATAATTTGTTAATAAAGTTAGTGTGATAATACATGAATATGCCCCATATTTATGCTCTGACGTATTTGGGCCCCCTAAGACATATTCCTGGGTGCGGTACTGACAAAGTGTTGTTCTATAGCTTCATTCAAGCATAAACCAAAAAGTAACTTTTATTTTTTCATCGTTATTAAATCCGTTGGCGAGCAACTACTTGAAATAATAGATAGTAATTGGTGACCGTCAATTAATTCGCGGGATATTACTTTAATAAAATTCTCTCAGTGGCGGCTCGTAATGTATGATAAAGGCCCAACTAACATTTATAGTAGCGGCTACATGTTCTAAAGGCTTTGCTACTTTCTTATAGTAGAAATGTGGTGATCCCAACCAAAATTTGTTACTTTTTAGTTATAACTACTATTTAGTATCAGGAAATAGTAGATGTTTCGTAAAAACGACCCTCTAAACTACTTCATAGGATTGTTTCTTGATAGTCAATTCTGATAGTCTTCTCTACCACAATAGGACGTTGCTAAAGTTTTACTTTCTTTTTAGTCGTTATTTCGTAGTCGCCCTGACTTTTATGTCCTACTTAATTACCACTAGAAAGTTAAGCTTCATTGGAGTCCCAAACAAGTGTATCCGACAACTACATTATAACTTTAATTTTTACCACAAAAGTTTGTGTCATCATAGTAACATCTGATGTAACAATGTAGACAAAATAACTTTTTTGAACAACTTTAAAGCCGCAACTACTTTCAAGTAACCTTTTCGACTATCAGGGAATATAGTTTGGGACGCCATGTTTTTATGTAAGAAAGAAAATTTAATATTTTTGTTGTCGTTTTATGAGCTCATATTAAAGAGCGATACTATTTTATAAACAAATTAGTTGAAGCTTACCAAAAATGCTCTTCTTAAGCACCATTTGTTGGAGTTAACTGTCGATTATGAAAACATAACCTCCAAAATCACAACACAAAAATTCCATCAGCTACCAGAAAACGGCTCAATTTTACGGGCGCACCGGTTTTTTGCAATATATATAATGCATGTTATACAAAAAACATTGCGTCGCACTCGAATTTTGATCCTCTGCTCGTAAATTCTCACACTTTTGGATAACATAGTTCATATTATAACCATAACCAAACAAAAAAAACTAAGCGAGTCTGTTTACTGTTGTGTCCACCATATTGTGTAACAATTCTACCAAAAAGAAACGATTATATTATTTGCAACTACATCGCAACTTTTATGCCATTACGGAAAAAAAACAGCCTCTACGACGTAGTAGATACCTGGCTACGACGTAGTAGTGTAGTTGTTACTACAGTGACTTTAAACACTTGGCCAAGTAGTTATAACCAGAAATTGGTTCCCCACTTAGGGAATTATAACGTCGCTGTATGGTATACTGAAACGTAGCGGGAGTACGTTGCGGTTACTTTTAAGAAATTCTTTCTAGTTGGGGTTTCGTCGTTACAACTTTAATTGTTTGTTGGGGGGGGTCGCCAGACGACATGATTTAGGCGTAATTACCACGCTTTTCTACTTGGTGCCACGCGCCACGCCAAAGTACCCAGATTCAACGCTTTTTAAATTTAGAGGAGGAAATGAAAGACTAGTTTTAAAATATTATTCCTGACCGTTAATTTTGTACATTATTTTAGATCCTGGGAATTTATTCAACCATCACCATTAAATTAATTTTTGGCAAGAACAGGCTTTTTCCAACGGACCACTTGTATCGCATAAGTGGTGTCATGAATATCAGGCAGCTTTTCTGTGATAGAAAGATGTTATAAAAAACCTCAGGAATGTCTAGTTTCAAATCCTACAACCTACATTTTGAGATCAGGCAATGCAGTAACCGTTTCTAGATGTAAAAAAACATGTGGACAAAGGAGTTTTTTGTACTTAACACCCAGGCTATATAACATCATCCCACAAAATATAAAATCGTGTAACAACTTTGTTAGTTTTAAGAAAAATGTAGTGAAGTGGTTTTTAAAGGTTTTTCCTCGTGAGGAAATTGATACTTTTGTGAATCAAACTCACAGTAGATATTAACTCAAAAGTGAAAACGCGCACAAGTGAAACTATAGTGGAGCAAAAACTGCCACACAAATAGACACACAGTTTTGTGCTATTTCGGCAGCAGTCACGCAGTCTTATTGCGAATTTACTAGTTCTAAGTTATTCTTTTTGTAAATTTTCTTTTTTGAGAAATAAACGTCTAAATTATTAAAATTATTATCATCAGACATATTCGTTTCAGTTTTTTTTGTCTCCTCATATAAACCTCAATAGGATAAAATTACAGGAAAAAATTTAAAAACCCCAAAAATTTTTCATTAGTTAATAAATTAATTTGCTACCCTCCCCTGTAAAAGTAAAGTTATGTGGAAGTAATATTGCCCACTTCCAGGAACGCTGGAGAGCTGAGCTGTGGAACGTCGATAGGAACTATTATAAAACTACAAAAAAAAATTAAAAAATCCCTAAATTTTAATTATCTTTTATCCTCTATAAATGTATATCCAGAAACGCTAGAGAGCTGAGCTTAGGAACTATGATAAAACTATAGGAAAAAATTTTAAAACACCAAAATTTACTGCCCTCCCCCATAAAAATAAAGTTATGTAAAAGTAACATTGTCCACTTCCAGAAACGCTAGGGAGCTGAGCTTCGAAAGGCTGATAGCAACTATGATAAATCAAATCAAATCAAATCAAAAAATACTTTATTGTCAAGAATAAATCATCCTATTGACAAAGCAGATTAGAATTACATAATAAATAAAATAATGGAATAACAATAATGAGAAAAAAAAAAGAGAAAACTGTTTCAATAGTCTTCTCCTTTGTTACTCTTTCTTTTCTTTAACCTTTCAGAGTAACGGACTCCAATATATAATTTTTTCTTTCAATAATTTTTCCCCTATTAATTACTTAAAATATCTTCAAACCCACAATGTTTTAAAAATAATGGCCACCAAAGTTTTTTTTTTTAAAAATGGGGACCGTGAGTTCTCCATTACCCGACGTGCACACAGTGCCACCCTGGAAGGTTAAAAAAGATTAAAATTATGTTTAAAATGTATCAAATTTAAAATAAATTATACTAAACATTAAATAAAAGAAAAGTAAAAGGTACAAACAAACTAACAGAAAAAAAAACTAAACGACGAAGAAATATAAACAACAATTTCACAAACCTAAAAAAAAGTCAAAATTTTTTAAATAATTTTAAAATAAAGTGATTTTAGTTTTATATGAATATTCCATAATAATATCAATTTTTTTTTTTTTAGTCAAATCTGTCATCAAAAAATTCTGATAAAAGATAATATAAAACCATATAAAAGTTAAAAAACCTACTACCTACTACTAACAAAAACATTTCATGTAAAAAAAGTCATGATGATGATCGTCCGTAAAAAGAATTGAGTTAAAAGTAAAGCCAAGTTCTCTAATACAAATTTCAAAATGTTGGATATTTTCTAAACTTGGCTTTTGCGGCTGCAAAGGACTCTTAGGCACAGTGCTAAATTGAACATAGAGAAGTTTGGCTGTAATAGCAAAGTTTAAAAAAACATTTCCAAACTAGTAAGAACCTTTCATTTTGAAATTTTTATTAGAGAACTTGGCTTTACTTTTATCTCAATTCTTTTTACAGAATACCATTTTCGCGTACTTGGCTTTTTTTTATAAGAAATGTTTTTGTTATAATAAATCAATAACAACCTGTATAAAATTATTTTATATTTAACTAAAATTAAAATCTCTAGTAAAGTAAATTTTATATTGTTGATTGTAAAATGAACCGATTATGAGCAGGGGCGGGTGATGCGTTGCGATAGTATCAAACAGATTTGAAGGGTTCGAGTTTCAAGTGGGTGGTGTCTGCAACACGTCTGTCAATGGTAGCCCAGGCAGGCAAACTAATCTAGACCAGAAGCCACTTGATTGTAAACATTTAAAGTCAAGTGGCCTATGCTTGTAACCATGTAAACTATCTGGAGTGTAAACTGCAAAATGACATGCAACAGTAGATATGTTTTGGTGAATATGTTTACTTTTTTAATGATTTTTTAAATTTAGATATTTACAGAGTAGGTAATATACAGTGTGTCCAAGAATTAAGTTCAGATAAGATGTTATTGACCAAACATTTTCGACCAACGTACTTTATTAGGAACTTATTGCAATAAAACCTGACTTTATTTCAGAGTCGACTTTATTTTGACACATTTACACAGAAAACTAACAGCTGACCTCTCAAAATTGACATACCAAAGCCAACTTTAATAATAAAGACGCTAACTTTCATTTAATAAATACCGACACTAATAAATCCGGTTTTTAAATACACTAAGGCCAAATTTTGAAGGAGAGCAGCTGCTTTTTATATGTAAATCTGTCACAATAGGGTCAATTTTAAAATAAGGTCAGGTTTTATTCCAATAAATGTATATTTTTATTTTAAAATGCCCAAAAATGTTTGCCTTATTTTAATATTTTCAATTTGTTACAAATAATATAAAAATATCAAAGTTGGCTGGTCACATTGAAAATCGACAACCTGTTATCTGGGGGCACAGCAGTGTCCCGCCAAGTTTACGTACACTGCTGTACCACCCTTTCTAAAAACTTACTGAATTTTAAAAAAAGTTGAATTTGTCATTCACTCACTCACTCATGTATAGATCATTAAAATTCCATTGTACTTTTTGTACTAAAATTTTACAGACTGATAAAAATTATGACCAAACCAAACCAAAAAATCGATTTTGTTTTATTTACTCCCCTCCCACTTCCAGAGGAGCTAAAAAGCTGTGATTTGGCAAACTGACAGATTTAATAGATAAGTTCTTTTTAAAAAAATTTGATAGTAATAGACCAGGGGCGGCCCGTCCATAGGAGCGCTGGTGCGCGCGCACCCCCAGCAAAAATAAGAAAAAAAAAATAAATACAAACTATTATTAAATAATTACTGTTGTTTTTTATATATTTTTTAATAATCCCGATCCCGCTAGTGGCATCTATCGGCCATTAACGGAAGTAATTTTCGACTTGACGCTTGCTGCCGCATACGATGGCCTTCGATCGCCTCGCCTCGCTTGAATCTAGAGATATGAGAGGGCGGGCTTGAATCTGGAGGTGCGCATGGATTCGACGTTCCTCTTTAATCCAATTTTTGCCACGCAATTGGATCGGAAATGCTCGGGATATCGGCCGAGAAAACGGCGGTGGTGCGCTAAATCAATACACACTTGCATCGTTTTTTTATAGTTCTCAGCTGATTACTGTTTATATTATCGTTAGTATGCGTGTATTGGGCGTAATTAAAATTTGTTTACGCAGTTTTTAAGTGAATTTTATGCTGTTTTCGGCTTCTTGTTTGTAATTTTTGGGTTAATTATTATCTACAAGTAACGAATATGTCTGAGGCATTTATAAGTTCGGGTTCGGGTAATCCTGGAAGTAATTCAAGACTTAATTGTGTACAAAACATTATAGCAAGCTTTTCCTCCTTTAATTTAAATCAAAAAATTTAAATAAAAAGATTAGGAAGGCCGACTCCAGAACTAGAATTGTCGCAAACTTGCTCCAAAAGAAAAGAAGGTAGGGATTTTAAAAGATACTTTAGAAAAGATATTTACCAATAAAACAACTGGATTTGTGGATGTGATGTTACAAACTCGTTATTTTGTTTTCCATGCTTATTATTTTTCAATGCAAGCATGGATAAAAGCTGGAGCCGCATAGGGGTAACTGACTTAAATTATCTACAGGGAAAAATTAAAAAGCATGAATTTTTGAATCAACGTATACGAACATTACAATATGAAATGGTATTTGAATCAAAAGCTAAGATAAAACGGTTTTGTACATTGAATTAATGTTATCCATCCTTGGATAAAAACTAATATGTATGTATACTGTAGGTAGGTAATTTTTTTTTGTGCAGGCATATTTTTATTTATTGGAGGCCTGCTTTTTTTTACTTTGACAATCTTATTAGGTACCTAGTGGGCACTATAAGTTCTTTTATTTGGCTACAAATAAATATGCAAATTTTCTTAACTTTATTTATTTTAAATTTATTTCGACTCACTTATTATAGCGCACACCCATTCTTATACTTCACGAGCCGCCACTGTAATAGACATTTCGGAATATTCTGCATATTACTTTACTACTTTAAAACTCTTTGAAATTTTTGTCACTTTTTGGAGGTAATTATTTATTAATTATTGCCAATCACAAAACTCCCTTTAAAAAGCAGCTATTTAAAAATTATCTTTTGAATTTTTGAAAAAGGTAGTTAACCCTTCATTACTTAAAACGTTATTTTTTATAAAATCCCTATTTTATTGCTATCGCTAGTGAAATACTTTAATAAGGTACTTAATTAGTTCTTAGCGTAGCTTTAAAAAATATAGTGTTTCAAACCTATCAAATGAAACTGATTACATATGCTCCAAATGATTTAGATAAAATTCATGTTACAAAATTAAAAATATGGGTTTATCAATTCAGTGACCGTCTATAAATACTCAATAACAACAACTTAAGAAAAATAAAATGTGTTAAAGAAAAACATTTTAGATAACAAAATCATTCTAGAGATTTTGTTCATCTTCATACATTACAAATAAAATAAGCGAGATTTGGTGTCTAACAATTGGTAAAATACCCTGTCAATATATGAGCACCTAAGCTTACACTAGCTACTGTAGTTATAGTGTACGTGTGAGTTAATATAACTTAAAACTAAAATATATTTTATTCAACTCCAGACTCAATTACCTTTCGTTTGATACTACACAAGCCATGTTTTGACTTAAAATATAATTTTTGAAATCTACCCCACCGTTTTTTTTACACTAAAATGTATTTTGTTTAACTCCAGACTTAATTATGTTTCGTTTGATATCACACACGCTATATATTTTCACTTAAACTCTAATTTTTGAAATCTACCCCCACCACTTGTTTTGGCTTATGTACGCGCGGTGGATTTTATTTAATTTTAGGTGAGACTATCTCTAGAGCCAAAACTTAATCTGGATACTAAAATTTATCTAAAACACAGAAAACATTTTTACCAGAACTCTAATTGGTGAAATCTACGCCCACTCCGTTTTTCCAGCTTATGTTTGATGGATTTTATTCATTTTTAAAAGGAACCATCTAGAGTCAAAACCAAACCCGGCCTTAAAGTACTTCTTTAAGCCTCAAAAACACTAGCAATGCAAACTAAAGAAAGAAAAGTGGATATTTTTGAAATCAGAAAGAAAAGTGCTAGATAAAATGCAAAATGATTCTTAAAATTTAATTGTAAATATTGGAACTATAGTTGTATACAGAGTAATCAGTAAAAATTAGGTATCATAAAGCGGCTAGCACAAAATTAAAACAAAGTATGTGCAGATAGAGTAACTTAGTCTAGTCTAAATCATATCATAACTTCGGTATTTCTTAACCGATTTAAAATATTCGTATATAGTTTTTGCAAAGTCATTTGATTAACTCCTAATACGGGGTTCTATCGATTTCATGAAATTTTGCTTCATTCTGCCCTTCAAAAGTTATCCAAATTCATATAAAATCTTCCTGGTATAATTTCAACCCTACCGACACAGAAGAGGCGGGGCTCTTTGCGGTCCGAGCACAAAGTATTTGTTTTCCGACCGACCGAGTCCAGGTGGATGGATGGCACCTGATTGGAAGATTTTTTTGAGATGCGGTTTTAATTGCTTTTAGGTGTTCGTTTCGGGGCCCCTTTAATCAGCAGTATGCAGAGTTAGAAAATAAATCAGTTTCGTTTCTGTAAGTGTAGGATTAGAAAGTTTTATTATCTATCTTTAAAGGATATGCCGATGGTCGGCGTTTGTCTTTGTTCAACTGACTTTGCAAAAACTATACCAAAATGTAGTTACTGTGAATTTTAAAAAAAATTAGATTTTTCAAAAAATGTCAGTTATTTTGTTTTAATTTTGGGCAGCCGAAAGTCAGTTCCTAGCAACGACCCCTTAAGAACGTGACCTGTTTATAGATATTACTCTAAATTATCATTTAACAAATTTTTTTTAATTGATATTTGCGAAATTTATGCGTGATTTAAGATAGCCAGAATAACTTATCAGTTTAATGTCCACAATTAAAACATTTTTAATGTAGCCCTGGATAAATAATAGGATAAGGCAAATTAAAAAAAAAATAGTTTACCAATTAAAAAAAAAATTTACTTAAAAAATAATTTTTATTTAAAAAAAAAACAGTTTTTCCACAAAATGTTTTATTGTTTCAGTTTACCTAATAGTTAATAAATGTTTCAAATTTATCTTTAATTCTAAATCGGAAAGATTAAACGGAAACAATATAAATTTTGTGGAGAAAAAGACTGCTTCTTTTAAATATATATGTATGTACAGGGTGTCCCAAATTCGATATTTTTGGGAGGTTTCGGGTATTTCCAGAGGAGATAGGAAACACCCTTTGCGCGTTGCTCAAATTTTAAGAGATAAGGGTCAAAATCACATTTTGGTTCGGGGTGTTTTTGAAAAGTCTGCATTTTGGGAGGGGGTCTATAACTTCTTTATTTATGAAAATTTTGTTTTCGTTTAAAAAGTTTTATTCTAATTTTTTTCTTAAAAAATTGACAGATCTAAAAGGTTTAAGACAGAGATGTTGTATCTCTCTAACTCTTTTTAAAATATATATTGCAGTAGCTCTAAAAAACTGGAAACGAAAAGTGCACAGCATGAGAATACAACTTAATGACCGATTTACCATATAAACACTACAGTTTGCTAACGGCCAAGTAATTGTAGCTAATGATAAAGAAGACATGGAGTATATGATGAGAAAGTTAACGGAAGAATACCAAAAGTGGGGATTAAAAGTGAGTGTGGACAAGACTTATTTATTGAAAACGAATTCTGTGAGTTAGAACTAGACAATGGATAAACAATATCTCCTTGCAATGAGTATGTATACTTGGGTGTCACATTTTATAAGACCAGAACAGACTGTAAAGAACTGGACAAAAGAATAGTAACAGCGAAAAAGGGGTTTGGATGTCTTAATAGTATTTTATATAACGCAGAGAAGAATGTAAAATTTTACATATATGAAACAATGGTGAAAAGCACGCTGTTGTATGGAATAGAGACTTGTCGTGTAACAGAAAAATACAAAAGAAAAATGGAGTCGAAATGGATCCAATAAGAAGATCAATGAGAATATCTAGAACAGATCACATAAGAAATGAGATCATAAAAGAAAGAATGGGAATCGAGGGAAGCATAACGGATGACATCACTAAAAGGCAACTGATATGGTACGGCCATGTACAACGGATGAACGACGAAAGATTACCAAAGCAGGTCCTAGAATGGCAGCCAATAGGGCGCAGAAAAAGAGGGCGTCCTAAACTAGAATGGCAACAATCAATTCAAAGATCAATGAGTCAAAAAAACCTGGCAGAAGAAGAATGTCAGGATCGAAGGAGGTGGAGAATAGGCGTCGGACAACGTAGAAAAACGTTTTAAACCGACATAGTAGTAGCAAAGTTTTTTTTTATATATTTTTTAGTTTTTGAAATATTGCAATTCCAAAATGAGAAATAGATCATGAATTTAATTTTTATCAAAATTAGGATGTCATGTTGTTCTATATCATCATGTCTATTGTAACTCTTTTTGTCAAATCCTTTGAGAGTATTTTTTGTCTTTTAATGTTGTTTAGTAGTATTAAAACAGAACAATTTTTATAAAATAAAAACGCTGTACCCGTAAAGTCGTTTTTTATAGTTATATAGAAATGTTGACAGTGAAATTGTTAAGATTAAGCAGTTGGGTTTTATTAGATTAAATTGGCCCAAAGTCTTCATGCTCATGACAATTTAGTTGTTTTATGTGCAAAAATTCTTGTGGCTTAAGTGAATAAAATATCTGTGTTTACAATAGTGCGTGGTACGATAATTTTTTCAATCAAACTATTACAATCTAAACTAAATTAGAATAACCACTGCATATAATGTTCTTTGTTCGCTGTATAAAATAGGAACCTTTGGAAGCTGTGTGGTACTTCCAGGAGAGAAAAACTAACTCCTTTTTGTGACGCTCAAATTTAAAAAAAAAAGGTTAAAAGGTTAGAAATTCATATTTTAATATATTAAGCGAATTTGGGGATACAGGATGTTTTTCATTTTAATTCCTTAAGTTCTTAGTTATGAAACATTAGTTTTAAAAGAAAATTTATATATTTTTTTGTAACTCTTAATCTGAATTTCAATTGTCACTTTTAGTTTTTTTATGAAATTACTTTTTTTTCGATTTTAAAAATTAGCGTAAGAATTGAAAATCTCCCCGTACCCCGGAAGCAGCTTGATCAAGATATGATTTTTGCTTTTTACGTTCTCTTAAAATATCAGCGTCGCCAAAGGAGAACAGTTATTTTCTCTTTCTCCCGAGGGAAAAACGAGAAATCTTCTCTGGGAGGGGATTAGGGACTTATTGCAATAAAGCCAGGCAGTAGGTATTCGGACAGTTTTCCATTGAAAACTGACAGTTGATCTTTCAAAATTAACATACCAAAATCAAATTTATAATTCCAGCCGTTTATTTTCCCTTAATAAAGGCGGCATTAATTCCGGCTCTTATAATACACAAAGACCTAATTTTGAAAGAAGACAGCTGTTCCTATAATGCAAAACTGTCAGAATAGTAGTGCCCGGCACTATTACTGCCTGGCTTTATTGTAATAAGTCCCTATTATTTAAGGATAAACTGCTATTCAATTTTTTTTTGTAAAGTAGGAAATATTATATTATTATAATGGATAATAAATAATACAAGCAGGATAAATGTTATATACTTTACCTGCAACGGACAATGTTGAACACACTGAAGCTCTACTTTAGACTCCAACTCCGTATAAACATCTCCATTTACAAAAATTCGGTGTTTGAACAACAATATTAAAATTGTTAATAAGTTTTTCATTATCGCAAGTCTTTGGCAATGTTCTATTTTAATTGTTTAGCTAGTCATTAATATGAATAATTATATCACAAAAACATTTTGTGGATTATATTATGTTCTTCTTAATTTTTCCGAAATAAATTGCATTTAAGTAGGTTTATGATTATTTAGGAACTATTTTACAATATTGTTAAATTTAGTTTTGGTTTGAGGTTTGCCTGGTAACTGGCAATATTGGTTATTTATTAACACCTCACAAGATGGGGGTGGTTTGTCAATAAAGGAATACTTGGACATATCAGTTTGCGCACTATAAAATTAACAAACGTTTAAGAAATGTTCACTTTTTATTACATTTCACCTTTAAACTTTGTTTCTAATAGCACAGTTTTTAATTTATAGTTTTTTTAAATAAAAGTTTTAGTTTATCACAATTTTGGTTAACTGTCATTAATGTTAATGTAAATATTTAAAAAAAATGGCGCAAACACCGTTTGGCCCGACGCGCAGTTAAAACTTTGGCTGGCTAGAAAAGAGTTGCGCAAGCGAGCGAAAAGCGGGGTGGATTAACGGCTACCCACGCTGTCGGTCGTGCTCGTTATCGTATTGACTGAGCGCGCGCTATTTTTCCTGCACTGCGCTGTGCTGAAATGAAACACACAAGCGCTCTCTAGGTTGAGAGACGAGCGTTTTTCTTCAACAATTTTCTATATCTTCCTAGCCCGCTAAGCAATAGGGATATTTTGCGTCGCGTATTTTACACTTTGTTACCGTTATTGTTATTACTGAGTCTGCGCATAAGCGGCTTCGCGCTCCTTTTTTGTTTTTTACGGTGACGGCGCCTGGTACTTACATTGGCCATCCTTTAATGTTACCGTTATTTTTACAAGCTTTTATTTAGCTTCAGATATTCTGTCTAACTATCTAACTAACTATCTAACTAACTATCTAACTAACTATCTAACTAACTATGTAACTAACTATGTAACTAACTATCTAACTAACTATCTAACTAACTATCTAACTAACTATCTAACTAACTATCTAACTAACTATCTAACTAACTATCTAACTAACTATCTAACTAACTATCTAACTAACTATCTAACTAACTATCTAACTATCTATCAAATCTTGTGAAGCGTTTTTGACACACTTCCCATTATCCGATTTGGATGAAATTTGGTACACACATAGTGGTCCCATGACAATACAACATTAAGAAAAAAATATCCTACCACCCCACCCCCACCCCTTCTATAGAAAAATGTGTTTTTGACACACTTCCCGTTATCCGATTTGGATAAAATTTGGTATACACATTGTGGTCCGATGATAACACAACAATAAGAAAAAATATCCTCCCACCCCCTTTCATAGAAATTCACATGGTGGTCCGATGACAATGCAAAATTTAAAAAAAATATATCCTCCCACCTCTACCCCGACCCCCTTCCATAGAAAATGCGTTTTTGACACCCTTTCCATTATCCGATTTGGATGAAATTTGGTATACATATAGTGGTCCGATGACAATACAACATTGAAAAAAAATCCTACCAGTCCTACCCCCACCCCCATCTATAGAAAAATGCGGTTTTGACACACTTTCCATTATCCGATTTGGATGAAATTTGGTATCCTTATAGTGGTCCCATGACAATGCAACATTAAGAAAAAAATATCCTATAACTGAGACTAAAAAGTAGAAAATAAATTGGTAAATTTTTTTTTAAGTCACAAGCTTTTATAAAATGCACTAAAAATTAAAAAATAATTCTAATATTATCATAATAATAAAAGCGATGGCCGCAAATCAAAGCATAAGTTAATCTTTATTTGTGATCTAAACACTTAAAGAATATTCAACATAGCAGGTCATCAAAGATATGTTTGATGTGCCGCAATGTTATGCCATTGCCATACTTATGTCAGAGAAACGCAGGGGTATCTTGGATCGGGTTGGGTGGGTTTGGTACCTCTGCATTTTTGTGCTAGATTGATTCTTGCAAATAGTAATATTTAATTGATACGGATATCTTATCGTGGTAACATCGTCAAAATTTCCATCAGTCGGCCATAGCTGTTATTATTATGATAATATTGGAATTTTAGAAAATTATTTTTTAATTTTTAGTGCATTTTATAAAAGCTTGTGACTTAAAAAAAAATTTTACCAATTTATTTAAGGTTAGTTTTGTATTGTTGTTTTTAATGCAGTCGAGTTTTTTACTAAATTTCGGGAGTTTGGTTTGTAAAAAGCCATAAATCTAACAAAAATAAATAAACAAATATTAATAAAAAGAAACTTGAAGGCGTATGAAACTACTAAATTAACGTTTGTGTTATGCTTAGCTTTAGTTTTCCAAAATCTATCTTTTGTGCTATGAATGTTACCATTATTCTACTTCGGAATGAGCTACAAAACTCAAACTTTGCACAGTCATAGATCTTTAGTCACTCATGTATAGATCATCGAAATTCTAATGTACTTCCAGACATGCTACAAAGCTGAAATTTGGCAGACTGGTAGAAAATACTGGTAGAAAATATGACCATCCTCTCCCCGATAAATGTATAAAGTTATGTAACAGTAACATTGCCCACTTCTAGAAACGCTAAAGAACTGAGCTTTGACAGACCGAACAAATATAATAAAACTAAAGGAAAAATTTTAAAAATCCCAAAATTTCAATTTACTTTAAACATTGTCCACTTTCAAAAACGCTAACCCAACAAACATTTAAAGTTGTAACGACGAAACGCCAACTAGAAAGAATTTCTTAAAAGTAACCGCAACGTACTCCCGCTACGTCTCAGTATACCATACAGCGACGTTATAATTCCCTAAGTGGGGAACCAATTTCTGGTTGTAACTACTAGGCCGAGTGTTTAAAGTCACTGTAGTAACAACTACACTACTACGTCGTAGCCAGGTATCTACTACGTCGAAGAGGCTGTTTTTTTCCGTAATGGCATCAAAGTTGCGATGTAGTTGCAAATAATATAATCGTTTCTTTTTGGTAGAATTGTAACACAATATGGTGGACACAACAGTAAACAGACTCGCTTAGTTTTTTTGTTTGGTTATGGTTATAATATGAACTATGTTATCCAAAAGTGTGAGAATTTACGAGCAGAGGATCAAAATTCGAGTGCGACGCAAAGTTTTTTGTATAACATGCATTATATATATTGCAAAAAACCGGTGCGCCCGTAAAATTGAGCCGTTTTCTGGTAGCTGATGGAATTTTTGTGTTGTGATTTTGGAGGTTATGTTTTCATAATCGACAGTTAACTCCAACAAATGGTGCTTAAGAAGAGCATTTTTGGTAAGCTTCAACTAATTTGTTTATAAAATAGTATGGCTCTTTAATATGAGCTCATAAAACGACAACAAAAATATTAAATTTTCTTTCTTACATAAAAACATGGCGTCCCAAACTATATTCCCTGATAGTCGAAAAGGTTACTTGAAAGTAGTTGCGGCTTTAAAGTTGATCCAAAAAGTTATTTTGTCTACATTGTTACATCAGATGTTACTATGATGACACAAACTTTTGTGGTAAAAATTAAAGTTATAATGTAGTTGTCGGATACACTTGTTTGGGACTCCAATGAAGCTTAACTTTCTAGTGGTAATTAAGTAGGATATAAAAGTCAGGGCGACTACGAAATAACGACTAAAAAGAAAGTAAAACTTTAGCAACGTCCTATTGTGGTAGAGAAGACTATCAGAATCGACTATCAAGAAACAATCCTATGAAGTAGTTTAGAGGGTCGTTTTTACGAAACATCTACTATTTCCTGATACTAAATAGTTGTTAGAACTAAAAAGTAACAAATTTTGGTTGGGATCACCACATTTCTACTATAAGAAAGTAGCAAAGCCTTTAGAACATGTAGCCGCTACTATAAATGTTAGTTGGGAAAGAGCTGAGCCTTGGAAGGCCGATAGGAACTATAATAATACTATAGAATTTTTTTTTTTTAATCAAAATTTTACATTTTAATTACTTTTTAATTTACTTGCCTCTGTTATAAATGTAAATTTATGTAAAATTAACATTGTCCACTTCCAGAAATGCTAGAAAGCTGAGCTTTGGAAAACTAATAGGAACTATGATAAAACTATCGGAAAAAATTTAAAAACACCAAAATTTTAATTTACTTCCCTCCCCAATAAATGTAAAGTTATGTAAAAGTAGTATTGCCCACTTCCAAAAACGCTAGAGAGCTGAACAAAACATTTCCAAACTAGTAAGAACCTTTCATTTTGAAATTTGTATTGGAGAACTTGGCTTTACTTTTATCTCAATTCTTTTTCCTGAATAACACTTTCGCGTACTTGGTTTTTTTTACATGAAATGTTTTTGTTATGATTTAATTTAAATAAAAACACCTCTTCAAATTGTTGAAAATATTAAATAGGATATTTGTTGTGCAGTTTGCTCGTGGTCTAAAATGGGAAATTAGGGTCCACCTCCACGGTACTTAAACTCATCGAACGACAAGTGCATAACATAACAACAAAAAATAATTGCGTTGTCAAACAATGCCTAACCGTTTCCGGCCGGTAGGGGTAATTATACTGACCGGCAGTCTATGATGCGATCATTTAAAAAAATATGAATGAAAAATTTCTTATTGAGTCAGAAAATATGCTATATTTATAATAGAGACGTCTTTTTTTCAAAACATAGGAGCAGACAACTAAACGGACCATTACAAAAACATTAATTAATTAATAATTTTTTCGAAAAACCCATACAAGTTTTTAAAAAAAACAAAAGCAAATAAAAAATTTAGGTTTAATTCTTATTCAGCATTATAAAAAGCACTAAAGTCAAAGTCAAAGTCAAAAATCTCTTTATTCAATAAAAAACTCATAACAGAGATTGAAATCAATGACGTCAAAATTAAAAAAATGCAAATGTTTTTCAATAAAATATGGTTGATTAAAATTAACAATCTCACATAATCACATACCTAATTACATAAAATAAATTTAAAATGTTTAATTACATGTACCTTCAAAAACAATTAAAATGTAGTCAGTGACCACTGTTACATATACTAAAAACACAAATATCTAATATCTAAACACAATCTAAATACTCTGCCAATATATGGGCACCTAAGCTCACACTAGGTACTATAGTTATAGTGTACGTGTGAGCTAATATAACTAAAAACTGAAATATATTTTATTCAACAACAGACTAAATTACCTTTTGTTTGATACCACACAAGCCATGTTTTGACTTAAACTCAAATTTTTGAGATCTACCCCCACCCTTAAAAAAAGAAAAAACTAAAATGTATTTTGTTAAACTCCGGATTCAACTACCTTTCGTTTGATATCACACACGCCATACTTTCACTTAAACTCTAATTTTTACAATATACCCCCACCCTTTTTTTTTAAATAAATTAAAATGTATTTTGTTTAACTCCAGACTCAATTACCTTTCGTTTGATATCACACACGCCATATTTTCACATAAACTCTAATTTTTTTTAATCTATCCCCACCCTTTTATTTGGTTTGTGTTCGGTGGATGTTGTTCATTTTGAAATGGGACCATCTTATAGACAGACAGACAGACAGACAGACAGACAGACAGACAGACAGACAGACAGACAGACAGACAGACAGACAGACAGACAGACAGACAGACAGACAGACAGACAGACAGACAGACAGACAGACAGACAGACAGACAGACAGACAGACAGACAGACAGACAGACAGACAGACAGACAGACAGACAGACAGACAGACAGACAGACAGACAGACAGACAGACAGACAGACAGACAGACAGACAGACAGACAGACAGACAGACAGACAGACAGACAGACAGACAGACAGACAGACAGACAGACAGACAGACAGACAGACAGACAGACAGACAGACAGACAGACAGACAGACAGACAGACAGACAGACAGACAGACAGACAGACAGACAGACAGACAGACAGACAGACAGACAGACAGACAGACAGACAGACAGACAGACAGACAGACAGACAGACAGACAGACAGACAGACAGACAGACAGACAGACAGACAGACAGACAGACAGACAGACAGACAGACAGACAGACAGACAGACAGACAGACAGACAGACAGACAGACAGACAGACAGACAGACAGACAGACAGACAGACAGACAGACAGACAGACAGACAGACAGACAGACAGACAGACAGACAGACAGACAGACAGACAGACAGACAGACAGACAGACAGACGGCGCAACAAAAAAGTTTCAAAATCATCTGAAACGCAAAGATATATAAAAATTTTTGAAATCGGAGCAACTTTTTTTTTCTCGAAAAAATTAGGATCACCATAGTTCACACTACTATAGTATAGTATATGTGTGAGCTAAAAATAGGAAAATGTTAGGATTCCTTGACAAATGAAAAGAACTCATTTTGAGAGTCAGGCTCTATTTTAACTAATAATTGAAAAATAGCTTTTTTAAAGATGTTCAAGTTTCTTTCTATCTTTATCTCATTTGGTAGAGCATTGAAAAATTTTACTGCAAGATAGTTTGGCCCCTTTTCTGTACTGGTCAGTCTGTGTGTGGGCAAGTTATATCCATGTGATCTGGTGTCAAAGCAGTGTTTTTTCTCATACATTTCAAACTTCTCCCGGTTGTTAAACAAGAATAATAAACACTCATAGACAAACAGTCCCGGTAGAGTGAGAATATTCAAGCTTTTGAACTTACCCCGGCAGGAGTCCCTAACGCCCATACCACAGAGAATTCGCACAGCTCTCTTCTGACCTTTAAAAACCATCTCGGCATCACTTCTCCCCCCCCCCCTCCCCCAAAAGATCAGACCATAACGAAAAGCAGAATATATGTTTGCAAAATATACAGTCTTAAGATGTTCCTTTGATAGATATTTGGACATTATCCTTAAGCTGTATGTAGCACTATTGACTTTTTTGCAAACTTCTGATATTTGTTCTGACCAGTCTAAGTTTTGATCAATAAAGACACCAAGAAATTTTGTGTCTTTTTCAAGAGTTATGCTCTCTTCGTTAAGCTGAACCGATGCATTTACAATTCATTTTGTTTTACCCAAAAAGTACGTGCAGCGGCGTAGCGTAGGGGGGGCGCGGGGGGGTTCGTCGCCCCCCCCGCCCCAAGGGTAGTGGCGCCCCATAGGTCCCAACAAACAATTAAAGTTGTAACGACGAAACCCCAACTAGAAAGAATTTCTTAAAAGTAACCGCAACGTACTCCCGCTACGTCTCAGTATACCATACAGCGACGTTATAATTCCCTAAGTGGGGAACCAATTTCTGGTTATAACTACTTGGCCAAGTGTTTAAAGTCACTGTAGTAACAACTACACTACTACGTCGTAGCCAGGTATCTACTACGTCGTAGAGGCTGTTTTTTTTTCCGTAATGGCATAAAAGTTGCGATGTAGTTGCAAATAATATAATCGTTTCTTTTTGGTAGAATTGTTACACAATATGGTGGACACAACAGTAAACAGACTCGCTTAGTTTTTTTGTTTGGTTATGGTTATAATATGAACTATGTTATCCAAAAGTGTGAGAATTTACGAGCAGAGGATCAAAATTCCAGTGCGACGCAAAGTTTTTTGTATAACATGCATTATATATATTGCAAAAAACCGATGCGCCCGTAAAATTGAGCCGTTTTCTGGTAGCTGATGGAATTTTTGTGTTGTGATTTTGGAGGTTATGTTTTCATAATCGACAGTTAACTCCAACAAATGGTGCTTAAGAAGAGCATTTTTGGTAAGCTTCAACTAATTTGTTTTTAAAATAGTATGGCTCTTTAATATGAGCTCATAAAATGACAACAAAAATATTAAATTTTCTTTCTTACATAAAAACATGGCGTCCCAAACTATATTCCCTGATAGTCGAAAAGGTTACTTGAAAGTAGTTGCGGCTTTAAAGTTGATCCAAAAAGTTATTTTGTCTACATTGTTACATCAGATGTTACTATGATGACACAAACTTTTGTGGTAAAAATTAAAGTTATAATGTAGTTGTCGGATACACTTGTTTGGGACTCCAATGAAGCTTAACTTTTTAGTGGTAATTAAGTAGGATATAAAAGTCAGGGCGACTACGAAATAACGACTAAAAAGAAAGTAAAACTTTAGCAACGTCCTATTGTGGTAGAGAAGACTATCAGAATCGACTATCAAGAAACAATCCTATGAAGTAGTTTAGAGGGTCGTTTTTACGAAACATCTACTATTTCCTGATACTAAATAGTAGTTAGAACTAAAAAGTAACAAATTTTGGTTGGGATCACCACATTTCTACTATAAGAAAGTAGCAAAGCCTTTAGAACATGTAGCCGCTACTATAAATGTTAGTTGGGGTGGCCGAAGCGCCCTCAGCATTATTAAGGCGGGCCGGTAACGGCCAATTGAGTGGGTGCCAAAGGAAACTAACGACATGAAGACCTTTTTTTTTTTTTTTTTTTTTGGTCGCAAGATTTGTGAGAGGCGCCCTTTTGACCTTTTTCCTTTTTGTTTTTTTTTGTCGCAAGATTTTTCATCAGTTTTCAGAGGCGCCGTTTTTAGCTGTCGCCCCACCCCCCCCCCCCCCCCCCCCCGCCCTTTCGGGCACGCTACGCCGCTGAGTACGTGTAGATTTTCTACGGACACGAACAGTGTTACCTTCTATTGGATGAAGGTGAGGGAGGAAAGAGGGAGGAGGGAATTAGTAAAATGGTGTCAAAAAATTTTTTTAAAGCGTGTGCCGAAAGAATTTTTGAAATCGCCTTAAATTTATGAAAGGTATAGCTACAACTATTACTAATAAGGAGGGAGAGGAAGGGGGAGTAAAAAGATGTAGGATTTTTTTTTCTCCCTGGTGATTTAATATTTGTTTTTCTACAAAAGAAACGAAAAAGCGTAGCCAAAACTAACACCCTATGTATAAAGAAATATCAAAACTACTCTAACTTAATCACAGGGCTAGTTAAATAGTTATTTCCTGCTAGACAATGGTTAATGAGTTAATTCTTCATAGGATGCCGCCTGCCTCGATTAACTCGACTGGTCTGTTGCGCTTCCTCCCCTAATGCGAAGGGGTCGCTCCACCAACTTGTCCTCCAACGGAATTTGATTTTTTAATAACAGCTTTCAATTGTTACTTGTCAAAAACTTTATTAAAATTATACGGGATGTATTTTAACCTGTTGCTGATTTCGATTTATTAATCGAAAACACTTTTAGCGAATCAACTTTATTGAAGACATTTTTATCGAAAACTTTTTTATCGAATGATATTTTTATCGATTTCTTCTATTTTCGTTCAACACTGCTATCGACCAGTGGCGGATGCTATAGGGGGGGCAATGGGGCAGTACCCTCCCAAAACTAGACAACAAACAGTATTTTTAATTGATTTATTTAAAAAAACTTATGATCTTCCCTTACGACATGATTGTCTAGTTCTTTTTATTATCTGTGGTTAACATCAAGCGATTAATTGTGTGAACTTTTTTAGCGTATGTTATTGAGCGGGCTCGGGAGGAATATATGTGTTTTAGAGGTCGGCCATCATCATCGTGCGTAAACGTCCGTTGCCCTTCTACACGTTGCCGGTTCTATCCTTAGTAAAGACGCATAGTTTGTTTTGATTTAGGTTATGTCAGTAGTAAAAAGCATTGCCGGTCGCGTGTCATTATTTTTCTTATCGTTTGTTTATAAAATGGAAATAAATACCGTTGATTACATAATTAACTGTGCAAATTTAAATACGTTGACATATGAACTTCAATTACAAATAAAATTTTTAGGGCAACAGAGACCGGACCTAGATATCCTAAAAATTAACCAAAATTTTAGTGCAAGTAATAAAAAATTATACGATGCTGAAAACTGGTTGTGTGGTTGTAAAAAACGAAATGTTTTTTGCTATATTTGTCTTATTATGAACAATCTACGAAGTGATCTTGCGTGGACAGCGAAAGGAATGTATAATATCAAGCACTTTAGTGAAAAGTTAAAGACACAAAGTAAGTGCTACTTAATTAAATAACCACATAGAATTTTCTATGCTAGGCAAGACTGATATTAGGTGCCAATTGAATTGTGCCTATAGTCAAAACATTACCGAACATAATGAAAATGTGGCAAAAAATGGACATATACTTAGTAGGTTAATACTGTTTAAAATTCTGTGGGATTTTTGAGGTTGCTCTACGAGGCCATGATGAGACTGAAACTGGTGCTAATCCAAACACTTTACGCATGTAAAAGAAGGGCGAATAGACTTTATCTTTAAACAAATAAACTAAAAACTACACCAAGAAGTAAAATGGTAAAATAAAATTGTTTGGGTAAGTTTTTTATCTCTTTTTACATGCAATATAAATTTCTGCCCCCCCCCCCCAATTTTTAACATCACCAGTCGTCACTGCTATCGACTGCCATGGGCGTCGTCAGATTCTCGCTCAGGGTGGGGCAAAAAAGCAAAAAAATGTACAATCAAATAACCTAAACTTAATTTAATATTAACTTGCGAGGATTGCGCATAAACCTTGATAAAACGTCTTACTAAATGAGCTAAAGGCAAGATGGGCAGGTGACAAGCCAGGGTGGGGCAAGTGCCCCACCCTGACTACGCCCATGGCAACTACAAACTGATCGATCCAAATGTTAAATTGGTTGCACTCAAAATTTTTGTTTTTATTTTTAGGAAAATTTTTAAACAGCAAAACAATGAATATTAAGAATTATAATAACGTTTGTGCGCTGCAAATACCTCCATTTCTTGCTTTAACAACAAGAAATCTTATAAATATTTTTGTTCGTCTTCAGAACTTGACCTAAGCGATAAAAACTCTTTTATCATTATTATTTTAAGCTTTCTACGAAGTTTTCTATTTTTTTTTGTTACACTACACACTAAAAAAGAAAAAAGGCGCCAAAACACACTGGAAAAAGTAGCGTTATGTTTATTGTTTAGATGCAAACCCGTTGATCCGTCTCAGGGCTAACAGCAAGCGAGATCGATTTATCCGAAATGTGGGAGCTTAATCGAAAAAAAAAAAAAAAAACACCACACTGCTAAATTTACTTATAAGTACTAGTCGCAGTTGAGTACAAAATTGATAGGTATACCTATAATGTACGACATGCTTCACTTTTTAGTTTTGTATTCTCATGAATCAGTTTATTGGGTAATTTTGTACACAACTGCAAATTTAGCAGTTGGGTGTTTTTTTATTAATTTTTTATTTATTTAAATAAATAAGTTTATTTATTTATTTAAATAAATAAGTTTATTTAAATAAAGTAAAAAGAAGAAGAGCAAAGTGGGTTTTGTGCAGGCAGATCTTGTAGTGATAATGTTTTTTGTCTTAAACAAGTAATTGAGAAAAGGAGCGCCAGAAATATAGAGACTCATGTTACCTTTGTGGACCTACAAAAATCATATGATACGGAAGGGTCAAAATATAAAATTAAAATTGGAAATCGACTTTCAAAAGAATTCCTGGTAACGAAAGGCTTAAGACAGGGATGTTGTATCTCTCCAACTCTTTTTAAAATATATATCGCAGTAGCTCTAAAAAACTAGAAACGCAAAGTACACGGCATGGGAATACAACTTAACGACCGATTTACCATATACACACTACAGTTTGCTGACGACCAAGTAATTGCTGCTTATGATAAAGAAGACATGGAGTATATGATGAGAAAGTTAACGGAAGAATACCAAAAGTGGGGGTTAACAGTGAACGTGGACAAGACACAGTACTTATGTATTGGAAACGAATCCAGTGAGTTCTAGAAAATGGACAAACAATATCTCCATGCAATGAGTATGTATACTTGGGTGTCACATTTGATAAGACAGGAACAGACTGTAAAGAACTGGAAAAAAGAATAGTAAAATCAAAAAAGGTTATTGGTTGTCTTAACAGTATTTTATGGAGCAGAGAGATAAAAAAGAATGTAAAATTTAACATATATGAAACAATGGTGAAAAGCACGCTGTTGTATGGAATAGAGACTTGTCGCGTAACAGAAAAATACAAAGCAAAAATGGAAAGTGTCGAAATGGATGCATCACTAAAACGCAACTAATATGGTACGGCCATGTACAACGGATGAGCGACGAAAGATTACCAAAGCAGGTCCTAGAATGACAACCAATAGGGCGCAGAAAAAGAGGGCGTCCTGGACTGGAATGGCAACAGTCAATCCAAGGATCAATGAGTCAAAAAAACCTGACGGAAGATGACTGTCAGGATCGAAGGAGGTGGAGAATAGGCGTTGGACAACGTAGAAAAACGTTCTAAACCGACATAGCAGTAGTATTTAAATAAATAAGTTTAAAAAAGTTTAGGCCAAAACTTTTATGTTTTTAGTTTCGAGAATAAGAGAAAACTGAATTTTAAAAATGATGAATTGGACATCGTGTATGATTTTATTATTTATTGTAATCAAAAAAATGTCGTGTTCATTTTTTAAAAAAGAACGAAGAAAATACAAGATATTTTTGTGTGCTTGGCTAATTTTTTAAATAATTTAATACAACATATCTTGATTTCAAGATACAAAATATTAAAGTAAATTTCAATTTTTTATTAAAATTATTGACTCAAAATCAGTTCGATGGTGTTAAAGTGGTCATTTTTAAAAATTACAGACTTTCCCCAATTCCGATACGCCATACCTTGAAACTAAAAAAGTTTTTACAAAAGTAATTTGAGCTTTTTTCATCCTATCACCTCCCTTAACAATTATTTCAATGATACTTGCATTACACATTTTTGTTTTAACGACTTGTCTGGGAAAAGCTTAAATTAAATTAAATCTGAATAATATACGAGAAAAATTAAAGGACAAGTAATGGATAATGTTAGTGCAATTAAAATTACCATATTTTTAAAATCATTTATTTTCTCAACTCCGGGGGAAAACTAGATATTAAATATTTTCAATATTAGCATTTTAGTAATAAATCACATCAACTGTCAGGAAACTTGGAAAATCATCAACAAATCATCAGCCTGCAGGTATAGGTTGGCAAGCAGTCTCGGCGCGCGCCGCAGGTGGTAGTACTTATTCAAGGCACGAGTCGCAGGAAAATCCCAATTAGCACACTTATTTGTTTACCTGAAAAAAAAATCAAATAATTAATTGTTGGGAATATTGCAATAAGATTATTAATGTCTATGTTTTCCTTTATTTAAAATAATTGATTGATATTTGAAATGAACTCGAAAAAAGTTTTGGAAAATAGAAAAATTTACAAATATTAGTTTAAGTGTCTAAATTGTCAAAACATAGGGGTAAAGTATACCCCTCGAAGGTTGTGCGTGCTACAAAATTTCAAGATAGTCAAAAATTGTCCCCCTCGCAAACAAAATCGAAGTGTCTCGGCATTTTTAAAAATTTTCAGCAGTTATTGAGAAATCCCGGGTAGAAAGTTTTAAATGGCACACAGTGTATACAATGAGGAGAGTTTTGTAGCTTAGTTGATAGAGCATCAACTTAGCAAGTTAGAGGTTCAAATCCAGACTGAGATAAAATATTTTGGTTATCTTATTTTTCCTAATTATTCTTTACCCTTATGACTTTAAACTATGTTCGTTGTATTAATAAAATCGTTCTCTAAAAAGAAGGATGCTCAAACACCCTAAGAAAAAACCAATTACACTCAAACATTTCTTTTTATAATTTCTTTATTAAAATTTTATTATTCAAAGCCCTTTTTCCCTTGTCTAAATTTGTTTTATAAAAATTTGTCTCTAAAAATACCCTGGACTAATTTATTTTTTGTCAACGTACCATTTGAAAAGTAGAATCAAAGTCCATGTCATGGTGATCAACCAAGTAGGTTTTCAGGATCCCCCCACCAAAGACTGCAGGAGTGCGTTCTTGATGACATCAGCTGGTGGAGACTTCCCTGCTGATCTAGTAGTCTGAATTTTCATGGAAGATGTTTCAATATTTGGTTGAGTTTTGAGATTTCCGTCAACTTCGATGGTTTGTCCTGATATGTGGGAGTTACCATGCGAAACTTCTTTAGGGCAGTTTTTGTGGATCAAAGTGAAATTGACTGAAAAACAAAAAATATAAGGTAAGAATTGTGCTAAATTAAATTTGATTCTCATATTGAGAACCACTGAAGGTCGTTAGAGGTTAAAACATAAAGTTAACAAATACATCGTTTTAAATTATGAAAATTGCTTGATGATTTTTGTTGTCTTTATCTTGCATTAGTTTTGATATAATTATTTAAAAAAAAAGATAAATGGATCCATCACAGATTTGACACCTTCCTAGCTAGCCTCTTATCACACTTCAAGTGAAGCCATGATATTATATTAGCCTCGAAAACAGTTTTTTGTAAATATCTCAGAAACTAAAGCTCCTACGAAGTTTTTGGTTATAACTCGAATTATTGAGAAAAATATAGTCTACTATATTCCGAAAACAGTGTATTAATACGATTCTTCGTTTAAAAGTTATAATTTTTTAAAGTTTTTAATTGTCAAAAAACTTTCATTAGCATTAATGTTGACCAAAATCTAATCAGCTCATAAGAGTGTCCAACACTATTTTACCTGGAAATTTTATAAAAATCGGTTCAGCGGTTTAGGAGCTATCGTGTTACTGACAGAAATAATATGCACACACACATACAGACAGACATCACGACGATATTGCTAGGATAGGTCAAAATAAATCCAAATAACACATTTAGGGCGTTATTTAAAAAAAAAAAAAATTTGTCGACAATAATACCTTCTCTATCCATTGCTACGAGGGCTAGGAAGGTAGTAAATCATTAAAAGGTATAAAAAAAAAAGAGTATATTCTTTGTCAAATCAAAATTTTTTTTTAAAACTCTTTTTACTTTTGGCCCCTATGCAGAATCTTAATCGACTAATATAAGGACGAAAAAAATGTTAAATTGAAAAAAATTCAAAAATATCATATTTATCACCCTATATTTCAAAAACGAAAACCAAGTATATTTGACCAAGTAGCATTATTTTAAACCAATAAAATTTTTCTCTACCTAAAAAACATTCTAGTTTTTAAAAGTAAAAATTTTGGTAATTTAAAAAATGTATAACATACCTAATAATCCAGTAATCACTATCAGTAAAAGAATTATGACCAGCATAAAAAATGGAACAAACTTTTCACAAAAAATTGACACTGATTTTTTATCAGAGACACTAGAAACTTTTGAATCTTCTGAAGGTATTAACAAAACACACTCTTTCACATTTTGGCTACTGTTTGAACTAGATTCCATTTTTATTTATTTATTTATTTTATTTAGTACTTATTATATTTATTTTATTTAATTCTTATTATATTTTTAAGGTTCTTAATCAATTGATAGCTGATTTGATAATGAATTTACAACTAGTAGTATTTTATATTATATGTATAGACGAGACCTACCTTAATAAGCGCGGTATTTTGCCATCGTTTAATAGAAATCATATTTGAGAAAATCCGACTTTTCAGGAATTTTCCTTTAATAAACAACTGCTGGGAAAAGAAGGAAAGTTCGGAAACAGAAAATAGTTATGAAATTTTTCGACACTTTGCATTTAAATTAAACTATTCATTTTTAAATGAACCCAATTAAATTAGTAAATGCAATTTATAAAGATGGGTTAATCATTAAAAAATACTCTGCCAATTTATGGGCACTTAAGCTCACACTAGATACTATATTTATAGTGTACGTGTGAGCTAATATAACTAAAAACGGAAATATATTTTATTCAACTCCAGACTAAATTACCTTTTGTTTGATACCATACAAGCCATGTTTTGACTTAAACTCAAATTTTTAAAATCTACCCCCACCCTTAAACAAAACAAAAACTAAAATGTATTTTGTTAAACTCCGGACTCAATTACCTTTCGTTTGATATCACACACGCCATATTTTCACTTAAACTCTAATTTTTAAAATATACCCCCACCCTTTTTTTTAAATAAATTAAAATGTATTTTGTTTAACTCCAGACTCAATTACCTTTCGTTTGATATCACACACGCCATAGTTGCACATAAACTCTAATTTTTTTAATCTACCCCCACCCTTTTATTCGGTGTGTATTTGGTGGATTTTGTTCATTTTTAAATGGGACCATCTCGACCCAAGGCCCAGCCTAGGTACCAAATTTAGTTAAAATCGGCAGACAGACAGACAGACAGACAGACAGACAGACAGACAGACAGACAGACAGACAGACAGACAGACAGACAGACAGACAGACAGACAGACAGACAGACAGACAGACAGACAGACAGACAGACAGACAGACAGACAGACAGACAGACAGACAGACAGACAGACAGACAGACAGACAGACAGACAGACAGACAGACAGACAGACAGACAGACAGACAGACAGACAGACAGACAGACAGACAGACAGACAGACAGACAGACAGACAGACAGACAGACAGACAGACAGACAGACAGACAGACAGACAGACAGACAGACAGACAGACAGACAGACAGACAGACAGACAGACAGACAGACAGACAGACAGACAGACAGACAGACAGACAGACAGACAGACAGACAGACAGACAGACAGACAGACAGACAGACAGACAGACAGACAGACAGACAGACAGACAGACAGACAGACAGACAGACAGACAGACAGACAGACAGACAGACAGACAGACAGACAGACAGACAGACAGACAGACAGACAGACAGACAGACAGACAGACAGACAGACAGACAGACAGACAGACAGACAGACAGACAGACGGCGCAACAAAAAAGTTTCAAAATCATCTGAAACGCAAAGATATATAAAAAAATTTGAAATCGGAGCAACTTTTTTTTTCTCGAAAAAATTAGGATCACCATAACTCACACTACTATTGTATAGTATATGTGTGAGCTAATACAGGGTAAAAATTGGAAAAATTTTCCACTTCAGATGTTTTCAGAACCAAATAAGAAATTTTCATGTAAGTTAATTACCTGTCCTTTCGGCGCAAACCACCTCAACAGTTTAACAAAAACCATATTTAAGAAAATCCAAATCTTCAGATATTAACCTTTAATAAACATCTGCAAGGAAAAGTTCCGAAACATAGAAAATACTTATGAAATTTTTTGACATTCAAATCCAATTAAAAAAGTAAAGGAAATTTGATTCACACCCCGGGCGCCTCAATAAGACTGCTCGCTTGCACATATACATATAAGTACGGCCAAGGCCTCCGCGCACTTATACAAGAATTTTTCTTTTTGGCATTTATAATTCTCGGCCCACTCTAAAATTTTTAAAGGCAATATACAAAATATTGGAGCATCTTTTTTCAAAAAATAAAAAATCGAAGGGGTCACATTTTCAAAATGGCGATTTTTTAAAATTTATTGTCTTGTACCTTAGTCACTGATTATTTGTCATTTTCAATATTTTTTCTTAAAGCCTCTTCTTCTTATTTCTAAACAGTAGTAAATATTTTTTTTGCAAAGTTCGTATTTTTTCAGGAAAAATCATAAACCATAGATATGGTTTGAAGAAAAAAACACCCTTTAAATTTAAGGAATCGCAATATTTTCTAAAATTTTTGATCTTGGTGTAATCGGTATCTATAGAGCAACTGGATAGCAATTCTGGACACCTAAGCTCACACTATTATTGTATAATGTAATTTCTAACCATTTTGGTCCACAAAAATAACCCCCTATTCGCCGCCCGGAGAGGCGTCTAATTGGAGAATCCCCCCCCCCTAGAGTAACACCACTCAATAAAACAACTATAATTTTTAATATTATTAATATAGTACCACACAAGTCCTAATTTTAGAAAAAGTGTAATTTTTAAAATCAACTCCAACCCCATTGTTTTGGCTTATGTGCGGAAGATTTTATTTATTTTAAAGTTAATCATAACAAAAACATTTCATGTAAAAAAAGCCAAGTACGCGAAAATGGCATTCCGTAAAAAGAATTAAGATAAAAGTAAAGCCAAGTTCTCCAATACAAATTTCAAAATGAAAGGTTCTTACTAGTTAGGAAATGTTTTTTTAAACTTTGCTATTGCTGGTGTGAGCTAAAACATTATAGTTTGTTTTGTTCAATGGTGTTTCACTGGAGGGGGGAAAACCCCTATCGGACGCGTCCCCAGGTGGCGGATTGGGGGTTATTTTTGCGAACCAAAATGGGTAAAATTGTGTGAGGTCAGGTGCCTATAAATTGGCAGAGTATTTTTCTAATTTTCTCGACATGATGACCATAGGTCACACATTTATAGTGTACGTGTGAGCTAAAATAATCTTTATTTAGCAAAGCTTAAAACAATCACAAAATCATTGCTATGCATTGGGGAATTTTAAAACAATTTCAAACTATTTACAAAACTTGATATAAATAAATTAAATACTTATTCGCTTCCAAGTACTGAAGTTCGAAGCCGAACTCTGTTGTTTGTTTGCTTCAAGCGGGGATTTGAGGGGGTAACGGGGTAATTACCTCTCCTATAAAAAATTATAGACTTTTAGTTCTTAAATAACGGGTTAACCGCACAATTACCCCCCGCCCCTCCCCAGAAAAAAATATAATTAGATGAATAGTCTTTTCGTCGACCATAAACGCCCTTCCCCCCTAGATTTCGGCCCAGATCCGCGCTTGGTTTGTTTTTGTATCAATTGAAGGGCTTTGTTTGTCTCATACTCTTAAGTTTATTTTTGCAAAGTTCTCGGGTCTTTTCTCGAGAAAAAAATTCTCAATAAGATAAAATTATAAAAAAATTATCTGTTATTTGCTAGGGTGCATTCTGAAGAAAAAATTATTTTGATATTATTTTTTCCTGATTGATAGTTTATTTTTTAACTGGATTTGTGTATCTACCAACCTTCTTGCTAACCCTTAATAGTTATTTTTTCTATAAGCGTGCGGAAAAGTCCACTTTTCCGCACGCATTTTAGTGTGGAAAGTGCCACTTTTCCGCACTAGTGAGAAAAAATATTTTTTCCGCACTAGTGCGGAAAAGTAAATTTGTTACGATTTTGAGGTGTTCTATAACATTTAGACCGTTCAAAATACATTTGTATCTTTCCTAGCACACGAAATATCCTAAAAATATTCAAATTGACTAAAATTCTGCTATATTTTCAATATTTTCGATAAAATAAAGTTTTCAGTAAAATAGATTCAAATTATAAGTTTTAAACCTCCCCGGTATAAATATCGTCATTGTCAATGTCAAACAACAATGAACACTAGTGGTTTTAGATTTGGCATCTTAAATCACCATAGCAACAAAGTACAAACAAACTGTCAAAACAAAGCCAATTTTGCAGATACAAGCGTCTTTTGAATTTTTCAAACAAAAAAATCAGATTTTCAATGGATTCTTCGGACGAAGATCTACCCCAGCCAGTTCTAGAAGCCGCTAGAATGTGAATAATAATAACTGATTTGATTAAAACGTTTTGAATATAAATAATTTTCTGATTAATTTTTAGTTTTTTCCTCACGCTTATAGAAAAAATAGTGTACCTAACTCGTGCGTAAAGTGTCTTTTCCGCACTTGATTGCTGGCCAAACTCCGCTATCGCGTCGTTTGGCCATCTGCAATCGCGTGCGGAAAAGAGGCACTTTCCGCATTAGTTAGGTAAACTACTATAAACAACAAGGTTTGAAAACGACTCTTTGCACACGATCGAGACAGTTTGGTAGACCGAGCCGAAGGCGAGGTCTACAAGTCGAGGGAGTGTGCAAAGAGGTTTTCAAAGGAGTTTTTTACAATATTTTTTATACGACTGCTAATAAAGAAAGAAAAATCAAATTTTAATTTAACTTGTTTTTATTTCCGACATTTTTACAACAAAACTGTAAAAATTCAACAATTTTTTGACGTATCTAATCAACAAAACATACGAGCAGTGACGGTTGCTACGGAACTAAGCCAACTTATATTGATTGGTGACAACAACAAAAATCACAATGACGGGAGACCCGTATGCAGAAATGACATAGGCGTGCGCAAAAATGACACAAGCGTGTGCAAAAAGTTTTGCACACAGCGTGCGCAAAATGCCATTTTCAGATCGTGTTCTCCGTGCGCAAAACCCCCTTTTACAAGACAGTCGTATAAAAAATGTTTTTAAATATTAAAAAAAGGATGAAAAGAGGCGTTTCTTCTGGGAGTATTCAGCAAAAATTCGACTACTCCCATTGTTTTTTGTAAAATATTGATTAGGTTTGTGTCGATTTTTTTCCTTCAATTTTTAAAGTTAGTAACCTTAAACTATATGGGTCAAAAAATGCATGATCTAAATTTCCTGACATGCTTATTTTTGTTGACATTTAACACAAATTGGTGCAAGATCAAGATTGGATACAAGAGGTAGGTAATTTTTTTTGTCACGTTTTTAGAATCCGTTTTAGTTAGTCGCATAAAAACTCTTTTGTGTTATCTGCAAACATCAAGAAAAAAATATATAAGGACAATTTTTGTTTATTCCTAAAGCGCAGTTTGACAGATCAAGATGGCTGTTTAAGTTACAAAAATCGGCTAAAAAATAAATGTGTTAGGATCAAATTAACATTTTTGAACTTAGCCAACTGTGATATTTATTGTAAATAATTCCGGGAGGTCTAAAATATAGTCGTACACATTTTTTATAGATTAAACTAACGAAAAAATTAATGAAGGAACCAAGCCAATCCTCATAAGAAGAGGTGTCAGACAGGGTGACACAATATCCCTTAAATTATTTAACCAGGCCCTAAAAGATGTTTTTAAAAGCTTAGATTGGGAAGAAATACGCATCAAAGTAAACGGACAATTCTTGAGCCAGCGAAGATAGGCTGACGATATTGCCTTAATAACAGATAAAAAAGAAGAACCGATAAAAATGTTTGAAGAACTGGATAAAGCAGCTAAAAATATAGGTTTAAGTATGAACTATACTAAAATTAAAATCATAACAAACACAGATGAAGATTTTACGGTCAGAACAACCAAAATAAAATAAAACAAGTAGAGGAATATATATATATATATATATATATATATATATATATATATATATATATATCTGGGACAAATTATTAAATTGAAGAAAGATAACCAAACAACTGAAATCAAGAGACGAGTAAGATTGGCCTGGGCGGCATTCGGTAAAATAAGAAATAAAAAATATCCTCAGTACCTCAAACCAAAAGTGTATAAACAATGTATCCTTCCTGTACTTACGTATGGATCCCAGACCTGAACACTTACAAAATCAAACATGGATAAGGTCACAAAAGCCCAAAGATCAATGGAAAGACAAATGTTGCATGTAAAGCTGACAGATAGAAAAAGGAATGAATGGACAAGAAATAAAACAAAAGTAAGGGATCATAATGTCAGACAGAAGGACGATTGATGGAACAAATGTATTGTATACTGGAGACCTTGGGAAAATAAAAGAAGTAGGGGAAGACCCCAAATGAGATGGGCGGACGATTTGAAGAAACACGCGGGCACTAGATGGATGAACACGGCGACAGACAGAAAAGAGTTGAAGATATTGGTGGAGGCCTATGTTTAGAGATGGATCGAAGAAGACTAAATAGAAATAGAATAGAAATTGAAATGGAACGAAAAAATTAATAATAAAAATTTTATTAAATATCTAACTACATTGTTGTTCGTTTATTGTTCATAACTCAAAAGCTGCTGAACCAATTTTATGGTTGGAACCGCGTTAAATTAAACAAGGACAAAAACTGATGGGAACTAATTTGTTTTTTATCAAAACCCTTTTTTTATTTTTATAGTTTTTAAAATTTATTTTAATCAATATTTTTTTGGTAAATCAAAATATTTTTTGCTAGTCTAGAACGTTTCTTATCTTCTAATGGAAAGTGCAAGAAATAGGTTTATTTTTGTTTGCTTTTTTGAGAGAAAGGGACTTGTACTATTTGTAATTGATGGAGTGGAAGTACTTAGTAAATATATGCTTTTTTGATAAACAGAGTATAGGGGTGAGTATAGGAACGGGGGGTATATTTTTAAAAACCTGTGCACAATTTTTGTCAGTCTGCAAAAACCCCCCCTGCATTTTTGGAAGTGGGCAATATTAGTTTTATTACTGCTACGTTTTACATAACTTTACATGTATAAGCAAGGGAAAATAATTAAAAGTTTGGGTTTTTTTTTAAATAGTTTTGTTATAATTTCTATCAGTCTGATGAATAAGTAAGTTAGTGAGTCAGTGGCAAATTCAATGTTTTTCAAAATTCTGTAACTACTTACTGCTTTATGAAAGTCGGTGAAACTTGGAGGAATTTTTAGCTTTATCGAGATCTGCGACTGTGCAAAGTTTGAGTTTCGTAGCTTATTACGAAGTAGAGTTATAGATAAGTCAAATATGGGCTGAAATGTTTCAAGAAAAGGTGCGCGAACTTGGCGGGGCACGTTGTGCCCCCAGATTATATTGATGCTAGAATGAAAAATTAATATTTTATGGCAAAAAAAGAATAACATCCTTGACTTTAGCTAATTAGTTTATATAAAGCGTATAATAATATAGCAAGAATGTAGCTATTAATTTAACACTTAAGTGCTTTGTTTATTTTTATTTATTTTACACAGATATGCTCATTTAATTCACTTAATTGTGGCTTCTTCCCATCACCTTTTAAAGGTCGGCTTAATTCTAAATCATGCCTGAAATACTTCGCAAAATTAGTTGTCTCTGACGCACAATTATCATAATTATATAGCTATCTGTTAAGGTCTTTCATAAAAAATTGAAAAAATATATAGTAGTTTTTAGTAAAATCTAAAGTAGTTATGCCCTGATGACTTCAAATAAGGACATCATAACAAAAACATTTCATGTAAAAAAAAGCCATTTTCCAATACAAATTCCAAAATGAAAGGTTTTTACAGTCGTAGATCTCACATGGTGATGGTTTGGGCATTTTGTCGTTGCCGTTCGAACTGACGTTTTGGGTTGTTTTATAAGATAAGAAAAACAAAAAGTAAATGTAGGATTTCCTGCTTAAAAATGATTCTTCTCGACCATACTTCAGTGTTTCCTTGACATTTTGCTCAGATTAGATTCTTGAACGCAAATGTCGCTCACCAGGATCGCGGCCGCTTCTTTTCTTTCTTTTAGCGACCGACCAATGGTTTGTTCTTCTTTTCGTTATTATAACAATCACTTCAAAAATATTTGAAGGTCCATCTCCACATCCGAAACAATTGCTTAATTGTTAAGTAGTATGTTAAGTTCAAGAGAAATAATTAATCCACTCTTTTTCCTTTTACAGCGCACATTTATTGGTAAAGTTCGCAGAAAAAAACTCCTGTTTATGAATTCTTAAAATAAGTGAATATGAACACAGATATATACTTTCAAATAATATTGTATTTTTTTTAACATCTAGTTTTGAAAAGAGACTGAGTATTTCAAAACAAAAAACTGTTTTTTAAATTAATTATTTAAGTTTGAATAGATAGAAGAAAAACCGTCCATTTATTACTTAAGAGATAAAAATTCATATTTTAAAAACTATACAGTTTATTAACAAAAGCACCGAGTTGCAGTATGGTGGAGCCATAGTGATTGAAAAAACCACACCCTGAGTTTCGGGGTGGACCCGAGACAGTTTTGGGGGGCTCGAGACCCTATGAGGCCGTATTTTATGTTTGTATTCATGAAATATGTGGAAAATATTTTTAAAAATCTGAGCTTCGAGGGAGGGGCGGGCCCAGACCCCCCAGCCCCCTCTTATATATGCCACTGCCCTGAGTCAAAATGCGAAAAAACGTCATTTTGGGAATTTTAGGGTAGGGAATCCCATCAGACCAAAATGGCCAAACTATGAAAATGTATATTTTAAAAACTATATACAGTTTAAAACTGTTTGGTTTTCACTTTTTCCAACGTCGATCACGAGGATACGAGTGATCCCCGTCTGGAACACGTCCTGATAGTCAGGAACAAATGTTCCATGCCAATTTATGACCGGACCGGTTTCGACCTTTTGGGCCATCCTCAGATAAATGTAGGCGATAGCTCCGTGTAGAGCATAAGTTGTGTGAAACCACCAGAAACAACTACTCCGAGGGAAAATACCCCTACCGGCATTGAATTATACTGATGGTTTGAGGCTTTCGTTGGGAACCGGTCCGGTCGTAAATTGGCATGGAATATTTGTTCCTGACTATCAGGACGTGTTTCAGACGGGAATCACTCGTATCCTTGTGATCGACGTTGGAGAAAGTGAAAACCAAACAGTTTTAACAAGTTCCCAACGAAAGCCTCAAACCATCAGTATAATTCAATGCCGGTAGGGGTATTTCCCTCGGAGTAGTTGTTTCTGGTGGTTTCACACAACTATATACAGTTTATCAGCAAAAGCACCGAGTTGCAGTATGGTAGGGCCACAGAGATGCGAAAAAGCCACATCCTGAGTTAAGATTCGGAAAAACGTCATTTAGCGAATTTTAGGGTAGACCAAAATGACGAAATTTTGAAAATTCATATCTTAAAAACTATACAGTCTATCAATAAAAGCACCGAGTTGCAGTATGGTAGGGTCATAGAGATGCGAAAAAGCCACATCCTGAATTATGATTCGGAAAAACGTCATTTAGCAAATTTTAGGGTAGGGATTCCCATAAGACCAAAACGGCCAAATTTTAAAAATTCATATTTTAAAAACCATACAGTTTATTAGCAAAAGCACCGAATTGCAATATAGTGAGGCTACAGCAGTGCCGTAACTATGATCGCTAGAGGGCGCCAATAGGGGTATTTTCTCTTGGAGTAGTTTTTTCGTGGATTTCACAAACCTAGGAATATCTAAGATTCCTTATGGAACGATTTATTTTTATTACATAAAAATAGGAGTGTAATATTTACCAAAAAAGCTTATTGACTTATTGGCCTCCTTAAATAGCGACTCGAATCGATTGGTATTTAAACTAGGCCTCATAAAGATATCATAACAGCAATTTATTGATTGTTTGCATGACTTGGCTCACAATGGCTCATTTTTTAGGATGTTTTGTAAACCGTTTTAAATATTTTGCAAGTTAAGTGAAGTGCGCAACATTTCTATTCTTCTCTTCACTGAATTTGAACGCAATCTTTTCTTTCTACGATTTATCTTCATTAAGAGACACAAAATCTAAATGGCCTGTATTATGATGTAATCTGTAATTTAAATAGGTATTACCATGTTTAGTGGTGGATAGGATATTAAATTATATTTTTACGAATCCATATTACCAGATACAATAATTTTTCCCATAATATTACAGACAATTTGTTTAGACGGTCAATAATATTGCACAATATTACGGATTGCGCAATATTCAAGGGATCATTCAATATTATTGCGCAAAAAATATATTGTGCAAAATTATTATAGGTCCAAGGGCCGCCTACCTACCGTATACCAAGAGTTTTTTTTTTATTTGTCAAACACACTGTGTTTTTTTTATTACAATCTAGTCAGTAAGACTAATTAGCAATTTTGTTTTAACTTAATTTACTAGAAAAGTCAGATTTAAACTTAGGGTTCACTCAACAGTTCTCCCCGCTTTGTTTAGTCTGTAACTCACAATTGTGTTGTGTTTATAGCATTATTTTGTTTTATGTGTAATTCACTTAGTTTACTAGCTCAAACGGCTTCACTCTTTTTAGTCGTCGAACTAGCATAGTATTGTCTAGAAGCTGAATTGCTTCCACATTCACATGCCGATGGAGTCTATCTTCATGGCTTTTTGCGTACTTTTTTATAGTCTCTGCTACAGTTTCGATTTTTAGATCTCGATGAAGGTCACTATTTCGAACGTACCAAGGTGCATTCACAATGTTTCTTAATACTTTATTTTGAAATCTCTGTACAACTAGAATGTTACTCTCTTTAGCACAACCCCATAGTTGAATACCATATGTCCATACTGGTTTCAGTATTTGTCTATAAAGCAGTAACTTATTATGAATTGTTAAATTGGACTTCCTTCCAATTAGCCAGTTCATTTTTCTATACCTTATCTCAAGTTCTTCTTTTTTTTTTCTTAACATGTGCTTTCCAGCGCAATTTGGCATCAAGTGTCATACCTAGATATTTTGCCTGATTCGAATATGGTACTGGAATGTTGTTAATTGTTATTTGTATGTGATTTATATTTTTGTTTGTAAAATCAACATGAATTGATTTGGTTTCATTTAATTTTATTCGCCACTTTGTGGTCCAACTGTGAATTTGGGTAACTGCATCCTGAAGTTTTTCTATGCATTTTAGCTCACACATATACTATACTATAGTAGTGTGAGCTATGGTGATCCTAATTTTTTCGAGAAAAAAAAGTTGCTCCGATTTCAAAATTTTTTATATATCTTTGCGTTTCAGATGATTTTGAAACTTTTTTGTTGCGCCGTCTGTCTGTCTGTCTGTCTGTCTGTCTGTCTGTATGTCTGTCTGTATGTCTGTCTGTATGTCTGTAACGACCAACGCGCATAACTCAAAAACCGCTTGGCCGATTTTAATGAAATTTGGTACCTAGGCTGGGTCTTGGGTCGAGATGGTCCCATTTAAAAATGAACAAAATCCACCGAACAGAAACCAAATAAAAGGGTGGGGGTTGATTTCAAAAATTAGAGTTTATGTGAAAATATGGCGTGTGTGATATCAAACGAAAGGTAATTGAGTCTGCAGTTAAACAAAATACATTTTAATTTATTTAAAAAAAAGGGTGGGGGTATATTTTAAAAATTAGAGTTTAAGTGAAAATATGGCGTGTGTGATATCAAACGAAAGGTAATTGAGTCCGGAGTTTAACAAGATACATTTTAGTTTTTTGTTTTTTTTTAAGGGTGGGGGTAGATTTCAAAAATTTGATTTTAAGTCAAAACATGGCTTGTGTGGTATCAAACAAAAGGTAATTTAGTCTGGAGTTAAATAAAATATATTTCAGTTTTTAGTTATATTAGCTCACACGTACACTATAACTATAGCACCTAGTGTGAGCCAAAGATTATAGATTATAATATATATTATTGTGTGAGCTTAGGGGCCCATATATTGGCAGAGTATTTCAATAGATTTTTCTACCGTCAATAAACCAGTATCATCGGCAAATGTTGCTAAGTGACAATTTTCTGGCTTTGGGATATCACAAGTGAATAATAAGTATAGATAAGGGCCTAGTACGCTACCCTGGGGCACGCCTGCTTGAATTTCTCTTAAATTTGAGTATACCAAGAGTGGTCCCAGAAAAAGATACAAAAAAATGGACCATTAGAGGAAACGCCAGACGATACAGCAAGTCCTATATATATGTCTATTTTTTGCCACATTTTCATTATGTTCGGTAATGTTTTGTCTAGCATAGCACTTTGTGTCTTTAACTTTTAACTAAAATGCTTGATGGGTCACTAAAGTGCTTGATAGGTACCACACATTCCTTTTGCCATCCCCGCAGGATGACTTCATAGATTGTTCATAATGTTGGATCTTAATTTTAAGAATGTGTGTTCAAACAAAGTGTGGGTCATAGATTTCTCAGGAATAGGGGTCCAAATTGAAATTGTTGTCAAGAAATTTTACCTATTTCTATGCCCAGTGTCATGTGTTGACGTGACATATGTCAAAAACACTAAATGCCTTCACACACACCTCCGTAGCATGGTGCATAACGCGTGGCATGGAGCTTTCAACCAATCAACGATCGAATAGCAGCGGCCATATTGGTTTTGCATAAGAAAAGTCGATAAGGTTGAACTTCTATGCGCCATGCTATGCGCTATGCATTTTTGTGTGTGATCGGCTTAAAAAGGCGAGATTTCGTCCTTTCCATCTTTGACCAGCAAAGAGACCACACGTGGCCCCGGAGCTCCAACGCCGTCGAACTTGTCTCATGTGCCGAGATTTGTTGGATAATGGGTGAGTTGAGCACTTTTTGTAGGGCATAGAATAGGGAAAATGGGATAATAAGGGTTCGCGATTTTTAGTGAATTTTAGCAATAAATAAATGTGTTTAGTGAAAAATTGCGTTCACATAATAAGACAAATAAAGCTAAAAAAAGCATTTCGTTTTTCACAACATTACAACCAGTTTTCAGCATCGTATAATTTTTTAATACTTGCACTAAAATTTTGGTTAATTTTTAAGATTTTTAGGTCCGGTCTATGTGGCCCTAAAGTTTTTATTTGTAATCGAAATTCATATGTCAACGTATTTAAATTTGCACAGTTAATTATGTAATCGACGGTATTTACTTTAATTTTATAAACGAACGATAACAAAAAAAAATAACACGCGACCGGCAATGATTTTTACTACTGACGTAACCCAAATCAAAACAAACTCATACGTCTTCACTTAAGATAGAACCGGCATCGTGTAGAAGGACAACGGACATTTCCGCACGATGATGAAGGCCGACTTCTACTAAAACACACATTCCTCCCGCCCCCGCTCGAGAACATCCATCCATACCCCGCTGAAAAACGGGTGAAATTGAAACTTTGCCTAGCGCGGCGCTGCCGGCTTGTAATTATTTACGCTAAAAGATTCACCCAATTAATCGCTTGTTGTTAACCACAGATAATAAAAAGAACTAGACAATCATGTCGTAAGGGAAGATTTAACTTTATTTAAATAAATCAATTAAAAATACTAGTTTGTTATCTAGTTGAGGGGGGGCACTGCCCCGTTGCCCTCCTTGTAGCAGCGCCACTGATAGTGGGAGTCTTTAAGGACACTTGACGAAGATGAGAGAAAAGGATAACGCTACGGGCGAGCGATGTTGGGCCGAGGACGAGACCCCGGCGCATTTCTTCACATCATGTGATGTATACAAGGAGGCAAGAAGAGATGTATTCGAAGAGGAAGCCTTTGAGACGGAGGACCTTCTGAATCTGAGGTAGCCCGAGATTCTGGCCTTTGTACAGAAGACGAGCAGATTTGTCAGCGAAGGAATGACACAGTAGGGGGGATGCCCGGCGGTTGGACACCTTTTGGCAAGTAGGTAGCTAACGAAGTAACTGGTAACTGACTCTGAAATGAACACTCACTCTTAGTGACATTAAGTAAAACAATAGAACTTTTGATTTATTTTAGATGGAACCTTATACCTACAACACAGCTGCAGAATTATTACAGAAAAGTACCAAATCTAATAATCTTTTTAAATTTGTTTAAGATTTTATTGTTAAAATTGTTGCTTCGTAACATAAAGTATTCCAAAATATTCATTGTTATGTCAAAGGTTAGTTTCCCAGATTTGAAAATATCTCTCAAAACAATACGATGTATTACATTACATAATGAACCACCACAATACAAGGATGTTTCGTTTCGTGTGTATCTATTTCAAGATGTCCAATCAGATAAAGTTATTTTACTAATATTGATTGTGTTTAAAGAGTTTGCAAAAGTCTCCAGTTGCAATGATATATGTTGACATCATTATCTGAAATAGTAGCTCTTTTCTAATAACTAAGTTTGAGTTATTTTTATTCTTATGTTGATTATTCTCCCATCGTTATTAAGGTAACTGATAATTAGTGGTCCTCATTATCAGTTACCTTAATCATTATATGTAAAAAGACAATAAATAAATAGCTAAAGTGGATTTGGATACTAGGTCTTTTGTTAATTTTTACAAAAACTATACTTTTAATACAAAAATACACAAATATTTGATTTTAAAAAATTATATTTCTAAACCACGTAAAGTGACTAGAGCTTGGAAGGCTTTTTTTGCTGATCGACACTATTTTCATGGGCGCACCCAGGAGGGGGGCTTGGGGCCTGCCCTCCCCCCCTAAGCTTTAGATTTTTTTACATATTTTCAATATATTTCATGAAAAACACAAAAAATAGCTTAAAATTCGACATCATGAGGCTTCGCCCCCCCCCCCCCCCCCCCAAGATATATTCCTGGGTGCGCCACTGCTATTTTAACCCAATTTATCCTAGCCTGCGTAGAAATGGCTATAATTCTCGATGAAAACTTTTTTGTTGAGATAACGCCGAAAATGTGTTCTTAGGGTGTATTAGTAATATCGTCGTGATGTCTGTCTGTGTGTGTGTATATATTATTTCTGTTCGTAACACGATAGCTCTTAAACCGTTGAACCGATTTTCTTAAAATTTTCAGGTAAAATAGTGCTCGACACTAACGAGCTGATTAGATTTTGGTCGAAGTCCATTAATATTAACGACAGTTTTTTGCCAATTAAATTTTTTTTAACGGAGCATCGTATCAATAAGCGGTTTTCGGAATATGGTAGACTACGTTTTGCTAGTTTGTGTTTTGATCAAAAACTTCGTAAGAGCTTTAGTTTCTGAGATATTTATAAAAAACTGTTTTTAAGGCTGATATATTATGGCTTCACTTGAAGTGTTATAATAGGCTAGCTAGGATGTTATCAGATCCGTCATGGATACATTTATTTACTCTTTGTTCGATTTTTGATTGATTGAAAAAAATGTTCGTCGTCTAAACAAAAAGAGAAAAACTGGAAAAAATTAAGCAATCATTTAATTAAAACAAACCACTTTGGTAGCACCTTCTTTTTATTTTGTTTTATTTAGTTTTAAAACAGTGGTGTGTCAAGAAATTCTTCATCAAGGGAAATACTAATGTGTGGACAAGACACAATACTTATGTATTGGAAACGAATCCAGTGAGTTAGTACTAGAAAATGGGCAAACAATATCTCCATGCAATGAGTATGTAAGTATACTTGGGTGTCACCTTTGACAAAACAGGAACAAACTGTAAAGAATTGGAAAAAAGAATAGCATAAGCAAAAATGGTTATTGGATGTCTTAACAGTATTTTATGGAGAAGAGAAATAAAAAAGAATGTAAAATTTAACATATATGGAACAATGGTGAAAAGCACGCTGTTGTATGGAATAGAGACTTGTCGCGTAACAGAAAAATACAAAACAAAAATGGAAAGTGTCGAAATGGATGCAATAAGAAGATCAATGAGAATATCTAGAATAGATCACATAAGAAATGAGATCATAAAAGAAAGAATGGGAATCGAGGGAAGCATAACGGATGACATCACTAAAAGGCAACTGAAATGGTACGGCCATGTACAACGGATGAACGACGAAATATTACCAAAGCAGGTCCTAGAATGGCAACCAATAGGGCGCAGGAAAAGAGGGCGTCCTAAACTAGAATGGCAACAGTCAATCCAAAGATAAATGAGTCAAAAAAATCTGACAGAAGATGACTGTCAGGATCGAAGGAGGTGGAGAATAGGCGTTGGACAACGTAGAAAAACGTTCTAAACCGACATAGTAGTAGTAATTAATTAGTTTACAAAAATCACAAAAACCTTTTACAGTTTATTTATCAATTTCTAATGCTTTCTTAATCAGCATAAGCCACCACGAAAAAGTTGTGCATTTTTAACCCCTTCCTGGATGCACCAGCAATGTTTTAAAGTATCTAATAGCTTCGTACATATAACATCTAAATTTGTTCGATGGTAATAGCAGTGGCGCACCCAGAAATATGGCTTGGGGGGGGCGAGGCCTTTGGAGGGCCCGAGGCCTCATAATGTTATATTTTATGCTATTTTTTCTGTTTATTCATGAAATATCTGGACCATATCTAAAAAAATCTTAGGTTTGGGGAGGGCCCGGACCCCGAGCCCCCCCCTTGGAGCGCACATGCTAATAGATATATGAAAAAGCAAATGTATTGGTGTATGATCTAATGTCTTTTGTTTTATACTAAGTAGGAATATTTTTCTGGCGTAAATACATTCGTAATGTGATAATTAAAAACGATGTAAAAAAAATAAATTTTTACCTTAACACATGAAATAGTTAAACGTAGAATGCGATCATCTGCCGATGCCGCTGATGAGGTCGTCGATGAAGGTTGTTTGTAATTTACGTCTCAGAAAAAAAAAACAAAACAAAATACGAAAAATCATTATCGATATTTAGTTGAAAATAGGCACAAATTTATTGTATTAAAATCTACCGTCTCTGTACTTTAACGAAAGTATCACATTGAGCATGCAGTGTTCTGAAGAGTTCCTTAAGGACGAAAATGTTAACTATCAACATTTAATAGGTGTCCATTAGATCTTGGACCCCGTGGGTTCGGTTCGAGCTGCCCACGGAAAAATACAAGAGAAACAAAATCTTTCTGTGCCTGCTTAGTCACGAAAAATTGTTGTTAATTTTTAACTTTCAATCATAATTTTATTTGTATTTATTTCTTTAGTTTACTAGCTCAAACGCCTTTACTCTTTTTGATCTTTGAACCAACATAGTATTATCATTATTCATATTTAAATGTCGATAGAGTCTATGTTTATGCCTTTTTACGTACTTTTTTATAGTCTGTGTTACAGTTTCGATTTTTAGGTTCCGATGAAAGCCAATGTTTTGGACATACCAAGGAATGAAACGGGAATGTTGTTAATTGTTGGTTTTATTTAATTTTATTTGCCATTTTTTGGTTCAAAAAGTTTTTCTATTGGTTCTTCAATACATTTTTTTACTGCCAATAAACCAGTATCATCCACAAATGTTGCTAAGTGATAATTTTCTGGCTTTGGGATATCGCAAGTGAATAATATGTATAAATAAGGGCATTTTTATTTATTTTTTTTGTAAAGCAAAAGCTTTTGTTGCGGCGTAACTTTTTCCAAAAGAAACTATTTAAAAAAAATTGTGTGTGCTTAAGACCACATGACAGAAGTGTAAACTTTAACAAGGCGAAATTAATAATACTGGCCTTCATCTGCATCATCATATCGCTCGCTGAATGTTCCTTTCATAGTTAGTCGACTCGAGCCGACTTCACCCGAATGAGCGTTACATAGCCGAGCCTGACGGCTCACTTCAATTCACTATCCACAAAAACTGCTAAACGCGCCTAAAGAAGTTTACACTTGAAAAAATTTGTATAAAATTTTTACTGCGGCGCTATTTTTTTTATTTTTCAGTAATTTTTTTAAATTGTAATTTTTTTCTAACTCTTTTTTGCATTATAAAGTCTCAAACTCAAGCCTCAAAATGGTCAGGTTATTTGCTACCCTGGTTCTGCAATTGTAAACGGTATCTAGTCCATATACATAATATTCCAATACCCACGGTAACTGCCCATTCATGATGCAAACATGAGGGCCTTGGGTTCCTTAAGCAAAAAAGACCTAATTGGTTGCTTTCAAAGACATATGCATATTATTTCCATATAGTACGTATTATTGCAATACCTACGGTAGCTTACGATGCAGAATGCAAACATATTTGAAATAGCAATATCCATGGGTATAAGTCTATCCTTTTTGCGGTCCTCAAGATAATATGTCCTGATTGGTTATACTTTTACGTATGAATATTATTTTATTCTTGTATTCGTTACGTCAAATCATCGGCGTACAGTTGACAAAAATTCTCTATGTAAATTTGGTATCTGTGTATTTTTCGTATCTTTATTTCTGAATGTTTGCATCAAACGCCAACCATTGTGTATATAGGTAACAGGGAGTATTGGAGCAATGGCGTATATAGAAAAACGTTTCGGGGGGGGCGGAGACAGTTTTGGGGGGGGGCAGACCCCATGAGCCCGTATTTTATACTATATGTGGAAAATATTTATAAAAATCTTAGCTTCGGGGGGGGGGGCCCAGGCCCCCTTTTATATACGCCACTGTGATCTTGTAGTACTTCAAACAGTTTTTATAGTTAATAAAATATATTATCCTATAAATTTGGTAACAAGTCAGAATATTAAATGGTACTTCATGTAAGCTCTAATGGTTGACCAAATGATTGACTTACCCAACAAACATTTAAAGTTGTAACGACGAAAGCCCGACTAGAAAGAATTTCTTAAAAGTAACCGCAACGTACTCCCGCTACGTCTCAGTATACCATACAGCGACGTTATAATTCCCTAAGTGGGGAACCAATTTCTGGTTATAACTACTTGGCCAAGTGTTTAAAGTCACTGTAGTAACAACTACACTACTACGTCGTAGCCAGGTATCTACTACGTCGTAGAGGCTGGTTTTTTTCCGTAATGGCATAAAAGTTGCGATGTAGTTGCAAATAATATAATCGTTTCTTTTTGGTAGAATTGTTACACAATATGGTAGACACAACAGTAAACAGACTCGCTTAGTTTTTTGTTTGGTTATGGTTATAATATGTACTATGATATCCAAAAGGGTGAGAATTTACGAGCAGAGGATCAAAATTCGAGCGCGACGCAAAGTTTTTTGTATAACATGCATTATATATATTGCAAAAAACCGGTGCGCCCGTAAAATTGAGCCGTTTTCTGGTAGCTGTTGGAATTTTTGTGTTGTGATTTTGGAGGTTATGTTTTCATAATCGACAGTTAATTCCAACAAATGGTGCTTAAGAAGAGCATTTTTGGTAAGCTTCAACTAATTTGTTTATAAAATAGTATAGCTCTTTAATATGAGCTCATAAAACGACAACAAAAATATTACATTTTCTTTCTTACATAAAAACATGGCGTCCCAAACTATATTCCCTGATAGTCGAAAAGGTTACTTGAAAGTAGTTGCGGCTTTAAAGTTGATCCAAAAAGTTATTTTGTCTAAATTGTTACATCAGATGTTACTATGATGACACAAACTTTTGTGGTAAAAATTAAAGTTATAATGTAGTTGTCGGATACACTTGTTTGGGACTCCAATGAAGCTTAACTTTCTAGTGGTAATTAAGTAGGATATAAAAGTCAGGGCGACTAAGAAATAACGACTAAAAAGAAAGTAAAACTTTAGCAACGTCCTATTGTGGTAGAGAAGACTATCAGAATCGACTATCAAGAAACAATTCTAAGAAGTAGTTTAGAGGGTCGTTTTTACGAAACATCTACTATTTCCTGATACTAAATAGTAGTTAGAACTAAAAAGTAACAAATTTTGGTTGGGATCACCACATTTCCACTATAAGAAAGTAGCAAAGCCTTTAGAACATGTAGCCGCTACTATAAATGTTAGTTGGGTAATCGTTACACGGAATCGTTAGTCAAAAACAGCTGCCAAGTAATAATCTAAATTTAAAATTTGATATTTATCTACACAAATTGCAAGAAGTTTAGTCAAGATAGCCCTGTCATATCACTCATTCAATTTCAATTTAAGAAGTAGCAATCAGGGCAGGTTCCAGAGATTTTGGCAACCCTGGCAAAACAAGCAAACACCTTTAAAGTTTTGTTTTGTGCGAAACCAATTTCGTAGATCCTAATTGCGTCATCCGAGGGCGCCCGTGCAATTGCCCTGGTTGCCCTGCCCGTGAGTCGGCCCTGTTGCAACATTTCTCAGAGTTGCAGAAACCGTTTAAGCATACATCATTATAATGTTAGTTTAATTATTTTAATTTTAGGAAGATGTTTGTCTTGGTTATGAAAAATCTACAAATATTTGCAAATCCTCGTTTTTACTTGCAATAAAAATTATGAATGTAACTGAATATTTTTGGTGACCAATTAAATATACTTGAATGCTGCACATAATTTTTACTAATTAAATGAGTTAGTTAGGTAGGTACATGGTTTTACGAAAAGGTCATTTTATTATTTAAATAAATAAATAAATAGTATACATACCGTGCGACCCCTTAATATATTGAAAAATAACAACTAGAAAAAAATGTTTTAAGCAAAATTTTTACGGCCTATAATGAAATACCTAAGTGTCAACTTATTTTTGTCATTAACACATTGGTTGTAGGTCATTTTAAAGTCAACCAACTTTTTTTTTAATATAAAATATTTCTTGTGAAACGTCAAGATTATCTTTCCAAAAACGTATTTGTATGTCATAGTTTTAGATAATAAAGAAAATAAAAAATAAACAAATTGGGGTTTCCATTAAAAGAAAATAGGGTGACCTTAAAATAACCTTCAAATGCTGTGTCAATGTGAAACTCATTCAAATGATGTGTCAATGTAAAACTCAAGGTCACACTTTGGTAGATAAATATAAAACCTAAAAGTTTAGCTTGCTGAAAACATTATCAAGAAGATATTTCGGGGTCCCAATTCTAATGGGACACGCTGTATATATTTTTACGACTATAATACAAATAAAAAAAAGACCTTAATATCGATACCCTATATAAACAAAATTTTTGTAAGAAGTTCTTCAAATTTTTTTTCTTATTCTTGAATGAATTAAAAGAAGATTCGTAATTTATAAGCCATTGAATAAAATCCTTGTAATTGTTAAATTTCTTTAAAAGGACAAATAGCTCATCCTTTAAAGGTATAATAGACAATGACATGCGGTCACACGATATTAAATGTAAAACAATAGCGCAAACACCTTGGTACAGATGTTAGCCACTTTAAACTCTATGTATATTTATTAAATGCTTTTTACAAGCTTTTATATTTGTTATGTGTATTGTATAAATTCTTAAATAAGTCAATCCGATCAACTTTAGGCTTGGCTAAATTATATATATTTTTGGTTATCTAGGAAGCAATCTGAGGGCACGGCAGTGCCTCGCCAAGTTCGCGCGCCGTAACCATCTTTTCTGGAAACATTTCAGCCGATATTTGACCTACCTAAAACTCTACTTCGGAATGAGCTACGAATCCATGGAATTAACAACCCCTCCAAGTTTCATAGAATTCCATAAAGTAGTAAAGTAGTTACGAAATTTCAAAAAACGTCGAAATTGCCACTCAGTGAGTCAGTGAGTTTCACTCATGTATAGATCATCAATATTCTACTGTACTTCCAGACATGCTACAAAGCTGAAATTTGGCAGACTGCTAGAAATTATGACCAAACCCCTGGGAAAAATCAAAAAACCCCAAAATTTTAATTTACTCCCCTCCCCTATACATTTAAAGTTATATAAAAGTAGCATCGCCCACTTCCAGAAATGCTAGAGAGTTGAGCTTTGGCAGACTGATAGGAACACTGATAAAACTATAGGAAAAAGTTAAAACACCCCAAAATTCTAATTTACTTCTTTCCCCTATAAATGTAAAGTTATGTAAAAGTAACACTGCCCACTTCCAGAAACGCTAGAGAGCTGAACTTTTTAAGACTGAAAGACATATGATAAAACTATATGAAAAAATTTAAAAACACCAACATTTTAGTTTACTTCCCTCTCCTATAAATGTAAATTTATATAAAACTAACATTGCACACTTCCAGAAATGCTAGAGAGCTGAGCATTGGAATGCTGATAGAAATTATGATAAAACCATGGGAAAATATTTAAAAAGTCCAATATTTTCATTTACTCTCCTCCCCTATACATATAAAGTTATGTAAAAGTAACATTGTGCACTTTCAGAAACGCTAGAGAGCTGAGCTTTGGAAGGCTAATAGGAACTACGATAAATCCATGGAAAAAAATTAAAAAACCTCAAAAATTTAAGTAAGGCATTGCAAAAGTTTTGAACAATATTCCGCATATTTTACTACTTTAAAAATTAAGTATTATCCAATTCTTTTAAAAAAGAAGTGAAATCATAACAAAAACATTTCATTCATTTCAAGGCCAAGTACGCGAAAATGGTATTTCGTAAAAAGAATTGAGATAAAAGTAAACCCAAGTTCTCCAATACAAATTTCAAAATGAAAGGTTCTTACTAGTTTGGAAATATTTTTCTAAACTTGGCTATTACGGCTGTAAATGACTCTTAGGCACAGTGCTAAATTGAACATAAAGAAGTTTGGCTGTAATAGCAAAGTTTAAAAAAACATTTCCGAACTAGTAAGAACTTTTCATTTTGAAATTTGTATTGGAAAACTTGGCTTTACTTTTATCTCAATTCTTTTTACGAAATGCCATTTTCGCGTGCTTGGCTTTTTTTTACATGAAATGTTATTTTTATGATTTCTTGTTTTCTATTATAAATTTAACAACTGACTAAAAATTATTTAAATTGTTTACAAACCTATTTTAAACAGTCTAATTACATTAGCCAATGGTGTGAGCATTAAATCATTCTTTATACTCCCACAAGTTGTAGGTCTTTCGATAATGATCTGGGTACTTATTTTGCTTACAACAATACCTTATAAAAATCGTTAAAAAGTAAATTATCGGATGTGTATCAAGGATGTTTGCCGATGTTGGGAAATGATTTTAGAATTTCTGACTGATGGCTATTTCTTAATTATTCTTGTTCTTCGCCATTACACCAGACCTAAGTTTACAGGGTATTTAAAATGTATCATTTTAAACAAACACATTATTTGGATTTTTTTTTGATATTACCCTGTGTTGTTATCGACAAATAAGGTACTATCTTTGTTGTAGGTAATTAAAGTAGTGGTTCCAAAATAGAACCTCGTGGAACACCCATTTTTACCCAACTGCAGCACGGTTGTTGTATGTATGTAAATATGTATGTTTGTGTCATGCTAGAGACTAAACGGCTGAACCGATTTTGAGAAAAAAGGTGTCGTTGAATTGCTACTGATCCCGAAGGTGCTATTGGCTATATTTTTTTTAACAGGAATCAACATGGTGGTCTTCAAACGCCATTTTGTCACATGATGTAGGCTTTAAGGCATACAAATTATCTAAATTTCAGGCGATTTTATTTAAATTCCGTTGATTACTCATTGCAATAAACGTCCTCTAATTTGCTGTGTGTAGTTACTTTGTAGTCCTCCCTGCTTCCACCCATTTCCCCTCCTGTCATTCCCCCCACCCTATACAAAAACCATATTCGCATAATTTTAACAAATATAGAGCGATTTCCAAAATTCTTTCTGCATACGCTTTCAGTATTTTTTTCCAACACCATTTTACTAGTTCTTCCCCCCGCCTCTCCCTCCTCCCCGCCATCCTTATTAGTAATAGTTATAGCTATAACTTTCACAAATATTAAGCGATTTCAAAAGTTCTTTCTGCACACGCTTGAAGACTTTTTTTCCAACATCATTTTCCTAGTTTCCTCCCTCCGTCTCTTCTCCCCTCCCTTCTTATTAGTAATACTTGTAACTATAACTTTCACAAATATAGAGCAATTTTAAAAATTCTTTGTGCACACGCTTTAAGACTTTTATTCCAACATCATTTTACTAGTTTCCGCCTTCCTCTCCCTCTCTTCTCCCCACTTTCCTTATTAGTAATAGTTGTAGCAATACCCAGGGGAGGCTCGTCCATAGGAGCTCTGGTGCGCACGCACCCCCAGCAAAAATATGAAAAAAAATAAGTACAAACTATTATTAAATAATTACTGTTGTTTTTTATTTATTTTTTAATGATCCCGATCCTGCGAGTGGCATCTATCGGCCATTAACGGAAGTAATTAATATCTTTTCGAGTTGACGCTTGCTGCCGTATACGGTGGCCTTCGATCGCCTCGCTTGAATCTAGAGATATGAGAGGGCGGGCTTGAATTTGGAGGCGCGCGTGGATTCGGCGTTCCTCTTTAATCCAATTTTTGCCACGCAATTGGATCGGAAATGCTCGGGATATCGGCCGAGAAAAGGGCGGGCTGGTGCGCTAAATCAATACACACTTGCATCGTTTTTTTATACTTCTCACCTGATTACTGTTTATATTATCGTTAGTATGCGTGTATTGGGCGTAATTAAAATTTATTTACGCAGTTTTTAAGTGAATTTTATGCTGTTTTCGGCTTCTTGTTTGTAATTTTTGGGTTAATTATTATCTACAAGTGTCGAATATGTCTGAGGCAGTTATAAGTTCGAGTTCGGGTAATCCTGGAAGTAATTCAAGACTTAATTCTGTACAAAACATTATAGCAAGCTTTTCCTCCTTTAATTTAAATCAAAAAATTGAAATTAAAAGATTAGGAAGGCCGACTCCAGAACTAGAATTATCGCAAACTTGCTCCAAAAGAAAAGAAGGTAGGAATTTTAAAAGATATTTATCAAAAAAACAACTGGATTTGTGGATGTGATGTTACAAACTCGTTATTATTATTATTTAAGGACTAGGAAACTAAACAAAAAGCAGGACTGACAAAAAGGTGCGTAATATCAATTTAACATTAATTTTCAGCCGATGACCGGATAACATTGAATCAACGTATACGAACATTACAATATGAAATGGTATTTGAATCAAAAGCTAAGATAAAACGGTTTTGTACATTGAATTAATGTTATCCATCGTTGACTAAAAACTAATATGTATGTATACTGTAGGTAATTTTTTTTGTGTAGGCATATTTTTATTTATTGGAGACCTGCTTTTTTTTTACTTTGACAATCTTATTAGCTAGTGGGCACTATAAGTTCTTTTATTTGGCTACAAATAAATATGCAAATTTTTTAAACTTTATTTATTTTAAATTTATTTCGACTCACTTATTATAGCGCACACCCATTCTTATACTTCACGAGCCGCCACTGGCAATACCTTTCACAAATTTAGAGCGATTTCAACAATTCTTTTGGCACAGGCTTTAGGATTTTTTTCGCCATCATTTTACTAGTTCCCTCCTCCCTCTTTGCTCCTCTACCTTCACTCTATGGAAGGTAACACTTTTCGCGTCCCTAAAAAATCTATACGTAGATACTTTTTGGGTAAAGCTAAATGAGTAAATACATAGTACTTTTTATAAGGTTGAATAAGAATAAAACCTAAAAGTTGAAAATTAAAAAAAATTTAAATAAAAAAACACCCAACTGGTAAATTTACTTGTAACCAGTTGCGTATATATGGGGGGGGCTGGGGGGCCCGTGCCCCCCCCCCCCCCGAAGCTAAGATTTTTTTAGATATTTTTCACACATTTCATGAATACAAACATAAAATAACATAAAATACGGCCTCATGGGGTCTCGGGCCCCCTCCAAAAATTTTTTGGAGTTTATTTGTTCAAGGTGTTCAATTTCTTGGTTTTTGAATGGTCTTTAGCAACTCAAATATGTTTAATTTTCCATAAAACATCCTGAATACAATGGTCTACCCTGTCAAAAGCCTTTGATAAATCAACAAAACCGCCATGGAAATTTGCCGATCATAATATCAGACACAAAAACGATCGATGGAACAAATGTATTGTAAACTGGAGACCTTGGGAAAATAAAAGAAGTAGGGGAAGACCCCAAATGAGATGGGCAGACGAATTGAAAAAACATGCGGGAATTCGATGGATGAACACAGTGACATACAGAAAAGAATGGAAAATATTTGGGGAAGCCTATGTTCAAAGATGGATCGAAGAAATCTGAATAGATAGAATACACCCCACTAAATACAAAAACGTTTTAATAATGTTAAAATAATGTATAATTTAAAAACATAACGTTAGGTTGGATGTTAGTTCTAACGTCATATTCATAGTGAAAAAGAAGCTTAATAACCCGTTTTCTGACGTTAGAAAAATAATCTGATGTTTTTATAACATTTTTTTAAAGTGTTTTTTGAACGTTAAAAAAATATTGATTTTCACAGTGAAAAATAAATGTTTTTCTAATATTGAAAAATAAATTTTCATAATTTTTCATCATTTAACAATGAAAAAATATATTTTTTCCAAATATCTCTAAAGATAACGCGAGGGGTGAACAGCTCTCACAATCGGTGTACACATTTCTCACAATCCTTCACAATCTTTACACAATCCCTCCCAATCACCCACAATCTGTCACAATTTCTCACAATCCCTCACAATCTTTCACAATCTTGCCACAATTCCTCACAATCTTAGCAAAAGATTGTGGATTTTCACAATCGGTGTACACATTTTGGGTTAGCTGTTCACCCCTCGAGATAACGTAACATAAATAACGTAAATAAAATTCTTCTATTTTGGGAACGCGGGGCAGCAACAGTTTGTTGAGGTTTTCGTGAACTCCACACTCAGTAAAAGAAATTCGGATCCGTAGCTTCTGAAAATAAAATTTAAAACTTTATGTAAACAATAATTTTGTAGTAAGGGCCTCGCTACGAGACCAAACAAACCAAACTCATGCTCAAGTGAATACAAGGCAAACAATTTCAAGGCGCCTATTCAATTCAGCATGAATGCAAACGAAGCATTCGTTTGGTCTCACTACGAGGCTTGCGAATTCTGTCTCAAATGAATACGCGGCTTAAGGTCCGGCGGCTAATCATTCGCGGTGAATTGTCGCATTCTCTGTCTGATTACCTATAACGTTAGGTATGCGATATTTCATACAAAACTATTTTTTTTTCTCTTGTTTACTTTCTTATCTTAGGTTGTGGTGCTTCATTTAGATCACTGCATACACATATGTTGCTCTTTAACTCTACCATCTTTCCCACACAACTGGAGTAATTTTCCTATCCAAATATGTATTCACTATCATTATTAATAATTGTGCTTTTAATTTGCCATGTTTGTTTCTACAAAAGGTAAATATTGTAACCAAAACTGCACAAAGCGTATCTGCTATTGACTCGTATGAACTCGCAGCGAAATGCAACTAAACATGGCGATGGCCCGTATGTTTAAAAAACAAAACATTTATTAGCTTCATATATCTTAAATTGAACATTAGAAATGTGATCTAAGAAAAACATTATAAAAATAACCATATATTGATGATATTATTTTTAATGTTAGTGAAATTATGGTTTTTTTAATGCTGGTTTCCTAACGTTATTAAGAAATATATTTTTGGTAATGCTGTTACATGAAATTTTCGTTAGGATTTTCTACATATTTTTTTAATGTCAAAAGTTGACTTGATTTTAACACAAATTTGTGATAAAATTTTTAAAAATTTTTTTTCAACATTTATTTAACATTTTGTGCTTAGTGGGACTATAAATAAGCTCTAGTTAAATAACAAATTGTTACGTAAAATTGTTACGTCAAAAAATAAGTGAAAGACTTACTACCTTGATGTAGGTTTTCGAGTGAACCTTGAAGAAATATAGGTGTCGCGTCTTGATTCAATGATAATCTGGTAAGAATGCGAAAAAGCCGCCTCTTCTTGATTTTATGTTAAATACTTATGAATCAGGATATTCTTGCATTTGGTATTGGTCCCAATTGAAGTATACCAAATTAAGTATCGTTTTTACAGAAAATTCCATGACTCATTAAAATGTAAGTAGAAGAAAATAGTCAATTGATAGTAAGTATAGGACTTCGAAGCAGTTAAAAAATTATTTCTCTAAATATCCCAAATAGGTCAACACCATGAAGAGACAAAGGGAATAAATTAATGCAAACCATTGACTTTTCTAACTTGTACGGGATAAACCTAATTATGTTATACTTATGTTCTATTATAGCTAATGCTACTGCATAATATTAATATGGTTGGAGTCTGTTTAGATTAGAGCGTTCGGTTTCGAGCGTCATAAAAATTCTACATGCAAAATGTCCTGTTTCGTGCGTATATATAAAACAAATGAACGGCCTTAATTTTGAATATAAATATATTTTAATTGTTTTAATGTTTTGGAATGGAATAGATGGAATGGAAGGGAGAAACCTAGTAAATCTAAAAAAATGATTATTAATGATTTTCTTTTTTTTACTCCAAAATTATTTTATTTTAAAAACGTATACAGTGAAACCTCCTACCCAACAAACAATTAAAGTTGTAACGACGAAACCCCAACTAGAAAGAATTTCTTAAAAGTAACCGCAACGTACTCCCGCTACGTCTCAATGTACCATACAGCGACGTTATAATTCCCTAAGTGGGGAACCAATTTCTGGTTATAACTACTTGGCCAAGTGTTTAAAGTCACTGTAGTAACAACTACACTACTACGTCGTAGCCAGGTATCTACTACGTCGTAGAGGCTGTTTTTTCCGTAATGGCATAAAAGTTGCGATGCAGTTGCAAATAATATAATCGTTTCTTTTTGGTAGAATTGTTACACAATATGGTGGACACAACAGTAAACAGACTCGCTTAGTTTTTTTGTTTGGTTATGGTTATAATATGAACTATGTTATCCAAAAGTGTGAGAATTTACCAGCAGAGGACCAAAATTCGAGTGCGACGCAAAGTTTTTTGTATAACATGCATTATATATATTGCAAAAAACCGGTGCGCCCGTAAAATTGAGCCGTTTTCTGGTAGCTGATGGAATTTTTGTGTTGTGATTTTGGAGGTTATGTTTTCATAATCGACAGTTAATTCCAACAAATGGTGTTTAAGAAGAGCATTTTTGGTAAGCTTCAACTAATTTGTTTATAAAATAGTATAGCTTTTTAATATGAGCTCATAAAACGACAACAAAAATATTACATTTTCTTTCTTACATAAAAACATGGCGTCCCAAACTATATTCCCTGATAGTCGAAAAGGTTACTTGAAAGTAGTTGCGGCTTTAAAGTTGATCCAAAAAGTTATTTTGTCTAAATTGTTACATCAGATGTTACTATGATGACACAAACTTTTGTGGTAAAAATTAAAGTTATAATGTAGTTGTCGGATACACTTGTTTGGGACTCCAATGAAGCTTAACTTTCTAGTGGTAATTAAGTAGGATATAAAAGTCAGGGCGACTACGAAATAACGACTAAAAAGAAAGTAAAACTTTAGCAACGTCCTATTGTGGTAGAGAAGACTATCAGAATCGACTATCAAGAAACAATCCTATGAAGTAGTTTAGAGGGTCGTTTTTACGAAACATCGACTATTTCCTGATACTAAATAGTAGTTAGAACTAAAAAGTAACAAATTTTGGTTGGGATCACCACATTTCTACTATAAGAAAGTAGCAAAGCCTTTAGAACATGTAGCCGCTACTATAAATGTTAGTTGGGTATAAGCGGACATTTACGGTTTCGTCGATTTTGTCCGCTTATTGGAGGTGTCCGCTTATGAGAGAGAACTGCGAAATTTTAATATATATTTATTAACAATTTTCAGCGATCTTTCGTGTTGATAGGTGTTACTTTTCCGAAACATTAATAACCACATTAGTATTACTACCCAACTGAACAATAAAAATAAAACACAGCAGTCCCCTCGAATAAAATATGTTGTAAATACGATAGAATATTTAGTCTCCGCATTAAAACGGAAAGAGGTAATTCCCCGGCTGCAGAGTGCGTTGTTGCCAACATACTACACAATATTTATGCCGCGGTTCGCGTCTGGTTAAGGGAGGTTTTAGAATTTTGTAACCAAAAAAAATTGTCCTCTTCTGGTTATTAGAGTGTCTGGTTATAGGAGTGAATTTTACAAATAAAGAAATAGGAAAAATCTTGTTTTTTACAAATTTGTCCGCCTAAAGGGAGTTTCCGCTTAATAGAAGTGTCCGCAAGCAAAAAGTGTTGCTTTGTACTACAATTCTATGGTATGGTTTACCAAGTTATGGTTCCGCACTAAACAAAACGCACGAAAAATAACAGTAGCTACAACCAATTCAGCAGTGTAACGCAATATAAAGCACCCACCCGGTCGGTTCTTACTATGTCAAACAATAATACAGTGTGATCTAAATCAAAAATTAAAATTAATTCTATAAATGGAATACATGCATGTAAAAACAAGAATCAATCCGGATATACAGGACAAATTATGACTCGAAATATCCTTGAGAATGTTGTAAACAACAAAGATGATGTTTTACCAAATTATATGTATCATTATGTGTTTAGAATTATCAATACTGTTTCGCAGAATTAATAGAATCATTCCTGCAACTGGTCATGCAATTCAGTAGATACCTAATTTTGAACTCTCGTAACTTAACTAAAACTAAAGGCCGCAATATAACAAAAAACTTACCATCCGACAAAACTGATATCCCATCTTCGAACATTCAATTTTTTAAGATCCTTATAGAAATAAAGCGATATAAAAATTTTAATCGGTGATTTTTTAAAGCATTTTTAACAAACGTATCCTAGCAGTTTTTCGCTAATTTAATTTATCAAAAAATTGCTCAAATTTAATTTCTCGCTTTAACACCAAGAAAAGATTTATGAAAACATTCATCTTTATTTATTAAATGTTTGATCTTACTTTAATTTTTTAAGTGTTGTATTGATAAATAGAAATAATTTTTATTTTCATATGTATATTCGCATAAATATTTTGATCTTTCTTTTCAATTAGTTAATAGTTGGAGGCAACGAATACAACATTTCACTATATATTGCGTTTATAGAACTCGAAAAAGCTTTCGATAGCATTGAACAATGGGCAGTAAAAGCATCTTTAATTAATAGCCAAACAGATCACAGAACACGGTTTTAATAGCCAATATATATATATATAGCGAAGCAACAACATCAATCAAAATTCACGAAGGAACCAAGCCAATCCGCATAAGAAGAGGTGTGAGACAGGGTGACACAATATCCCCTAAACTATTTAGCCAGACCAAAGCTTAGATTGGGAAGAAATAGGCATCAAAGTAAACGGACAATACTTGAACCACCTAAGATATGCTGATGATATCTTCTAATTACAGACTAGACATGAAAGCAGAACTGATAAAAATGCTACAAGAACTGGATACAGCAGCTTTTATAACCTGGATTAAAAAGCATAAAATAAATTTTTGAGTGTTCTGATATCATAATAATAAAAGCGATGGGCGGCGTAAGGAAATTTAACCGTTTTTGTTTTAGCCTTGTTAATTCGAAGTTTAGTGAAAATCCAAATTCATTAAATTATAGCAGAGAAATGTAAGGGTAGATAATTTAACCCACCCCAACCCTACTCAAACTACTCTTACATTTTTCTGATATGGATGGACATTATTACGCCTGCTTCATATTAGGCAGATCATCCGCGACCGGCAGTATATCGATTTATTTTGTCACATTGAAAAAGAAGAGTCGGCCCATCATCGGTTGTGGACGATCCACCAAATACGCATGGAAAGGCATTTACCTAATATTAAATACGCCCATCTCTTTTATTATTATGATATCAGAACACTCAAAATATTATTTTATGCTTTTTAGTCCATGTTATAAAAGTTTGTTTTCAAAAAGTTTTTTTTTCTAAATTTATTTTTTAATTTTTAGATTTGTCTATGCATTTCAGCTAGCGCATCAATATTGCAGGGAGTCTTGCCTGTCAATCTCTAAAACTGTTCGTTATTATTATAATCATATATATACGATACGCTAGAATCAATTAATTTTGGTCGAGATCGAGCAAACTAAAGCCTTACCTCTTCTACGCCCCCCCCCCCTTTTTTAGCGGGAGAGCATGTGAATTTTGAAATCAATCAGATACGGAAGTCAGTTGAAAGTAATCAGATAAACTCTTCATTAAATCGTCAATTTTGAATCCGCCATATTGAATTTTTGTAATCTGATCAAAAATTCGTAATCCCCATCCTCAAAAACCCCCAGGTACCAATTTTGGTGAAAATCCAACAAACTTAAATTTTACCCCCTCTCCGTCCTCCAGGTTAGGGGTGAGGTAGGCAGTCAGTGATACCACATTATTGGATTGTCATCGGAACTATAACAGTATGCGAAATTTGAAGTCAATCGAATACGTGGAAGTCAGTTGAAAGTAATCAGAAAAACTTGACATTAAATCGTCCATTTTGAATCCGCCATATTGAATTTTTGTAATCTGATTAAAAATTCGTAATTCTCATTCTCAAAAACCCCCAGATACCAATTTTAGTTAAAATCGGACAAATTAAAGTCTCCACCCCCCACGTTAGAGGGGAGGTAGGTACCCGATGAAACCATATTATTGTATTGTCATCGGAACTAAGACGCTATGCGAAATTTGAAGTCAATCGGATGTTTGGAAGTTCTTCAAAAATGAGTTGCAAGATTTGATTACATACATACATACATACAGGTGAAGTTAAATAAAAGCTTGTAAAAAGAAAACCAAACAGTTAAAATTAAGAAACGAGTAAAATTGACCTGGGCAGCATTCGGTAAATTAGGCTACATATTAAAAAATAAAAAATATTCTTAGTACTTCAAAACAAAAGTGTATAACCAATGTATCCTACCTGTACTTACCTATTGATCCCAGACCTGAACACTTAGAAAATCAAACATGAGTAAGGTAATAAAAGCCCAAAGATCAATGGAAAGACAAAAGTTATATGTAAAGCTATAGATATGAACCGCACATATAGAAAAAGGAATTGATGGATAAGAAATAAAATAAAAGTAAGTTGATGTCAGAGGAGAAGTAGCAAAATTAAAATAGAAATTTGCCGGTCATATTATCAGACAGAAAGACGATCGATGGAACAAATGTATTGTAAACTGGAGACTTTGGGAAAATAAAAGAAGTAGGGGAAGACCCTTAGAGTAATAAAATATATTTATTACTCTAAGGGAAGACCCCAAATGAGATGGGGAACGATTTGAGGAAACACGCGGGCACTAGATGGATGAACACGGCGACAAACAGAGAAGAGTGGAAGATATTGAGGGAGGTCTATGGCCAAAGATGGATTAAATAAGGGTAAATAGGTTCGGTTCGGTTAGGAGGCAACTTAATTTTCAATAATCGACATTTTTGAAATATAATAATTAGGTAGTTTCTAAAATATGTCTATTTGCGAAAAATTCTTTGAAAAACACTTTTCGAGATTACTTTTCTATAAGACACGCGCCCTTACACCATATTCTGAGTGGGGGGCTCAGTTCAGGATTGTAATAATCTACATTTCAATTGTTTCAGATTAAGTTAAAGTTAATATGAGGACTTTTTTTACGTAAGCTAGGGTACTACCGCAGGGTACTTCTCGGCCACTCGCGGATCGTCTTCAAACAGTTCGTAGTGAGCAGCATCTGCGACAAGCGCGACGCGACGTTCTTCGTAACGCGATCTGTGCGATATATTGGTATGCCGCAAGGTTGTGACCGCTTACGATCGTGACCTGCTAAAGTCTATCTCTAAAAGGCCTAGATGAAGTTTATTTTTTTTTCTTCCAAAGAAATCACTTTTTATTTTAATTTGGTTTGTGACAGAACAAATTATGTTTAGTGCTTGAATTTTTTTCTAAATTTATTTTAAAAACGAAACGGTAAAAAAATACTGGAATGTGCCTATTATTCTCGCGTTAATTTTTGAAAAAACATTTGCATTTTTACATTTACAACAAAAATAAGGATAACGAAGTTAACATTTACGACGTTTTGTCTGTTACTCAAATTTTAATTTAAAATATTTAACACTGTTAAAAGTTTGTTTCTTTTAGCAGTATCCTTTTTTACCAAGGAATAGCTACATCATCCAATTTATTTATTTATAAATTTTAATTTTTTTAAATTTTCATACAAAAGCAAATTTTTACTTTTCTCTTAGGTACTTTTTGACGAAGGACTAAATGATGATAAAAACCATATTTTAAAATTTGGACACTGAAAATAATTGTTTTAAAAGTCCAGTATTTTACTCAGAGTGGGTAATGAAGGTGCCATTAATTTTTGAATAAGAAAGTGAAGGAGGGTGTAAAATGATTCCAAAATTATCAGTTTGGTTTGGAGTAATGGCGTCTTTGGCGATAATTATTGGTGCAATTCAATCGGTAAGTAAATAACAGAACACATTAATGTTAAAAATATACGTACCTACTTAAATATTTTCTAAGTAAGACCTATATCTTAAGTTTTATTTAACAAACATTTCTTATATTCTTAAGTATTTTACTCTGTATGAACCTTTGTGTTTTAATAGGGTGTATTTTCTAAATAAAATAAAAATGTCAAAAAGTAGTTTATGGTATGGGTCACTGCATCCTAGGAGCCTGGCTTCCATGATGCAGGGACCCTATGGTGACCAAATACGAAAAATTTCGTAGATTCGCATCCTCTAGGCATTAAATAAAAACAAATTAAAAGAACAATCGTAAGGAAACATCATTTAAAGTCAAACAAGTTTCGTGGTTAATCGGGTAAAAAAGAATTTTTGTTTCTCTCATATTTTTCCGTGGGTATCTTGAAAGCTTAACCTCACGGGGGTCCAAGATCTAATGGACACCTATAACATATTAGGTGTTAAGTAAAAACTAATTTATAAGGAAATTAATGCAAACAATGGTTGAAACAAAAATAATTTTTTTGGGAACCAGCAAACCAATCCTAATAATTTGTACCTTTTTGTGCGTGGCGAAAATATATAAATTTAAAAAAAAGAAGATGGCGCTCAACAGCTTTATGAATTTTCTACAAAGTGCAGTGTACTCTAATGAAATGGGTAATATAGTTTAAAAGTTATAATTAAAAACATTTTGTCCGCTTTTTTGCTCAACCAGTATACATCTAGTCTTTGAGTTAAAAAGTCACACGGAGGTAGTTACATAAGTATCTTTTTTGGAGATTTTTTTGTCATTCACGTCTAGCAGTTTCTCCATAAGTGCACATATGCACGTACATACACCAAATTTTACTTAAAAATATATTAAAATTTGATCATTCTTTAATTAATAATTTCATCATAAAGTATCAATATAGTTCAAAAGGAATTCAACAAAAAATTTGAATACTAACTAGAAATTAATACCCGGTATGTACATATGTGTATGTATTCGTGTTTAAACCAGGATGCGGTGGATGGTGTACTAGACCCAAATTCCGTGCACGGTAGATGTTATATCCCATTCTAATTATGAAACATAGAAAGAGAGGACGAGATGTCCCTATAGAATTTCACAGTACCTAAAATCTTGGCCTTACTTTGGTTGTGCTCTTGTGCAGAAATTGCGACGATCAATGCCGCCCGCACCTCCGTGGTGCCCCTCGCTTTAACAGTTGGCTGTGCAAGCACCTCACAACTTCGTGTTATCGGTCGTGCCGTATTGCTTTGATTTCGACGATTTCGTAGTTAAAAGAATGGCGAAAGTTTCTAATTCTGATAGCTAGCGTGCAATATTTAAAGATGCGTCGCAATTTTTTTTGGGTGTACACTGGTTCAAATATTTTCGGTGAGACAAACTTGGGTCCCAAAGTTGAAGAAGAGATAAATTTAGTAGCATTGAAAAAATTCGTAAGTTTTCTCTAAGTGTTGAGAGATTTATAAAATAAATATTTATTTTGGGGTGGCATTAGACATTTTTGGAAAGTAGGTAGACTGTGTTAATTGACTTGAAGATTCTTATTAGGCGGCGTTGATTGATTATACAAACATTTCTGCGGGTTTTTTCTGACGATTCGATAGTTATTATAAGTAAATTAGTGAACAATAAAAAAGATCCTGGTTTTACCACTTTATTTTTGGAATCATTTTGTTAAATCACGAGACTTATTTGCATACTGGTTGCAAATTTCCTTTTTGTTTTTTTATTACTTTGTATAAGACCATATTTATGGATGAATTAATATTCGCAGGTATGTACCTTTTTAGACATAACTAGTTGTTTTGAATCTGAGGGCACGGCAGTGCACTGCCAAGTTCGCGCGATTGCTGTACCATCTTTTCTTGAAACATTTCAGCCCATATTTGACCTATCTAAAACTCTACTTTAGAATGAGCTACGAAAGTCAAACTTTACACAGTCGTAGATCTCCATGGAGTTAACAACTCCTCCAAGTTGCATGGAATTCCATAAAGTAGTAAAGTAGTTACGAAATTTCAAAAAACTTCGAAGTTGCTACTTACTCACTCACTCATGTATAGATCATTAAAATTCTACTGTACTTCCAGACATGCTACAAAGCTGGAATTTTTTGTTGCTATGGTTTTCAAGATATATACGATTTTCCTTTTCTAAAACTGTGACTTAAAAATGTAATGTTTTATCTTAATTTGAAAACCGCCTTTTACTAGCTGCTGTATTTCATAAGATTTTTTTAACATATTTTTTACACCTCAAACACTAAGACTCCGACAAACTTTATCGTTGTAACCAATTTTGTTGAAAATTTAGTATTGTCTAAATTTCGAATACACTAGCTGTTGTGAATCTTGAATCTGAGGGCACGGCAGTGCCTCGCCAAGTTCGCGCACCGTAATCATCTTTTCTGGAAACATTTCAGCCGATATTTGACCTATCTAAAACTCTACTTCGGAATGAGCTACGAATCTCAAACTTTGCACAGTCGTAGATCTTTATGGAGTTAACAACCGTTCCAAATTTCATGGAATTCCATAAAGTACTAAAGTAGTTACAAAAATTCAAAAAAACGTCGAAATTGCCACTCACTCACTGACTCACTCATGTATAGATCATCAATATTCTACTATACTTCCAGACATGCTACAAAGCTGAAATTTGGCAGACTCATAGAACTTATGACCAAACCCCTGGAAAAAATCAAAAAACCCCAAAATCTTAATTTACTTCCCTCCCCTATACATTTAAAGTTATGTAAAAGTAGGATTGCCCACTTCCAGAAAGGCTAGAGAGTTGAGCTTTGGCAGATTGATAGGAACTATGATAAAACTATAGGAAAAAATTAAAACACCCCAAAATTCTAATTTACTTCCCTCCCCTATAAATGTAAAGTTAAGTAAAAATAACATTGCCCACTTCCAGACACACTAGAGAGCTGACCTTTGGAAGACCGATAGTAACTATGATAAAGTTATAGAAAAAAATTAAAACACCTCAAAATTCTAATTTACTTCCCTCCCCTATAAATGTAAAGTTATGTTAAAGTAACACTGCCCACTTCCAGAAACGCTAGAGACCTGAGCATTGGAATGCTGATAGAAATTATGATAAAACCATGGGAAAAAATTTAAAAAGCCCACTATTTTCATTTACTCTCCTCCCCTATAAATGTAAAGTTATGTAAAAGTAACACTGCCCACTTCCAGAAACGCTAGAGAGCTGAGCATTGAAAGACTGATAGGAATTATGATAAAACTAAAGGACAAAATATAAAAACACGACAATTTTAATTTATTTCCCTCCCTTATACATGTAAAGTTATGTAAAAGTAACATTGTGCACTTTTAGAAACGCTAGATAGTTGAGCTTCGGAACGCTGATAGGAACTACGATAAAATCATGGAAAAAAATTAAAAAAACCTCAAAAATTTAAGTAAGGCATTGCAAAAGTTTTGAACAATATTCCGCATATTTTACTACTTTAAAAATTAAGTATTATCCAATTCCTTTAAAAAAGAAGTGAAATCATCACTAAAACATTTCATGTAAAAAAAGCCAAGTACGCGAAAATGGCATTCCGTAAAAAGAATTGAGATAAAAGTAAAGCCAAGTTCTCCAATGCAAATTTCAAAATGAGAGGTTCTTACTAGTTTGGAAAGATTTTTCTAAACTTTGCTATTACGGCTGTAAATGACTCTTAGGCACAGTGCTAAATTGAACATAAAGTAGTTTGGCTGTAATAGCAAAGTTTAAAAAACTGTTTTTGTTATGATTATATTTTTTTTAAATATTTTAACCCCTGTTCCATTCCTTTGTTGACCTCGCCTACAAAAATGTTTAGAATCTATTTTTACAGAATCTCAACGGATTTTTTTTTGCCCGTCTTCTATTAAAACAGTCGGATTCAAAAATATTGTCGCATTGATTTCCCCAAATTTACCTAATTTAAAGAAAAATAGCACGATATGACTTCATACCTGATTTTGTTCAATCTAAGATGCATTGTTGCCAACTTGGCTTAAATTTGTGTTTCCAAACATTTAAGTAGGTGCATTATTTTTGAATCCATCTGTACATACATACGTCAACTTTTAAAATCCATAAATAGAGAGTTGTGGCTTTACATAAATGCGCATTACATAAAATCATATGAATTTTAAAAAACTGGATAAGTATCTAACCAAGTAGGCGCGAAATAGGTAAAATGCCTATAAAACGTAAATATCTCATACTTAAATGTTAAAAGCCCAGTTTTGAAATTCTGTAAGTGCATTAATTTTATTTATTGCATTGTCGGCGCACCACTGCTTACAATAGGATTGTCCGCGCACGAAATGTTAATAGTGCATTCCTATCTTTATCTAGTTTTTTGCTTTCTTTTAATTCTTCCAGTGATTATTTTAAACAGGTAGGAACTCCTTAATGTTTTTCATGTGCGATTTTTGTAGTGTAAACTTCTTTAGGCGCGTTTAGCAGTTTTTGTGGGCAGTGAATTGAACTGAGCCGTCAGGCTCGGCTATGTAACGCTCATTCGGGTGAAGTCGGCTCGAGTCGACTAACTGTGAGAGGAAAATTCAGCGAGCGATATGATGATGCAGATGAAGGCCAGTATTATAAATTTCGCCTTGTTGAAGTTTACACTTTTGCCGTGTGGTCTTAAGCACACACAATTTTTTTATTTATAATTTAACGATTGGCAATCAGCAGCACTATCTGTAAATTGACGTCTAAAAACTATCACACGTTACCAAGGAAATGGAAATCCGTAGCTAAACTGATTTAGCAGATGATTAGATAAAAAAATAGAAACATAAGGGTGTACCCCGATTTCAGCAAAACGCCACGATCCGTGAGCTAAAATTTAAAGAGCAAGAGGAACAAACACCTGAGGAGAAATTATAGGCAGGTAGACAAGAGCAAAGTTCGCGTAAACTGGTGTACCATCTTTTCTTGAAACATTTCAGCCCATATTTGACCTGTCTAAAACTCTACTTCGGAATGAGCTACGAAAATCAAACTTTGCACAGTCGTAGACCTTCACAGAGTTAACCACCCCTCCCAGTTTCATGAACTTCCATAAAGTAGTAAAGTAGTTACTATACTCATGTATAGATCACCAAAACTCTACTGTATATCCAGACATGCTACAAAGCTGAAATTTGGCAGACTGATAGAAATTATCATCAAACCCTTGGCAAAAAATAAAAAACCCCAAAATATAAAGTTATGTAAAGAAGCACTAGAGAGCTGAGCTTTGGTAGGTTGACAGGAAATATGATAAAACTATAGGAAAAAATTTTAAATACCTACAATTTTATTTGCTTCCCTCCGCTATAAATGGAAAGTTATGTAACAGTACTATTGCCCACTTCCAGAAACGCTAGAGAACTAAGCTTTGGAATGCCGATAGAAACTATTATAAAACTATATAATAAATTAAAAAACCCTAAAATTTGAATTAACTTCCCTTCCCTATAAAAGTAAACTTATGTAAAAGTAACATTGCCCACTTTCAGAAACGCTACAGAGCTGAGCTTTGGAAGACTGATAGGAGCTATGATAAAACTCTAGGAAAACATTTAAAAATACCAAAATTTTAATTTACTTTACTCTATTTCCCGACATGCAAAGTTTGAAAAAAAAAACATTTCCAAACTAGTAAGAACCTTTTTTTTTAAATTTGTATTGAAGAACTTAGCTTTACTTTTATTCTAATTCTTTTTACGGAATGCCATTTTCGCGTACTTGGCTTTTTTTTACCTGAAATCTTTTTGTTATGATTTAACTGTTTCCATAATATTTAGTTTTCAGAAAAATATACCCAGTTCAGTTGCATAAGAAAGTCGCAGAGTGCAGTGACTAATAATAGAATTATCAATTTCTTAACTAAGTGTGTATTAATTTCAAAACTTAACTAAATAAGTTCGAAACGGTTGAATTCAGCTAAATTATGTAGATATTTACAAACTTTGCTTACAAATGAAATGTCAAATAATATACAGTGTGTGCAAGTATCAGGCATCCTAATTTGAACGTCTAACAAAGGATTACAGCCAGGTTGGAAGTACCAACATATTTATTTTTCTGACACAACTTATAATATAGGTAATACCAAAAACTGATGTCCATGGTAATACGCACGTTCCGGCCGAAAAAAATAAAACAAACAATAGTAGTTTAAGAAAAAGACGGGAAAGAACCAAAAAGAATGGTTTATTTTTTTTTGATGTTTCACTTTATATTCCAAGCTATTGAAAAAATGGCAAAAACGATATTTGGTGTCTCGAAGAGAGTCTTTTCAGTACTTGGAACACAGAGGTCCGAATGCCGGCAAATCTTGAAAATGTGAAACGCCTGGCAACCCTGCTTAGTTACACAATAAAAGAGAATACTAAAAAATCCCTTATAAACTTGATTCAATTTAGGAGCAGTTGGCACTTATATTATTGTTGGCGTTGTGTCGTTTTTATTTGTAAATCCCATTTTTGGAGAGTCTTTCAAGCAGATTGCATAAGCGTATGTACGGTCGCCGACTTTTTTAATGACATCTTAAAATTCCTTATACTTATTTATCAGGAAAGCGCGGGATTTCTGGTAAAGAAACTCCCCAGCAAACATGGATTACAAAAAAAGTACTTTTTAAGTACTGGCTTCCACTGCTGCCCATAACAGCAAAGTACTACCCAACAAACAATTAAAGTTGTAACGACGAAACCCCAACTAGAAAGAATTTCTTAAAAGTAACCGCAACGTACTCCCGCTACGTCTCAGTATACCATACAGCGACGTTATAATTCCCTAAGTGGGGAACCAATTTCTGGTTATAACTACTTGGCCAAGTGTTTAAAGTCACTGTAGTAACAACTACACTACTACGTCGTAGCCAGGTATCTACTACGTCGTAGAGGCTGTTTTTTTTCCGTAATGGCATACAAGTTGCGATGTAGTTGCAAATAATATAATCGTTTCTTTATGGTAGAATTGTTACACAATATGGTGGACACAACAGTAAACAGACTCGCTTAGGTTTTTTGTTTGGTTATGGTTATAATATGAACTATGTTATCCAAAAGTATGAGAATTTACGAGCAGAGGATCAAAATTCGAGTGCGACGCAAAGTTTTTTGTATAACATGCATTATATATATTGCAAAAAACCGTTTTCTGGTAGCTGATGGAATTTTTGTGTTGTGATTTTGGAGGTTATGTTTTCATAATCGACAGTTAACTCCAACAAATGGTGCTTAAGAAGAGCATTTTTGGTAAGCTTCAACTAATTTGTTTATAAAATAGTATGGCTCTTTAACATGAGCTCATAAAACGACAACAAAAATATTAAATTTTCTTTCTTACATAAAAACATGGCGTCCCAAACTATATTCCCTGATAGTCGAAAAGGTTACTTGAAAGGAGTTGCGGCTTTAAAGTTGATCCAAAAAGTTATTTTGTCTGCATTGTTACATCAGATGTTACTATGATGACACAAACTTTTGTGGTAAAAATTAAAGTTATAATGTAGTTGTCGGATACACTTGTTTGGGACTCCAATGAAGCTTAACTTTCTAGTGGTAATTAAGTAGGATATAAAAGTCAGGGCGACTACGAAATAACGACTAAAAAGAAAGTAAAACTTTAGCAACGTCCTATTGTGGTAGAGAAGATTATCAGAATCGACTATCAAGAAACAATCCTATGAAGTAGTTTAGAGGGTCGTTTTTACGAAACATCTACTATTTCCTGATACTAAATAGTAGTTAGAACTAAAAAGTAACAAATTTTGGTTGGGATCACCACATTTCTCCTATAAGAAAGTAGCAAAGCCTTTAGAACATGTAGCCGCTACTATAAATGTTAGTTGGGTAAGTAGAAAGTACTTAATTCGTATTGATTTGGAACAACGGCCTGAATCAGGCCAGTATGTATATATTTTAGTACAAAAAACACTGTACTTTTAAAGTAATGCATTTTTTAAACTTCTTTGTACACAAAAGCATGTACTTTTAAAGCAATATATTTTCTTCGTATTTTTAGTACATACAAAAAAACTAAATTTTTAAACATTTTTTAAAAAAACCTGTACTTTTAAAGCATTGTGTTTTATTAATTTTTTTAATAGTACAAAGAAACTACTTTTATTGTAAATATTGAAAGGACATTACGTCATTCACGTCTCATATTTACAAAAAGAAATATTAATTGATCATTATATAATCATTATATAAGGATCTTTAATATTTTCCTTTTCATATCACATGAGGATATTTCCAAAGATTATGGAACATTCCACATCAATTTAAAAATAAATAAAATCATTCACTTAAGCTTGACATTCCTTAGTGTACCAGTAAAATGTTGACCAGTGTTTGCCATCTAGTGGCAAGGACAGCAAACATCAACTTGTCAGTTTTTTTGTAAATATTTTATTTTTACAGTAAAATATTTAATATTTTTGTACTAAAATAAAGTGCTTTAAAAGCAACTGTTTAAAAATACTTTTAAAATGTTTTTTCACTGTTATATTAATTTTGCAGTAAAACTTTTAATCTTTTAATAATAAATTAAATGTACTTTAGGAGTACCTTCTTCAAAATGTTATTAAAATGTTTTTTTTTTTGAGTATTTTATTTTCACAGCAAAATATTTCATTGTTTTGTACTAAAATAAGGTGCTTTAAAAACAACTGCATAAATATACTTTTAAAGTGTTTTGTTGCCATTAACCCTGGCTGCACTTGTCATTCTTCAAAAATAAAGTATAACTTTTCGTTGTATTAAAAATAAAGTACTAAAATGTTGCGTTTTTTGTACTGTTAAATAATATGCAAATTAGACAATACAAAAATAATAAAAATAATGCATATCGTTGCCAATGCCAGCAGTTGCCACCAGTTAAACTACAATATTAGTAAACTACCAGCAGGTCAATGTTTGCTGGGTCGTTTATTAAATTATTATATGTATTTATTTAAAACCATGTGGTATTGGCAAACAACGCACTGTTTCTTTGTATTGTTCAAATGTGGGAAAAATAAGATGACATTAAAAAAGTGGGCGAGTGTACATTGTACATATTCTAGACAGTGACCCGCCCACTTAATAGGAATGACAATTTACAGATTGCGGACAAACTATAGCCGCATGCAGTATCGCAATTCGCTTGGTCCAGCATAAATAAAATTAATAAGTATATATATATAATGGGGAGTTATTGCAATAAAGCAAGGCAGTAATAGTGCCGGGCAGTATTTTGACAGTTTCCAAAATTGACATACCAAAGTCGAATTTATAAATCCAGTCGTTTATTTTCCTTTAATAAAGCTGTCAGTTTTCAATAGAAAACTGTCGGAATACCTACTGCCTGCCACTATTACCGCCTGGCTTTATTGCAATAAATCCCTATTGCCAAACTGTCTAAACACTGCTTGCCACTATTACTACCTGGCTGTATGCAACAAGTCCCTAAGATTTATCTGAGGCTATGTGCTCGTACTTGAACGATGTGATCGTCCACATCACACACTTTGGCCAATAGGAAACTCTGAGAGTTCGCGTGTTGTGCGAAATGAGTTGTCTCGACCAATGGCATAGTCGTCCGGTCTGCGTATTTACGTTTCCGTGCTGATTTCACGGCAGCGCTGTTTTGAAATAGACACGGAAATGTTGCAACATATTTGGTGACAAATGCGTGTTGATTTTAAGGCGCCGAGGCTCGAACAAGGCACGGACTTGTATTGAATTACGCAGCGCAGGGGTTTACTTATTAGTGCATATTTGAAACTTAAATTGGATTCACGTTGTTTATTAGTTTGATTTTGAGGTTATATGTTTGTTAATATGAAAATTATAGAGCAGTTTAAAAGTATTTGTACTAATATTACTCAAGATTTTGAAATTTTTGAAGTTTGAAGAACGCTCTTCTATTAACTATACCTGCAAAGTTCAGTGTTCATTGTCTTACACCGGCAACTACGACGACAGATGTTGTTCTGTTATTAATAAATTTTAATGATTTATGATTTTCACTTGATTTCTCACCACATGAAAATAGAAAGTTTCAAAAACCTAACCTAACGAAAGCTAATCAATCAAATCTAACCGAACCGAACCAAAGCAAACTGATCCAATAATTTTTTTCAAAAAAAAAACTTTCCTAAGTTCCTACCCGGGATCCTAGAGGATGTGAATCCGAACCGAACCGATCCTAACTAAACCGAACCAAACCTAACCAAACTAAACTACAACACTATTCACACCCTCTAGGATCCCGGGAAAGAAGTCAGGAAAGTTTTTTTTTTAATTGTTGGTTCAGTTTGCTTTGGTTCGGTTCGGTTTGGTTCAATTCGGTTCGTTTCGGTTCGGATTCACATCCTCTAGGATCCCGGGTAGGAAGTCAAGAAAGTTTTTTTTTTGAAAAAAATTATTGGTTCAGTTTGCTTTGGTTCGGTTCGGTTAGATTTGATTGATTTGCTTTCGTTATGTTAGCGTTTTAACCTGACAGTTGAATATGCTTTTGTAATAATTTAATGAGCGATGTTCTCTTATGTTCTCTTACAGATCCGTGCTCATTTCGAGATCAAAACTTTTAAAATCAACACGTATTTGAACCCAAATATATTGTAACATTTCCGTGTCTACGTCAAAACCGCGCCGACGTAAAATGAGCACGGAAACGTAAATACGCGTCCGGTTTTCACAGTTAGTGTGAATTTTACGCGTTAGAAGTGAAATCTGTTCTCCTGTCCCGTAGCGACTGAACCTTTCTCGGTCGTATCGTAGGAGAAGCTTGCGCAATGGAGGTGTTTTCGCATAGTACGTGATGGCTCGGAGCTAATTTAAAGCTTGCTATTGGCCAAAGAATGTGATGAGAACCATCACATCGTTCAAGTAAGAGAATAGGTAGCCTGGAAGGGCTCTAATTGCAGTAATTGGGTTAATGCCAGTTTAACACCCTTGAGTATTTTGGTAGTAATAGGCAAAACTGCTTGTAGCTTTTGACAAAAAGCAGTTTTGCAATGATCTTGTTTTATTTTTTTACGTCGAAAAAAAGTTGACCAAAAACAAAAGAAACAGAAGAATTAATTTTTATACTTACATACTCAAAAGCTGCTTGGAGATGGATGGGATTAGGAAAAGAAAAAAAATAGTTTTAAATAAAATAAAACTAAGACTAGGTGTAATCAATAACTTTTGAAAAAAAGAAACTAATTTTTTTAAACAATAAGAGTGAGGAATTTGTTAATTCTGAACTTATAACTCACAACTATGTATAATCGAGATACGGCCAAACTTCTACAATTTTTAATCAAACTGAAAATTGTCATCAATTGACCCCCTTGGCTATTGGATTTATATTAGAAAATTGGAGTACCTATAATAAGAAAATGAAAATTTCATGCTTTCCATAATTTAAATTGTAAAAGTTCATTCAGCCATTTCAATGAGAAAATTACAACAAAGTAAAAAAAATATATATTTTTTGTACAGTCAAGGACTTTTTAAATTGCCGGTGAAATTTTTTATGTCAAAATTTATCATTTAAAAGTATAGGAAAAAAGAGATTTTTAAAAGTGTATGTATACAGACAGAGTTAGTAGTAGTAGTAGTAGTAGTAGTAGTAGTGTGGGGTAGGCTCTAGGCCTGGCGACTAGGCACATGAAGCGCCCTTTTCGCCAACCCCCGGGCATCCCCTCTACTGCGTCCTTCTTTCGCTAAGGAATCTGCCCGTCTTCTGTACAAAGGCCAGAATATCGGGCCACCTCAGATTCAGAAGGTCCTCCGTCTCAAAGGCTTCCTCTTCGAATACCTCTCTTCTTGCCTCCTTGTATGCTTCACATGATGAGAGAAAATGCGCCGAGGTCTCGTCCTCAGCCCAACATCGCTCGCACGTCGCGTCCTCCTTCACTCTCATCTTTGCCAGGTGTCCTTGTAGGACGCAGTGTCCGGTCAGGACTCCCACTATGGCTCCCACCTCTCTTCGTGTTCTACGGAGCAGCCAGTCCCTACGGAATTTGCTGTAGCCTGTCACATACTCCTTCGCCTGTCTGGCGTTTCCTATGTTGGTCCACTCCCTTTGTATCTCTTTTTGGGTCCACTCTGTTAGGGACGACTTCATTTGCCCTCTTGTGAGCCCCAGGAACGGTTCTGGCCCGACGCATTTCTGCTGGGATCCTCCCCTGGCGAGTCTGTCCGCTTTCTCGTTTTCGGGGACTCCCACGTGGCCTGGGACCCATACGAGCTCTACCTCTCTTACGCCGGCCAATTCCTGAAGTGCATCCGCACACTCCTGCACCAAACCTACAGACAGAGTTAAGGTTCACTATTCCTTTGGTTCGGTTCAAACAGCATGTTAAAAAGTCCCTAACTGTACCTATTTTTACGATTTAACACAACTGAATAATAGACCATATAAGTACTGCCAGAAACTAAATTAAATTCGTTTCTGGTACTGCCTACTTTAACACATGTATAATGTATGTAATATGTATACCTATATTATGAATATTATATCCAGTAATGCATGAATGACATGACCTCTTTTTCTTATGAAACGATTGTCATTAGTAATTAGAGGCAGGCGGTAACAATAATAATAAAAAAGTGTGAATATGGTCTTAGATGTAGGTGTTTGACTTGACTCTTTTGTGTAAAGTAAACTATTCACATACACACAGACACATTAATAATTGCAAACACCATTATTTAGAACAATCTTCGTTCTCATCAATTATTTATATCGCAACTCACGACATAGATTTTTTTGAAAAAATGACGATGAATAACAAAAAAAATTAAGTCGAGTAATGGCGGAAGTCGAATATAAAGGGTAAATTTTACTACAGAAAGAATTTTACTACTACATAAATAAATTTAGAAAAAAAAAACTTTTTGAAAACAAGCTTTTATAAAATGGACTAAAAAGCATAAAATAATTTTTTGAGTGTTCTGATATCATAACAATAAAAGCGATGGGCGTATTAAAGGAAATTTACACGTTTTTCTTTTAGCCTTGTTAACTCGAAGTTTTGAGGTTTGAGGTAGAGCCGCGGGACTGTATAGAGGATTGGCACTCACCTTTTTAGTTGTTTCCGTCGTCCAGAGGAGCTCCTCTCGCTGGCCCAGTCGATACAGTCGATCCACACTAGAATCACACTTGTTTGTGTAATGTTTTAGTTTGATTTTCTAAGAATGTTATTTGATTTTTTGGTTAATAGAATTTATCACCATGCTGCGTGGTGATTTCGATAGAATACGACAGACGAAATCTTTCTTGGTTACACCCTTTTGCGCAGATTCATTTTTCGTAGATGGCGCTGGCGTTTTGCTTGTGCCAATCAAATTGAAATTGTGTGGGTTTTCCGAATACGGGAATTTGGCGCAAAATTTGAATTTAAAATTAAAGTTGCACGAACAATCAGAACACTCAAAAAATTATTTTATGCTTTTTAGTCCATTTTATAAAAGCTTGTTTTCAAAAAGTTTTTTTTTCTAAATTTATTTTTTAATTTTTAGATTTGTATAAGTCTATGCATTTCAGCTAGCGCAGCGATATTGCAGGGAGTCTTTCCTGTCAATTTTGAAATATCTAAGTCTTCGATGAGAAGCCCGTCCAACGATTTGATACTAAACAAAATACAAACTAAAATTTTACCCCCTCACCGCTCTCCACGTTATGGGGGTGGTAGGCAGTCAGTGATACCACATTATTAAATTGTCATCGGAACTATAACGTTATGCGAAATTTAAAGTTAATTGAATACATGGAAGTCAGTTGAAAGTAATCAGAAAAACTTGACATTAAATCGTCCTTTTTAAATCCGCCATATTGAATTTTTGTAATCTGATCAAAAATTCGTAATCCTCATCCTCAAAAACCCCCAGATACCAATTTTGGTGAAAATTCAACAAACTAAAATTTTACCCCCTCTCCGCCCTCCAGGTTAGGGGTAAGATAGGCAGTCAGTGATACCATATTATTAAATTGTCATCGGAACTATAACGTTATGCGAAATTTAAAGTCAATCGGATACGTGGAAGTCAGTTGAAAGTAATCAGAAAAACTTGAAATTAAATCGTCCATTTTAAATCCGCCATATTGAATTTTTGTAATCTGATCAAAAATTCGTAATTCTCATCCTCAAAAACCCCCAGATACCAATTTTGGTGGCAATCGGACAAACTAAAGTTTTACCCCCTCTTCACCCCCCACGTTAGGGGGGAGGTAGCTACCCAATGAAACCACATTATTGTATTGTCATCGGACCTAAGACGCTATGCGAAATTTGAAGTCAATCGGATGTTTGAAAGTTCTTCAAAAATGAGTTGCAAGATTTGATTACATACATACATACATACAGGTGAAGTTAAATAAAAGCTTGTAAAAATGATGTCAGTTCGATCAAGAAAAATGTAGCCACAGACAACCAAGGGTGTATTCAACCTAAAACAGAAGGGACAGGTGTTTGAACTCCAAGGTCTTCTTAACTTAAGAGGGCGGGGACAAATTCAAAATATATTTTTCTATGATCTATCTATCTATGAATTTTCATTGTCTGATTTAAAGCAATCTGGCCCCCTAGCCCCCCTTTGGATATACCCTTGCAGACAACAGAAACAAGGATGTAATGAAACAAAACGAGATTTGAATATAAATGGTATTTTTGCCATTATAAGTTTTTAAATATTTTTAATTAAATATTGTTTTCTACATCAACAAGCATTAATTACATGCAAGACTAGGTTAAAAACAAGCAAAAATCATGGCAACCCAACGACTTGTTTTTAGGCAGGTTTTCAGGATCGGTATATTTTAATCAAAGTTGCATGGGGCTAATCTGTCCATTGAGCCACTAACATCAAATTAATTTAAATTTTGTAACAAAACAAATTTGAGAAATTATTTTCAATTTTTCAAAAACACACCCAATTTTGATTTCTAACGACTTTTTTTTTATCTCGGTGAAAACCTATACTCCCAACTTACTGTTAACTAGCTTGAACTCTAATGCTAAAATGCTCTGCAAAGAAAGACTGTGCTTTAATCGCTCTAGACAAAGAGACAATACACCAGCCAACGTAAGCGATAAATGCGTCTACTTAGAAAATCGTTGCAAGTCAAAATTACACAGTAAGTTTTTTAAGAATTGAATATAATTTTTAAAATTAGTTTGCGTTTACAAAACGTAAATTATTTTGATTTTAGTGGCTTAAAGGACAGATTAGCCGAATACAACTTTTATTAAAATAAAGCGATCCTGAAAACCATGCCTTAAAACAAGTCGCTGTGTTGTTATAAATTTTACTTGTTCTTAACCAAGTCTTGCATGTAATTGATGCTTGTTGATGTACAAAACAATACTTAAAAACCTATAAATGTCAAAAATACCATTTATGTGTATTCAAATCCCGTTTTGTTACAGTAATAACACAGTTTATATGTCTTTAGTTGATATTGGGTGGTAACAATTTTATTTCGATGATTAAATTAAAATAATTTAAATCCCACGTCAAGCCCCATTTAGAGGTCAGTAACGATTAATTTTTTTTCAAAAATATGTCATGACAAGCTTATTTTTCACTAAATAATATAAAAAATTATTTGATTGATCTTTCAACCCCAAACAAAATTTCAAAATAAAATTTAAATTGACAAATTAATAGGATTTTTCCTAAATCGCCAGAATCTCACGAAAAGAAATGATTATGTCAATCCCTTGTCAAACTTTTGACATTTGTTTTTTTTAAGATTATACTTTTCTTTCTGATTTCAAATATATATATATATATATATATATATATATATATATATATATATATATATATATATATATATATATATATATATATAAAATATGTCTAGATGCTACGATAAACATTTGCCGAGATTCTGGGCACGTTTTGTCAATAATCCGTGGTATGGTAAAACAAAATAATAATTGTGAAGTGTATAGGATAGGATCTTAATGATCTTAGAAAATGCTAATTTCAGAAACTACTTAATCAATTTCAATGATATTTAGCACATAGGTTCTATAGCTATTCTGCTTGATACATAACCCAACATAATTGAAAAGAAAACGAGACGACGCTGGTTATTTTAAGGCTAGTATCAGTCGTATATTCTGTATAAAAACAAAATTTCGGACTAGTAAGAACCTTTCCTTTTGAAATTTGTATTGGAGAACTTGGCTTTACTTTTATCTCAATTCTTTTTACGGAATGCCATTTTCGCGCACTTGGCTTTTTTTTACATGAAATGTTTTTGTTATGATTTCACTTCTTTTTTAAAGGAATTGGATAATACTTAATTTATAAAGTAGTAAAATATGCGGAATATTGTTGAAAACTTTTGCAATGCCTAAATTTTTGAGGTTTTTTAATTTTTGCCATGGTTTTATCGTAGTTCCTGTCAGCCTTCCAAATCTCAGCTCTCTAGCGTTTCTGAAAGTGCACAATGTTACTTTTACATAACTTTACTTGTATAGGGGAGGGAAATAAATTAAAATTGTCGTGTTTTTAAATTTTGTCCTATAGTTTTATCATACTTCCTATCAGTCTTCCAAAGCTTAACTGTCTAGCATTTCTGGAAGTGGGCAATGCTACTTTTACTTAATTTTACATTTATAGGGGAGGGAAGTAAATTAGAATTTTTGGGGTGTTTTAATTCTTTCCTATAGTTTTATCATAGTTCCTATCAGTCTGCCAAAGCTCAACTGTCTAGCATTTCTGGAAGGGGGCAATGCTACTTTTACATAACTTTAAATGTATAGGGGAGGGGAGTAAATTATTTTGGGTTTTTTTATTTATTCCTATAGTTTTATCATAGTCCCTATCAGTCTGCCAAAGCTCAACTCTCTAGAATTTCTGGAAGTGGGCGATGCTACTTTTACATAACTTTAAATGTATAGGGGAGGGAGTAAATTAAATTTTTGTGGTTTTTTGATTTTTTCCAGGGGTTTGGTCATAATTTCTATCAGTCTGCCCAATTTCAACATTCTAGCATGTCTGGAAGTACAGTAGAATATTGATGATCTATACATGAGTGAGTGAGTAAGTGAGTGAGTGGCAATTTCGACGTTTTTTGAAATTTCGTAACTACTTTAGTATTTTATGGAATTCCATGAAACTTGGAGGGGCTGTTAACTCCATGGAGATCTACGTGCAACTGTGCAAAGTTTAAGATTCGTAGCTCATTCCCAAGTAGAGTTTTAGGTAGGTCAAATATCGGCTGAAATGTTTCAAGAAAAGATGGTTACGGCGCGCGAACTTGGCGAGGCACTGCCGTGCCCTCAGATTTATTCAAAAAAAGTACGTGTTTTCATTGTATACAAAAATTTTTACCGTGTACTTAATCATTGTTTACGAGTTTCAAATATTATGTATGGTTTTAAAATCTGACCAACAATCTTAAAATGTAACAAAACACAAGGTGTTTTCTTCAAAAAAAAAAAAATATAAGTAAAAAATTAGACAAAGGATCGACATCAAAAATGGAACAACAAATTTATGAATTTAAACCAGTAACAATCACTTAATATCATGTCATCAAAAATATAACTCTTGTATATTCGTTGATCAAACATTCGTTATGGTATGATTATGAAGCCAATTTGGGTTTATATTACTATTTAAGAATCCTTAAAGCTTCCAAATTATATACAAAATCTTTAAAATAAGGTAATCATGGTGCGTTTCCTAAAAGGTTTAAGACAAGAGCGCTACATCAAATAAATCAGAAAGGAATTACCTAGATAAATGTTGAATAAAATTTCAATTTTCTATTTCTATTTAGACAATTTTCTGCGTAGCATATTTCAAAAATTCCTTCAAAAATAAATGCGGAATATTGTTTAAAACTATTGCAATGCCTTGTTTTGAGGTTTTTATTTTTGCCTATAGTTTTATCATAGTTCCTATTAGCCTTGTAAAGCTAAGCTCTTTTGCGTTCCTGGAAGTGGGTAATGTTACTTTTACATAACTTTACGTTTATAGGGGAGGAAATTAAATTAAAATTTTCGTGTATTTAAATTTTTTTTCATAGTTTTATCATAGTTCTTATCAGTCTTCCAAAGCTCAGCTGTCTAGCGTTTCTGGAAGTGGACAATTTTACTTTTACATAACTTTACATTTAGAGGGGAGGGAAGTTAATTAAAATTTGGAGTTTTTTAATTTTCTTCTATAGTTTTATCATAATTGGGCTTCCAAAGCTCAGCTCTCTAGCGTTTCTGGAAGTGGGTAATGTGATTCTTAGATGGCTTGAAGATCGTTTTTATGTTATGTTTTCCCAGAATACGTCCGATCCTATCTGTCACTCTAGGGATGTAGGGCAGAAAGGCTCTTGAAGTAACTTCGCGGCTGCTCAGTCCACCGTTACTGTTACTTCTAGTGCTCGGCTTTGGTCGTATACAGTTATCTATGTCGCTTTGAGTGTATCCATTTGCTACGAGGGACCTAAGAAGATCGAGAACCACCTCAGATCTGCGAAGGATATAAGGAACCCACTAAGTTCTTCGGGGGTATACCGCATTCCCTGTACCTGTGGAAGTGTCTACATCGGAACAACCAAACGGTCCGTAAACACAAGAATCAAAGAACACAGAGCCAACTGTCGACTCGGACATACGGAAAAATCCGCAGTTGCAGACCACACACTAAACAATGAAGACCACCGAATAAAATTCGAAGACACACAAGTTCTCTGCGCCTCCTCTTCATACTATCCAAGACTCTATAGAGAAGCAATCGAAATTCATAAACACCAGCAGAACTTCAACAGATCTGAAGAAACTCTTAAAATTAACAGAACATGGGTACCGGTTCTTAAAAACACTAAACGGCTCGCTTACAATAACAAAACTGAATCAAGGGAATGTGACCAATCACCGACCAGCTCTGATATACGCCCCGCCCACCATAGCGTATATAACCTGCGCCCGCGACAGGCTAACCACCAGTCTTCGAGAAGCCGACAAACAGTCAACATCTCCTGAAGATGCCATCCACTCGAGATGGCGAAACGTCGAGAACGAATTTTCAACGACGACGGCCGAACAGCCCGAAAGCACACCCACCACTATTGTTGGCGGCTTGCAGAATTTACCCAATCATTGGGTCAAAAAGTTCATCTCTATAAGCTGCTGGTTCAAGGAAAGTGCAGAAAGAAGCAACTCCTTCTTGCATTGTTTTGTTGCGACGCCCATGAGGAGGTCACCACGGATCAACATCACAAAGAGATATTAGTTTTAATGTTACCTAATTCCATTTTAAATTATAATAGTTTTTGTAATAATTTGACTTGTTATGGTAAAATGCGTTGCTTCATGCACACGAAGGGAGATGACCCTATTTGAATGTTTTATGTAACATTGCCTTATTTTATGACCACAATAACCCACCAGTATTGCACGCAGATTTATTTATGCATCATTTAAATATTTAAGCTTACACTACGAAGGCGATCGTGCCAAAAATAAGAAAAAAAATTACTCCGATTTCAAGTTTTTTCAAATCTTTTTGCGTTTCAGATGATTTTAAACTTTTTTGTCTGTATGTCCGTCTGTCTGTATCTTTGTCTGTAACGAGCAACGCGCATAACTCAAAAAGTGCTTGTCCGATTTGAATAAAATTTGATACCTAGGTTGGGTTTTATCTAGATGGTCCTATTTAAAAATGAATAAAATCCACAAAACATAAGCCCAAAAAAGGGTAGGGATAGAATCGTCGTAGCAATATACTCAGTCGTTTATACTGTAATATACCACTGGCGCACCCAGGAATATATCTTGGGGGGGGGGCAAGGCATCATAATGTCGTATTTTATGCTATTTTATTCATGAAATATGTGGAAAATATCTAAACAAATCTTAGCTTGGGGGCGGGGGGCGGTCCCCGAGGCTACGCTTATGAATATACCTAAACATTATAAGATTAAAATACAGTATTCTTTAAAAAAATTCAAATATTATCATTAGGTATTATTTATTGAGGCGTAATTTGTTGTGATGTAGCCAATGGAATCAGGAAATCACACTACACACACCATTCATCTTAATTGAATGGCCCGGTGTTAACTCATTAGTTATTTCACTCGTGAAGAATACGGTTTTGTTAGTTATTAGTTAATAACTTATGGAATTCTATAAGACATGATTTTGCATATGCAGTAGTGGCCAATAATTTAGCAACCACCTAAAACGAAGATCTGAACAGTGTCTCACTTAAACTGATAGCTAACCTTTTTGGAGGATTAGGCATACACTGGTGAGAAACCACTCAACAGTGAGCCACAATAGCCCCATTTGTGGTCGCAGTGAAAGGGCTGCAAGGTCCACTCAATGATATGAATTATTATCAACCACCTAAAACTGTACAAAAATCTGATCCTACACTAATTATTATAAAATGCTCTGCCAATCTATGGGCACCTAAGCTCACACTAGGTACTATAGTTATAGTGTACGTGTGAGCTAATATAACTAAAAACTGAAATATATTTTATTGAAATCCAGACTCAATTACCTTTCGTTTGATACCACACAAGCCATGTTTTGACTTAAACTTTAATTTCTCAAATCTACCGCCACCTTTTTTTTTAAACTAAAATGTATTTTGTTTAACTCCAGACTCAATTACCTTTCGTTTGATATCACACACGCCATATTTCCACATAAACACTAATTTTTTAAATTTACCCCCACCCTTTTTTAAAAGTAAAATGTATTTTATTTAACTCCAGACGCAATTACCTTTCGTTTGATATCACACACGCCATATTTTTACATAAACTCTAATTTTTGAAATATACCCCCACCCTTTTATTTGGCTTGTGTTTGGTGGATTTTGTTCATTTTTAAATGGGACCATCTCGAGCCAAAACCCAGCGTAGGTACCAAATTTCATTAAAATTGGGCAAGCGGTTTTTGAGTTATGCGCGTTGGTCGTTATAGACAGACAGACATACAGACAGATAGACAGACGGCGCAACAAAAAAGTTTCAAAATCATCTGAAACGCAAAGATATATAAAAAATTTTGAAATCGGAGCAACTTTTTTTTTCTTGAAAAAATTAGGATCACTATAGCTCACACTACTATAGTATAGTAGTAGTGTGAGCTAAAAACTAGTGGTGTATTTAAAAACATTAATTTATTTCTCAGCTCACGTTTTTCTGTGTAGTTTTAGGCAAAACTGGCTGATAATATTCGAAAAAGAGGCAAAATTTTATACCTCTTAAAAATTCCATATAACAATCGAACAAATAGTACATTTTTTAATTTGATCAAAATTGGCAGACTTCTTTTGTCTAATTTTTTATTAAATTTTAAAGAGGTATAAAATTTTACCCCTCTTTTAAATAGTGTCAACCCATTTTTCACAGAAAAAAGTGTTTCTAAACGCGTACAAAAAAGCACCATAAAATTTTATAAAAGATAAATTGATTCATGATGGATCTAATGCCGGGTCCACATCACAACAACAAAACAAAAACATCACCAAAACAGCAACACAACAAAACTGCAAGTTTTCGAAAACACGAACAAATTGTCAACTGCTGTCCACGTATATAGGAAAACACTTTTGCCAGCTCCGGATTTTTTCAATAACTGAACTGGCTATTGATATTTTTTATTCTTCTGTCTACTTCCTCTGAAGAAGTATCACACAATATTCCTATTTCCTTTAAGGTTCATATCTGCCTTTTTATAACGATTTTTATAATCAGGGTGTCTGGCGTCCCATAGCAATCTAGCTTCTCGATAAAGCTCAATTCATTTACATGTATTTTCAACACCCTATTTAATTTTTTCTCCTGACATGGTTATTTTGCACACAGAAACTACACAAACTGAACCACGATGTTTCTGTTTTATTCGCGTACAGACTAGACCAACATAGAGTAGGTTTTCTGTATACGGTATGTCCTAGTCGGACATACCGTATACATAAAACCTACTCACACAGACCGCTACCTAAACAACACATCTAACCACCACCCGTGCCAACGAAAAGGGGTAATAAGAACATTGGTAGAGAGGGCGAAAAGAATCTGCGAACCAGAACATCTAGACAAAGAATTAAACCATCTTAAAAACGCCCTCGTAGCAAATGGATACACTCAAAGCGACATAGATAAATGTATACGACCAAAGCCGAGCACTAGAAGTAACAGTAGCGGTGGACTGAGCAGCCGCGAAGTTACTTCAAGAGCCTTTCTGCCCTACATTCCTAGAGTGACAGATAGGGTCGCACGTATTCTGGGAAAACACAACATAAAAACGATCTTCAAGCCATCTAAGAAGATGGAAAACCACCTCAGATCTGCGAAGGATATAAAGAACCCACTAAGTTCTTCGGGGGTATACCGCATTCCCTGTACCTGTGGAAGTGTCTACATCGGAACAACCAAACGGTCCGTAAACACAAGAATCAAAGAACACAAAGCCAACTGTCGACTCGGACATACGGAAAAATCCGCAGTTGCAGACCACACACTAAACAATGAAGACCACCGAATAAAATTCGAAGACACACAAGTTCTCTGCGCCTCCTCTTCATACTATCCAAGACTCTATAGAGAAGCAATCGAAATTCATAAACACCAGCAGAACTTCAACAGATCTGAAGAAACTCTTAAAATTAACAGAACATGGGTACCGGTTCTTAAAAACACTAAACGGCTCGCTTACAATAACAAAACTGAATCAAGGGAATGTGACCAATCACCGACTAGCTCTGATATACGCCCCGCCCACCATAACGTATATAACCTGCGCCCGCGACAGACTAACCACCAGTCTTCGAGAAGCCGACAAACAGTCAACATCTCCTGAAGATGCCATCCACTCGAGATGGCGAAACGTCGAGAACGAATTTCCAACGACGACGGCCGAACAGCCCGAAAGCACACCCACCATTGGACGATGGCCGCGAAACCTTTCACAATTTGTAATTCGGCAACTTTTTTGTTTTGCTGGCGTTTTCAGCAAAATTTTTATTTTCCCGTCGCCTCTCGGTAAATATCAAAGTATTGATGTTTTGTTTTCGTTTTGGGCAACTTTGTTGGTCTAGAGTCCCTGTATGTTGACATATTTGGATGTATTATATCCAAGTTGCCGAATTGTTCTCATTCTGTTTCAAAAATGTTGGAAAACATTGAGTTGCTGTTTTGTTGGTTTGGTGTGGACCAGGAGGATGGGGTAATCCCCTTTTTTACAACCGTCGTAGAACCAGACTAGGAAGAGAAAAAATATTTGAGGAAAAAAATAAAATAAAAATATAAAATTTCGAGAATAATCTTTGAAGGTTATAAGAATAAGCATGGGCATATGACCTTTGTGGGGAGACAGCTGAGTAAGAAGAAAAAAAGATAAAATCCGAGTATAAAATGTTTCGACTAATTTCCTTTCCCGTTATAAATATGCGCCTTTAAAATATTAAAGGCAAATTATTTAATAAATTGATTGCTCTTTTTGAACAACTTTCGATCATAAATTTCGACGAAGATGAATGTCAAGATGAAAAGATCAAGTTAGCATATCAAGTGCTTATGTTTTTTTTGCATTCGTTTCTTATATTCCTCTTCCTATAATTTCATTATCACGAAGTGTTTCTAGATTTACGTAAGTATAGGAGAAGGAGGTGGTTGTTTGGGCGGCAAATAAAAAATTGAATGGTAAATTGATCATTATTGTAAACGTTATTTAACGTTTATGTCCTAACGAAACTTCTACCCGAAGTTGTAAAAATTTTTGATTTACTTGGTTAGCCCGTTTAGACTAAAATATGTGAATATTTATTTTTTAACCATCATTTTCTTAATTAGAAAGCATATATCTGATTCTTGAAAGAAACAATAACAACAAGTATTTTTCTTGGCTTTTTAAAAAAAAATAGGAAATTTTGTACTTCTAAAATTATCTCACAAACTAAAGACTAAGACAAACAAATTTATTACTAAAGTTTTTGTTACGCATAAACATTTTAATTAATTTTCGCGATTTTTAAAAATATCTCATCAGGAATCATTTTAAATTATATCGTAAAAAAATTATGTTGTTGAACGTGTAGAACTGTTGTTCCTTATTTTATTTAGAACTTACTATATTTATACGTTTTCTAAAATATCCCAAAACTCAAAACTGCAAGAGAAGATTCGTTATTTTAAACTTTTCGAAACACGGTAAGAATATTCCATTTTGTAATGTGCATTGCAGAACTTGGATATGCTTTTATCTCAATTATTTTTACAGAATACCATTTCTGCATAATTGTTTTTTTTTAACATAAACCGTTTTTGTTATGATATTGTTGTTTAAAAGAACCTCCATCATACAAAGATAAAATTTAATATGATTATATCTAAATTTTATAAAGTTTTTAACCGTCCAAATGATTATCGCTTTCAACGTGTGGTTTTTTACACCTAGGAGGTAATATAACATATACTTTATTAGCCAGTTAATTGTTACTTAATTTGTGTTTACCAGAAGACAATTTGACAGCTACTAATAGGCGCAATTATATGGAGAGAGAACAATAATAATTTGTCTTTTGTATTACTATGTCTTATTCAACTAAATTAATCAAAGTACTTCTTTTTGCCGTGGGTGTGTGTCCACTAGAAGCTTTTTTAGTTGATGAAAACAATAGTTTTGTACCTCTTACAGTACATAGGCTTACCAAAGAAGAAGTGGCGTCTTTTAATTCAGAGATATATCCAAAGATTATAGATATTAATATATATTATTGATATAACGTCGGCGATCTGACAATACCTGCTAAGTTCAAGTCAGATTATTGTCACTTAGCAGGTATTATCAGATCGCCGGCCCCGTCCATAAAAAAGGAGATGAGTTTAATGTTTCAAACTAAAGCCCAAACTCTTTTTTGCCAATTAGGTCAAAGGTTGTGAAAAAGTACATGGCAAAACAAATCTCTAACTACTTTTTGACAAATTGTCAGTTTGGTTTTAGACCAACTAGAACCAAAGACTTATGGACGATTTTGAGAAAGCGAACTACAATTTCACCCAGTTCTTCGACCTCAGCAAAGCATTTGATTGTGTTTCCCATGAGATTCTTTTAACAAAACTTATGTTCTATAACATTAAACTAACCCGCAGAAGGCTATTAGCCCTCTACCTTGAAGATAGGCCACAGATTCTAAAAGTTAGGGATATGTCATCGACCAAAAGGGTACCACAGCTCAGAGTCCCGCAGGGATCAATCCTAGGACCAATATTTTTTTAAAATATTTGTGAATGAACTTTCCTTGTATGACCCAGAGCTATAACTACACTAAATGATGATACAACCACCAAAACCAAGGCTAAGATTCTCGCTAAAGCTTTGAAAAAGGCAGATGAATTCCAGTTAAGACCGAAGGAGTGGTTTGATGCAAATAAACTCTTCATAAATCTAGAAAAAACATAGATAATGATATTTACATTGGGATATATTGCGCACCCAAAACTCATATGGAACTCATTAAGCTGACTTGTAAAGAACTAGGAAGCTCAGTCTTCTTCCTAAGAAATCTTGCAGAATGTGTAATTCAAAAAACACTCAAAAACTCAGACTATGCACTTTTCCACTCTATCATGACGTATAGCATCATCAAATGGGATAGAGCAGGATCAGTCAAAAGAGTCTTTTCTCTTCAGAGAAAGGCTGTGCAACTCGTGGATGGTCTTGAGTATCGGCAGGAATGGAAATGATCTGACAGTGACCCACTATCCCCAAAACACAATCTAAGCCAGAATTCATTGCAATTCCTGAAACTATTAGAGAGTTCCCTTCAAATACTTTCAAAGAACTCCTTTTATGAAAAAAGTTTTTACTCAGGGCAAGAGTTTCTGTAATGTATGTGTTTTTGTCATTTTAACTTTTTGTCATATTTTAAAAGGTCAATTTTAAATTGTGTCATTTTAGATTTCTATATCTGTTTGTGTATTTTTTAATTATTTTTTAAAAATTTTAGATTAGAAATAGCTAGATTTATTCTCTAAGTCGACGCATAATTTCTTCAAGTTCAAGTTCATTATTTTGTAAAAGCGTCAAAAAGAATATGACACCATAAGAATAATTTAACATAGATTAACTAAATTTTAACCCGGAAAACATAACTTATTATAAACAATTATTTTAAAAGATTAAATGTTTAAATATAGCAATGAAACGAACCTGTGCCTTTTTTTAAAATAAAAATTTGTACGTTTCGTATAATGTGGTGTTAATAAGCTGTTGAAGAAGCTATTTAATTGTTTAAAGAAACTCATTAGTCAGATACTAATTAATTAGTAATATAACTATAATTTTATTGAATAACCCTAGGTTATGTATTTATTTAAATAATATAGATGTGTTGAGATACATAAGTTCACGGTTTCAATTTATAAAATAATGTTGTACGACCTTGCTTGCATATTTATATATTTTTTTTTAAAACGTACCTATACGATATTTTTATTGTTTAATAAAAGAACCATACTGTCTTCCAATGTTCTACAGACTGACCGGAAGAAAAATAAACAAAGAAAAAAAAGTTGTGTTGAAATACTGGTTGGTTTCGTCTGTTTCTCCTATGAGGAATTATTAAAAAATATTATTTTAAATCATAATATTGGAATTTTTATCCAACAAAAATGTTAATTTTAGGCAGCTTATTGTCATTCATCTAAAATGTCACTTTTAACAAATAGGAGTTCTTATCAAATGTAATAAGATTTTGCACGGAAATATAGGGCTATTTTTTTTAGAAATGTCCAAAGCATTTGACTCAATTGGTTTTAACTTTGGATTTTCAACGCTTTTAACGTAAATAGCTTCACATTAAATATTTTGAAACTATTATATTTTTATTTAAAATATCTCAAAATGTTTGTTGCAAGTTGCCATCATTAATTTTATGACCTAAAATATTGGGGTACCACAGGGGTTAATATTGGGACCGTTGTTATTAGGCATCTGTGCAATGTGTATAATTGATGAATGACCTAATTAGATTAGGTTGATTATGGGCAAAAAAAAATAATTTTATCGATTTTGTTTCAGACACAGTTCAGTTGCAGGGATAGACCATCAGGATATTATGCAGACACCTCTGCTGGATGTGAGGTAAGGCCTTTTTAATACTAACTTATATTTATTATCATTTGTTACATTCAATATACGGGGGCTATTTATCATTAAATTTACTTCAACAATTTCTTTTGTCTACAGTGTATAATGGTTTGTCCAGAGTTTACCTACTGAACTTCCTTGAAAAAAATCAAGAAATTGTTAAAAAAAAACTATTTAATGTGCTTTTCATAAGTTTTCACCAAAACCTCTTACCTTTTACATAAAAAATAAATGTTTGCCACGTTTTCGTCTGTCGTAGCCGTTTTTTGGTCAATACAAATGTTAATTTTCCTGTATAGTTCTACCTCTACATTTAAACACAACACCTAACTTTTTTAATGTTGCAAATAACGGAAAAGAAATTGAAGTGCCTCTTAAATCCGTGCTGGGGTTGGCCTAAATAGAACAAATCACTGCACGAATTTCAATGTTATCCATTGTAAAAAAAATATCAAAACGCAATTGATTTTTTAATCTCCAAAAATCAGAAAATCATCGCACGCGCTCAAAATTTTGCAACGAACTAAGTACTTTAAGGTTGTAGATTGTCAGTATATTTAAGTATTTTTGGGATAACTTTTTTTCATACCATAGCATAGCAAGGCAAAGATCAAAAAATTGCTTGCTTTGGTTAGAAGACAATCGTTTCTCTTGAATAACTTCATAAAAAAAGACAATGTAATATACAGGTTCAATGTGCTAATAGAGATAAACGTATAAACCAATTCAGTGAATTAATCCAATCGATAACATGCGAGCAGCCAGTGCATGTAAAAAAGAGATGGATTGCGGTATTGAGTTGATCCAGTGCTAAACCTATTTAAGTATGGGATTAATCCAAGCTGGTGAATGTACAAAAGACAGTTCCATATTTATTTACATTTTGCTCTTTTGTTTATTTGAGATTTTTCTATAGACAATCATTTTAAAGTTGTCTGAATCCGGACCTGTGCAACCCTTGGACAGCTGTTTTCTTGATGACAAGTGACACAGTCAAAAGTTAACCCAAAAATAATGAAATATACTGTAGTTACTTAGGTACAGTTAAGTATAGTCCTTGCAATACCCCAAGTCCCTGTGCTATCCTTTTTTATTTTTCTGCTATAAAGAAGACAGAAAATAGCTTCGAAAATCATTGTTGGCCCTAGATTGCAGTTGGCAGTTGCAAGCCTGTCTGTCTATCAAAGCTTAAATTGACAATGAAGGTAAACTTTCAAAACAAAAATTTTTTGTCAAGTAGTCAAAATATTTTGTAAAGTATATATTTAGAAGTATTCACATATTCTCAGAAAAATAGTCAAGAAAATTGGCGACAAAGATAAACTGTTCATTCGAAAATTCCAGGCTTTTTTGGATCTTCAGTCCCATCCGTGATAACTATAGAGCAGAATTTCAAGAAACACAGTAATGACAAAAAGTATGAAGACTCTTTGATGCCCTTCAAAACAACGCCTTTAAAAAACTAATTCAAAAAGTTTGTAAAACTACTGTTAAAAAAGATTTATAAAACAAAAAGACTGAGAAAATGAGCTAAATTGGTGTCGTTCCTCTCGTCATAACTGAAGATGGCAGTTCACAAGATGGAGTTTTTTGGACGATGAGAATAAATTATTTTTGCGTAATTAGTTTTTTAGTTAGATTTTTAGTTTTTCGATTGATTTTATTTATTTTAAGAAAATAAGTTTACAAAACCATACAAATAAAGCTTAGTATAATAATTTTCATCTTTTGATTTGAACTTAATCCTATGAGCAGTTCTACTGCAACATTTTAAAGTTAGTAATTAGTAATACCCTCAATATAGCTATTTCTAGTTTAAATATTGTGTCTAAAATATATTTTTTAATTCACTCACAAAGAGTCTGTCTCAATACTTTTTTTGTTGAAATTCCCAAAGCCTCTGCGGTTAAATCAGTTAGGAACTTTATATTTTTTAAAAGATATATTTGTCCACCATAAAAAATGTGAGATTTTCATATGAACAACTTTTGTATTAAAAAGTATAATATAATACTGTTTTAATTTCAAAAAATATTAATGCTTGTATACTTATTGTAACAAAGAAATGAGTATGTACTACATTAATATGAGTCGAGCTAAAGTTCATTTGCAGAAACTACAAATAATATTAATTTAACTTTTATTAAGTCATTTTGCTTAGGTAATTTAAAAACTTCAATTTACAAAAAATATAATATAAACAGGGCCTAATCCTATTTTTAAATAATAATTTTTACCAAAACAAATTGCAAAGCTTAGCTCAAATCCAACTCAAAATACATAGTAGAAAATAACATTTTTGAAAAAATTAAATAATCACTAATTTATCGTTTGTTCATGGTTTCTAGTTCTATGGTCAGTCGCACTGAAAATCTTCCAATGTAGAAACTTTGGCGGCAGGGCACCCCAATTGTTCATAAATTTTTCACTACATAAAATCATTTTGGGACAGAAACTTTTCTCAAAAAACTATTCCAAATCAGAATCAGAATTTAAATATAAAATAAGCGATAATGTTTTAAAGTCAGAAATTTCAAAACAATTGACAGTTTAAACACCGATCCATCACCCATATTATAAAGGGTGGTGACCGATTATATTAACCTTAAGGTAACTGATAATTAGTTTTGCAGCGTCCATTATCAGTTACCTTAGGAACCTATGGTTTAAAACTGAATTAAGAACGTGCGTTTTGTTACCAGAATTACGGGGTGATTAAACAAAAGGACTAGCCTTATTGCAAAGAGTATACTAGTCCTACCATATGTATGTTAGTTAGAGAATTGTTTGAACACCCCTTATAAATGAAATGTAAAGGATCTTTTGTTACGATCGCATAATTTTGTAACAGGTGTACCATATGTGCGATGGCCTCGGCAGGAAATTCAGTTATAGATGTCCGAACGACACTCTTTTTCAACAGAGGATGCTGATTTGCGACCATTGGTACATGGTCAATTGTAGCAGAGCTGAAGAAGACTACAGGCAAGCCAAAAAAATCATAACTTGAATACGACATCCGTTCTCTCCATGATAAGAAAAATATTAAAATTCTCTGGCTATACACTATACAGGGTGTTCCTATTTAAGTGACCACCATTGTTATTTTTAAAGATAAAAAAAGTTTAAATTGGCAGAGTAGTACAATTTTTGAGGCTTTAAGATGCTTATATAAAAAAAAACGCGTTTTCAACTTTTAATTGAGCACCCTGTATTTTATAATTTTTTCTGATAGGTCTTTCTCAATTCTAAACAAAAATTGTATTTTTTATCTACAGTTAAGAATAACGAAGATATTCCAAATTCAAAATTACGCTTAGACCCCAACTAACATTTATAGTAGCGGCTACATGTTCTAAAGGCTTTGCTACTTTCTTATAGTAGAAATGTGGTGATCCCAACCAAAATTTGTTACTTTTTAGTTCTAACAACTATTTAGTATCAGGAAATAGTAGATGTTTCGTAAAAACGACCCTCTAAACTACTTCATAGGATTGTTTCTTGATAGTCGATTCTGATAGTCTTCTCTACCACAATAGGACGTTGCTAAAGTTTTACTTTCTTTTTAGTCGTTATTTCGTAGTCGCCCTGACTTTTATATCCTACTTAATTACCACTAGAAAGTTAAGCTTCATTGGAGTCCCAAACAAGTGTATCCGACAACTACATTATAACTTTAATTTTTACCACAAAAGTTTGTGTCATCATAGTAACATCTGATGTAACAATGTAGACAAAATAACTTTTTGGATCAACTTTAAAGCCGCAACTACTTTCAAGTAACCTTTTCGACTATCAGGGAATATAGTTTGGGACGCCATGTTTTTATGTAAGAAAGAAAATTTAATATTTTTATTGTCGTTTTATGAGCTCATATTAAAGAGCCATATTATTTTATAAACAAATTAGTTGAAGCTTACCAAAAATGCTCTTCTTAAGCACCATTTGTTGTAGTTAACTGTCGATTATGAAAACATAACCTCCAAAATCACAACACAAAAATTCCATCAGCTACCAGAAAACGGCTCAATTTTACGGGCGCACCGGTTTTTTGCAATATATATAATGCATGTTATACAAAAAACTTTGTGTCGCACTCGAATTTTGATCCTCTGCTCGTAAATTCTCACACTTTTGGATAACATAGTTCATATTATAACCATAACCAAACAAAAAAACTAAGCGAGTCTGTTTACTGTTGTGTCCACCATATTGTGTAACAATTCTACCAAAAAGAAACGATTATATTATTTGCAACTACATCGCAACTTTTATGCCATTACGAAAAAAAAAACAGCCTCTACGACGTAGTAGATACCTGGCTACGACGTAGTAGTGTAGTTGTTACTACAGTGACTTTAAACACTTGGCCAAGTAGTTATAACCAGAAATTGGTTCCCCACTTAGGGAATTATAACGTCGCTGTATGGTATACTGAGACGTAGCGGGAGTACGTTGCGGTTACTTTTAAGAAATTCTTTCTAGTTGGGGTTTCGTCGTTACAACTTTAATTGTTTGTTGGGACTTCTTTCTACCAAATAAAATTTTACGTTATTTTGAATTTAAAGTATCTTCGTTAATTTTAACTTTAGAAAAAAAATCAAAAGATAATTTTTGTTTAGAATCTTAAACGGGAAATAAATAATGAAAATAATTTTATATGTTTAATACAAATAATATTCATAGTAATAAAAGATTACAAAAGTTTACGCTACTTAAAAATCTAGTTTTAATAGTACTTAGTTGACAAAGTAATTTTTTCAGTGCTAATCTTCTAATTGGTCAAAGAAACACTCCCTTTGTGAAGGATTATGAACGCACTCCTCGACCAGACCTGGCTGATCTAAGCAACCCTGTCAATCTTCAAAACTATCGTGAAAGAGAGAAGAAAAAGAGGATAGAAAACTCTCCAATAGAAAATCTCGTTGGTAAGAAAGAGCACATATTATTTATCATCATTTGTACGGATGGTGATCCGTGTTTGAACGGCGATACCACGAATTATAAAAAATTAACGGGTTGAACTTCACCAACATTAAGGTGGGAAATCCAAAAAGGTTCTTGTTTCAGTTCACATTAATATAAATTAAAAACAAAAATGGCCCTAAGACCGAACTCTGAGAGACACTACAACGAGCTCCACTTTCTTAAGTTTTACTTTCTTCGGTTGTGTTACTAAAGTTTATCTGTTTTTGTTAAGTAAGTACGACTTGAACCATCTAAGAGCTCTACCCACCTTTCTAGTTTTGCAAGTAAAATTTCATGACTAACACAGTCAAATGCCTTTGTCAAGTCACAGAAGACTGCAGCAGCATATTCTTGGTTATTAAGGTTCAAATACAGTTAATCTAGAAAACAAAATAAAGCATGATTTGTGCTTTTTGATGATTAAAACCCAAACTGGCTGGTTGTTAAAATATGTTTCCTTATAAAATGTTTGTTTTTTACTAGTTTTTCTAATATTTTTGATAAACCTAGCAAGAAAGCGCCACGGCGGTAATTATCTGGCGTATCATGATATTCACTTTGTGTAAGGGGATATTAATGGCTGCTTTTAAAAAGTCTGAAAAATTTCCATTAGAAATTAAATAGTCTTCGAAATTCGGCCAGGGGGGAAAAGAACCCAAATTGCCACGTTTGCATAATGTGATTAGATAACTAAAAAGGCATAATTAAATAAACGGTATTTTCTTTAAAAATTAACATTATTTTCATTCAAAATAAAATGCAAAAGCCTATCTTACTAGTTTCACCAAGATAAATACAATAAAATATTTTTACTTTTGATAAATTACATTAATTAATAATAATTGGCCCTTTAAACGTTCGAAAAAATTAACAGCGCGGCAACCTCGCCAAGAACGGCGTGGTCGATGACGTATTGTCACTTGTTGTTGATGGCCGTCATTGTATTTTGAATCGGGGTGGACTAAAAGGTGATCCGTGTTAAAAAGCTTGCAATATGATAAAAAAGTGCGAGGTGTGTAAAACATCCTACGCCGTAGGAAATAAACGGTCCTTTTACAAGTAAGTAAACAGCTTATTTATATGTAAACAAAACATAGGCGTAGTTAAATATTTTAAGCATTGTTATGTAAACAAACAGCTGCTCTTAAGCTGCCACATTGTTTTAAATGTATTATACTTGCACGATTTTGTATTATTACTATTGAGATTCAAAAAATAATATACTTGCTATAATAGAATGTTGAATTATTTTTAATATAAAAAGTATTCTCTGGTTTAATGCTTTATTCTGGTTTTTTACTATTTTTAAAAATTACAAAGAAATGTTTGTATCATTAAAGATTTAGGAATGTTTTTTAATTGACTTGACAACAATGTCTGGAGATCATTTACTCAAACAAACCTGTCTATAGTTTGAGGTTATGCTGCATCTAGTAGTTCAATGAAAGATTTTTAAAGATGCTTATTGAAATCTAATCTTCCCCTGATTCACGTGGGTTGTTTATTTCTTTTTTCTTATCCATAAAGGTTTAACTTGTCTTGTTTGATCTTTACAATTTTTGCGGCCAACCCACACGCCATGCGCCATATTATACGACGACGACACCTCGTACCAAGTTGCCAAAGCAACTTCTGATTCTTGATCTACATAATCTCAAGGGAATTTATTTATTGCTTCGTCTTTCTGAATTTATGAATGTACTTAGCTGTCTCAAGGTGTATGTGTGTGATTCAGATATTTGTTAATATTGATTTTGGTACTTAACATAAAAAAATATCAATTAATTAGGAAAAGTCTGAAAGGCATCTTGCTTGTCTTTTAATAGTATTATTACTGTTAAACTTTATGTCTGTTTATAAAGGTAGGGACATTTTGAAACGCTTATTTGATATTTCGTTATTGGTATGCTCATTGGCTTAGCAAGGGGGGCCAGGGGGGGGGCTGGCCCCCCTGAAGTCCCTCAGGCCTCCCCTAAGATATTTTAGGCCTCCCCTACCAACTACTAGTAAAAGAACATGACGTTGAAAATACATACTTTTCTATTATTATTCGGGAAATATTCAAATAAAATAGGTGCATTAAAATTTAAAATCATTCAGATAATGTTTACATTTCAGGAAAAAGCCCTTGTCTTGCGGAATTAGGCTTTTTCTCTTTAAATTATCGGTAACTTTTCTGCACTTATGCAATTTCCCGAAAATATTTTTTAAATTTAAACATAATTATGCATATTGAATATTTCATACATATTGGCGACATCTTGTAAAATATTATAGAAGTGTAAGTTAAATTTCGCATTTAATAAAGACAGCGACCTTTGCCCCTCTGTTTCCGAAATCGGGTTGTAGATGTCGTAGGGTTATAAAAGACCTTTTTTAAACTGTTTTTCTAAAATAAATATAATAATCTTTTTAGTTTTTTTGAGGTTAGCGTTTAGTGTCTTATGAAAATTTTCCGATTTTGGTGACAATTTCATAACCATTTTCATATTAAGTTTTCCCACGTCGTTAAATGGAATAAATTCGTCGAGCAATACCGGGAAATTTTTAATATTAATACTTCTACTCTAAGAGCAGAAATGACCGTTTTAAAGAATTGTATTTATCGGTTAAATCAAACTGTTGGTCATGATTCTATCAAACAACATATAGCAGAAAACACCTATCCAAACCTCTACCAACTTTTTAAAGTTGCGAGTATTCTTCCAATTTTAAGTGCAACTTGCGAGAGGTCTTTCTCTGCCATGAGGAGAGTTTTTAATTGGCTTAGAACAACTATGACTCAAGAGAGACACTCAGGTTTGTCATTGTTATTCATAGAAAAAGATGTTGAGGTCGACTTAGACAGTGTGGTAGACGCTTTCAGTCAGCGACGTAGAAAACTTTCTTTGTAGAATTGCTGAATTACATACTTCCTGTGTATACATATAAATAAGGTGGTAAATGTATTATTAAATTTGTTATATTAAAATATTAGAACATTTAATGCGCGTATTTTTTTAAAATTCATTGCACACTTTGCACGACTCTTTAAAACCTATGTTTGCTTTTTGTTCAAGATAGACCGGGGCCACGGCCCCCCCTGAAAAGCAAGGCTAGCTACGCCAATGGGTATGCTTACGAGAGCTCTTTTATATTTTGCATATAGGAACATAGAGGGCGACAGTGATCGAATGTCGTTACTAAAACTTAACCTCAATCTTTACCTAACCTAAATTTAAATCGTCAGTGCGATACATATAGTTTTATAGGTACAGTGAAATTTTTAAGTTAACAAATCAGTCTAAAAAAGGAAATAAACTGAGAGCATTTTGGGAAAAAATTATCTCTACATGAATGCCTTGCCGAGTTGATTTCTGTTTTCGTTAATGAGGCACCACATCAGTCAACAGTTTTTCGGTGGTATGGAGAATTCAAGCGTGGACGGATTAGCCTTAGCGACGATCCAAGGCCAGGTGCACCAAAAATGGATGTCATCCAGTAAAACATCAACGCTGTGCACATGCATGCAGAACTTGGCTGTGTTTCAAGTCGCTGATTATGATGTTTCATCGAAAATAAACATCAGTCGTTTGTTTGGGTGTTCCAAGATGAAGAAAAGCCGGCGACATTTGTTTTAAAAGCAGGTCATGTAGCAACAATTCATCTGGAAAATCAAAGGACTGTGTTTAATGCTGCCAGTTATTTTTCTTTTTTTGAATTTTTTGAAAAACCTAACCTTAAAGTTTGTTTTGATATTTTGGGCTTTCTGCAAAAACCTTCAAAAAAGAAAGTCCTGTTTGGGAAAAATTCCGATCAGGTGATAATTTCTCCCTTTGTTGAAAGTTATTTTCTTTTTGATCACTTGATCATTTTGGTACGATCATGCGCGGTTTTTGCTCACGCTGGGAGTTTGAAGCGCCACCCTGTGTGTGACAGGAGAATGAAGAAACCACTTCCGCCAAAAAACGAAAAGAAGTCGCACGTGTTTTCGGGTTGAAGACCGAAATTCCAGTTGCAAGAAGGGGCGGCGCCGCCAGTGAAATTGTGGGATAGCAAGCAGAATTACAGAAGGTAAGCTTCTAGCGTGTTGCCGATTTTTTCCTTTGTTTTTTTGTTTAATAGATCCTGTTTTCCCAGGCGGGGCGAATTTAATTTTGGGGTTATTTTTTTTTGGGATATCTCTAGTTTTTCTCCCCTTCAGGGCTCAGATCTCTAGACTGTTACTGCCGATTGGTACATCAACATTGCCGAAAATCATGGCTGAGCTTCGAAAAGCGAACCCCGAACGACGAATCATCATCCACCAAGACAATGCAAAACGTCGAATTGTTGGACAACGATTTCCATACCTACTGTTCCAAAATTCAAGAATCGACTGCGTGATCAAAGATTTAAGTCGCCAGAGGAAGCAGTGCTTAGTGCTACAATCCTAGGTTTAAAAGTCTATATTTTGGTTGAAAGTTTAAATTATTTTTACCGTGAATACAATAGTTTTTAGTATTTATATAAATTGTTCATAAATACCTTGCGATATGGGTTATCTTTTTTCGTTGTAACAAAGGCATTATCTTCACACAAAGGTTATAAATAAATAAAAAGAATAAAGTATTTTGGATGGACAATCATGGATTATTTCTATTGTTTTTCGAACTTTAAACTACCCCTCAGGGGTGGTACTACAATTTGAGACTATTTTTAACGGGAATCCTTGTTTTCCTTTATTTCTAAAGTTAATTTGAATTTATATGAGATGAAACTCACTGAGAAATGTGTGAAGCAAACATTGGCGTAGCTAGCCTTGCTTTTCAGGGGGGGCCGTGGCCCCGGTCTATCTTGAACAAAAAGCAAACATGGGTTTTAAAGAGTCGTGCAAAGTGTGCAATGAATAAAAAAAAATACGCTCATTAAATGTTCTAATATTTTAATATAACAAATTTAATAATACATTTACTAACTTATTTATATGTATACACAGGAAGTATGTAATTCAGCAATTCTACAAAGAAATTTTTCTACGTCGCTGACTGAAAGCGTCTACCACACTGTCTAAGTCGACCTCAACATCTTTTTCTATGAATAACAATGACAAACCTGAGTGTCTCTCTTGAGTCATAGTTGTTCTAAGCCAATTAAAAACTCTCCTCATGGCAGAGAAAGACCTCTCGCAAGTTGCACTTAAAATTGGAAGAATACTCGCAACTTTAAAAAGTTGGTAGAGGTTTGGATAGGTGTTTTCTGCTATATGTTGTTTGATAGAATCATGACCAACAGTTTGATTTAACCGAAAAATACAATTCTTTAAAACTGTCATCTCTGCTCTTAGACCAGAAGTATTAATATTAAAAATTTCCCGGTATTGCTCGACGAATTTATTCCATTTAACGACGTGGGAAAACTTAATATGAAAATGGTTATGAAATTGTCACCAAAATCGGAAAATTTTCATAAGACACTAAACGCTAACCTCAAAAAAACTAAAAAGATTATTATATTTATTTTAGAAAAACAGTATAAAAAGGTCTTTTATAACCTTACGACATCTACAACCCGATTTCGGAAACAGAGGGGCAAAGGTCGCTGTCTTTATTAAATGCGAAATTCAACTTACACTTCTATAGTATTTTACAAGATGTCGCCAATATGTATGAAATATTCAATATGCATAATTATGTTTAAATTTAAAAAATATTTTCGGGAAATTGCATAAGTGCAGAAAAGTTACCGATAATTTAAAGAGAAAAAGCCTAATTCCGCAAGACAAGGGCTTTTTCCTCAAAATGTAAACATTATCTGAATGATTTTAAATTTTAATGCACCTATTTTATTTGAATATTTCCCGAATAATAATAGAAAAGTATGTATTTTCAGCGTCATGTTCTTTTACTAGTAGTCGGTAGGGGAGGCCTAAAATATCTTAGGGGGGCCTGAGGGACTTCAGGGGGGGGGCCAGGCCCCCCTGCCCCCCCCTAGCTACGCCAATGGAAGCAAATCTTTTCAGGATATTATACCTTCTCGTCTATTTATAGTCAAAATAAAATAGTATCCAATAATAGGAATGTTGATTTATGCGTAGTGTCTTTCACAGTTCGTTAAAATCCATTGTTGTTAAATAAGTAAGAGTTAAAACAAATATTAAGTAGATTCTTGTGTAGTTGGCGGGCGATGACCGAGAAATCAATTCATTTGCATTTCGATTCTATTGAACTTTTACATTACGACGACAACGCTGCAAGTGACCTCGGCCAAGATTTCTTCCCTCTTATCCCACACACCTACTAACTTGGAACATAGAAACCTTAACAATATATTGGCGAAAAATAATTTCTCAAATATTTTCGCACCCTGGCTTTCGCGCTTATAGGATTCATACAGTATTGGTAGGAAATCAAACAAATTTTCCTGGCTAATCGGGTAAAAAAAAGTTTTTGTTTCTCTCATATTTTTCCGTGGGTAGCTCGAAAGCTTAACCTCACGGAGGTCCAAGATCTAATGGACACCTAATGAGTATTGACAGTTAACTGTTTCGTCCTTATGGGACACCTCAGAACACTGCTTGGTCAATGTGACACCTTTGTGAAGTTAATTGTCTATATGTGAGAAAACCCTCGCAATTAGCGCCATCTACCAAGATACGAAAGAAACTAGAACACTAGAGCAGGCGAGAATAAACTGCTATATATATATATATATATATATATATATATATATATATATATCGATCGATTGCAAAGAAAAACATATCATCCGTGACCTATGACAGCTCTTCTGTCTTTCAGGCCAGAGCAACGCTGATTTACGTTTTTACCCGCCATCAGGCGCGAGCGTCAATCAGCGAAATTTTTAAACCAAAAAATAACTACTTTACTGCTTTATGGAAGTCCAAAGAAGTTTTTTCCATAAAACTATATTGTTACTAGATCAAATAAAAAATTTGAAGTAGCAAAATTATGGACAGTGTTAGAGCAGACTAATATCAATCATACATACATAAAAGCGATAAAAGAACTATACAAAATCTAAAATTAAAATTGGAAATCGACTTTCAAAAGAATTCTTGGTAACGAAAGGCTTAAGACAGGGATGTTGTATCTCTCCAACTCTTTTTAAAATATGTATCGCAGTAGCTCTAAAAAACTGGAAACGCAAAGTACACGGCATGGGAATACAACTTAACGACCGATTTACCATATACACACTACAGTTTGCTGACGACCAAGTAATTGTAACTAATGATAAAGAAAACATGGAGTATATGATGAGAAAGTTAACGGAAGAATACCAAAAGTGGGGGTTAACAGTGAACGTGGACAAGACACAGTACTTATGTATTGGAAACGAATCAAATGAATTAGAACTAGAAAATGGACAAACAATATCTCCATGTAATGAGTATGTATACTTGGGTGTCACATTTGATAAGACAGGAACAGACTGTAAAGAACTGGAAAAAAGAATAGTAAAAGCAAAAAAGGTTATTTATTGGATGTCTTAACAGTATTTTATGGAGCAGAGAAATAAAAAAGAATGTAAAATTTAACATATATGAAACAATCGTGAAAAGCACGCTGTTGTATGGAATAGAAACTTGTCGCGTAACAGAAAAATACAAAGCAAAAATGGAAAGTGTCGAAATGGATGCAATAAGAAGATCAATGAGAATATCTAGAACAGATCATATAAGAAATGAGATCATAAAAGAAAGAATGGGAATCGAGGGAAGCATAACGGATGACATCACTAAAAGGCAACTGATATGGTACGGCCATGTACAACGGATGAGCGACGAAAGATTACCAAAGCAGGTCCTAGAATGGCAACCAATAGGGCGCAGAAAAAGAGGGCGTCCTAAACTGGAATGGCAACAGTCAATCCAAAGATCAATAAGTCAAAAAAACCTGAAGGAGGTGGAGAATAGGCGTCGGACAACGTAGAAAAACGTTCTAAACCGACATAGTAGTAAACTGAAAAATCATTACATAGTTCTGAATTTACACCCTTTACACCCATCACTATCCCCTACTTTAGATTTTTGTTTATAAAATTTTATTTTCACTTGATCAAATCTGAAAACTGCATATTCGTATCTTTTTTGGTCCCAACGAATTTCCCCCCTTTTATACCCCCCACCCACCCCCTTATTTCCGATTTTTTTTTCATAAAATTGTATTGCCAACACATGAAATCATAAATATGAAAACCGTATGTTTGAATTTGTATTGGTTCCAAAGTTCGGAATTTACCCCCTTTACAACCCTCACCCGTCACCTCATTTTTGATTTTTTTTTCATAACATTATTTCGGCTATTAACGTAACGATGTTCTATAAAGAATTGCCAGATTATGCACATTGTCTCGTGTCTAAAATTGTTTAGGATCATTTAAAATAATGTTTATGCCATTATAAAATCACATTCGCGCATTCTTATTGCAGGAGACGTTGACAACGGAATCTCATCAGATGAAAGCAAATACTTTCCGCCTAGACGATGGTCGATTAAAGATCGTGACTCTGAAGACGGATCGAAACCAATCAACAGCTTGGAAAACAATAGAAAAGCTCAAAGTGGTCAAAGTTTCTTCAAAACCTCCTACAATACAGTCAATAGATTTAAGAACCATTATTCTGGAGTTAATGCAAATGGTAAGCATAAAATTTCTGGCATTAAACATACAGGGTAAATGGTATATAATTTACTGAGCGACATAGGAGGTTAAAATAAGAAAAGAAGTTTATATAACATAAAAATCAAAACTCTTTTTTTTTCGAAATACAGAGCATCATAGTTGAAAAATTTTGAAACTTTTTAAAAATTAAAACATTTTATAATTACAACGTTTAAATTTTGGTTCATGTCAAGTAATTTACCATAAGTTTTAGAATTAGCACTTATAATTACTGTATTTATTCGTTTCCTTGTTTCAGCTGATGATTAGTCTCTTTAGATTCTAAACATGTCCTAAATAAAACTTGAAACAATAAACACTTTAATGGAAAAGACGTAGCTCCTTTATAAGTTGATGATTAAAAAAATATAAATTTTGCAGATCGTTTTGATTCGGATATTTTGAGAGACGATCAACCAGCATCAAACAATGTCAAAGTGAATTTCCCGTCCAATTTTAGAGGAACCACACCAGTGTATCCCAAAGAAGTGATTGGGGTAGATCTCGCCAAATTTTATGGTACCGATGAAGTTTTACCCAATAGAGATGCGTTAGAAGACACTGTTTTCAAAGGTACTACACATATTTCACATATAAATCGAGAAGAAATTAAAAAGACAGATATAAGAACAAAAAAACAAGAAACAAATTTCGCTATTCACGGGATCATAATAAAAATAAATTATTATTTAATGAACGGGTTAATAAAACGTGTCTTAAACACAAAGAAAGAAATAAAAACTGATGCAACACAAATTTTTACAGTTAAATTTAACAAAGCTGCATTTAATTTCAATTCGATATATATTTAGAGTAATTTAAAATTTGATATAGTTACAGATTTTAATTTTGCTGGTTAACCAAAAATAAATATGTTTTTTTATGCATTTCAAAGTGCAAGGAACTTGTTTGCGTCAAACATTGTAAAAATTCCTAATATCACAGAACTAATCGCTTGTGTAAATCTAATTTCTAACATGAAATTTATTTACTTTAATTTTGTTTCCTTTTTTATATTGTTTGGTAATTAAATAAACTAAACTGAGCAACAATTAAAGGTCCAAGCTGAAATTTGGAACAGTAAAATTACTTAGTGTTAGAGTTATGATTTGTGATAAATTATACATTCACATATCTTCTAGTAGGTAACATCAAAATTTCTCTTTGCAGAATTTTAAAAACAGCAGGATTAGATAAATGGTTATGAAAATATATTTTCCCTTTCAGGAAACAATGAATTCTTCAAACAAAAACAACCAGCTTTAGACCAAAGTAATGGAAACTTTAAAGTAAATTTTCCCTCAAATTTCAAAGCCACTACCCCTGTCTACCCCGCAGAGGTGCTGGGCGTAGATTTAAAGAAATTTTATGAATCAGGAGATCAATCCAGTTCGGAAGAAGAGAATGATGACCATGGTGGAAATGTTGTGGTAAATTTTCAATCGAATTTTAAAGGTACGAAAACAGAAGCAATTAATATAATCAAAATTAAACTCAAAGAGATACATAATAATAACAAAATAATAGGAACAACAAAAACAAATACAGATTAATAAATTAATTAAATAATTCATTTTATAGGTACTACACCTGTTTATCCCAAAGAAGTAATCGGAGTAGATCTAAATAAGTTCTCAGGATCTGAGGAGGAACCTCCAGCTCCGGATTCTGGAAGGCCTATTGTAAACTTCCAATCCAATTTTAAAGGTAAAACTAACAAACGCAGATGTTAGAAGACAACAGATTAATTTATTTTTTTACAGGAACAACACCTGTTTACCCAAAAGAAGTGATTGGAGTAAACCTTGATAAGTTTTCTGGAGATGAAGAAGAAGCCCCAGCAGCTGATGCAGTCCCCTTCCAATCCAGTGCCGTGCATTCAAATTTTAAAGGTAATAATTTATGGTTTTCACTTATACAAAAAATATACATTGTATTTGGATTATTTTGATGTTTTATAATAAATAAAAATTTGAATATACAGTGTGTTATAGGATATTATAAACTTTTATATTAGTATCATTTCTAACTCTAGGGACTACTCCAGTGTACCCAAATGTCGTGGACCAGACCTCACCTAGGCCCGATGAGGCGGGCCTTTTACCACCTCACCTCAAACATATTTCACCCTCAGAAAGTAAACAGGAATTTCAAGATAACGACCTAGCCGTTAATTTTGGATCCAATTTCAAAGGAACTACGCCTGTTTATCCCAGTTTTGTTGAGGCTACAAGTCCTAATCCAGATGAATTTGGTTTACTACCTCCCAAAAAAGGTATAGTCATTATATTTTTTGTTCTGAATATTTTTCAATTCGAAACAAAGGTTCAAAGTTAAAAATGTGTAAACGCTATCTTGATAAGCTGCCCTTAAACTCGGCATTTTTTAAAACGTTGAACTTATAACTTTTTTATTTATGAAAATAAATAAATAAATATAAAAACCCTCAAAATCGACTTAATAAGATAGGTACGGTTTTTGAACTACCTTTCAAGTTTGAGGAGCGACACAAAGGGGTATGGGACATTTTTTTGCTCTTAAGTACTTTAAACCCTTCCAAAATTTGGATCTCCTTGTACGCACTCGAATTTCCACAGTAATTCAGCTAGAAGTATCTATGTCGCCATCTCTGTGTCAAGCAAAACACTTTTTAAACGGCCCTCTTAGGTCTGGTCCGCAGTTTCACTTCTTGCCGCTCACTTCTATTTGCCTCTTTTTCTAATAGAAAGAGATAAAGGTACAATTTATATTTCCATCTTTTTCTATTAAAGAAAGCGGCAAGAAATGAAACTGTGGATCAGGTCTCACACAAAATTTGTAAAATCAAAAAAAAACAAATGATAAAGTTTGAATATTTTCTACAGAAACTCAGGGACGCATTAATCGTCAAGAAAATCAAAGCCCTCAAATTACTGACAATTCTGACACGTCCACCTTCAGCAGACGAAGCTTTAGAAAGCCAAACAAAATCGACATTATTCTCGAAGGTGAGGACGTGGAGGAATCCGTCCTCAAAAACACTTTCAACAGCAAACAGCTCACGGAATACATGCTATCCATGAATCCCGAGGAGCTCAAGGAGCTAAGAGGGCACTGGCACATTCCAGATTACGATTTTCCACTGGAAACGGTTCAAAGACCGAGTTACGAGACTGTCTTTAGTTCATATAAGTCGGATAGTAATGTCAAGTTGGACAGGTAACGAGGTAGATGTGTGAAATATTATTTGAAATCTTGAAAATTCATTGAGGTTTCTATTGATCAATTCTGCAAACATCGCACCTTAAAAACAGGCTTTATAGGCCAGTGGAATTACCATATTTTAGGGCAAAAAAAAGAAAATTATTAACAGGACTTGGAGCATTGAAAATTGTAGAGCGGCGAAAAACAAATAAAAAAATAAATGCGTGAGCAGGGGCGTTGCGGGTTAGGTTTGGGGGGGGGGGGGGGGGGGGTAAAAAAGGGCAGGGAATCGTATTATTGCGATATCCGACGAAAGTTGACTTCGGAGAAAAAAGTGACATACAGAAACGTTATGGGCCATAAAAATGTCTAAAACTTTTGTGAATGTCATTTTTTACATAACCTTAAAAAAACCGTAATTTTTTAAAGATTTTTTAATATTTCTCGAACATTTTGAGGTTATGTAAAAAATTACTTTTACAAAAGTTTTAGACATTTTTATCGCCTATGACATTTCTTTATGTCACTTTTTTCTCCGATGTCAACTTTCGCCGGAAATCGCAATAATACGATTACCTGCCCCTTTTTACCCCCCCAAACCTAACCCGTAACGCCGCTGCTCACGCATTTATTTTTTTTAACTTCGTTTTTCGCCGCTCTACAATTTTCAATGCTCCAAATCCTGTTAATAATTTTTTTTTCTCTCAAAGTGTAATTTAACTGGTCTAATAAGGCCAGGCAAATTGGTCACCTGGTGGACCATTTTAAGGGACACAGCGCATTATTAGGGACTTATTGGTATAACGCTAGGCAGTATTTTGACAGAAGTACACTCTTTTAAAATTGACATAACAAAATCAAATTTAAAAAAAAATTGGTTTATTTATATTTAATTAAAGATGGCAATATTTATTCTGGTTCTTATGTAAATAAAGGCCTTATATTAAAAGATGTTCCAATGCTAAGCTCTCTATTATTCCGAGAAAAAAGTTTTAAAAATTTCAAACAAATTCTTGTTCTATAAACTTATCAAAAACAAAGGCAACAAGAAAAAAAAACCAATTGTGTAACTTTAAAGTATTCTATTCTATTTAATGAGATCTAAGCTTTTTGCAGTTTTGGTCACAACACAAAAAAAAAACTAAAGCCATATCATAGTCTAAGAAATTATAGTGGAGCATTTGCTTTTAATTCTTGTCCATCCCATAAAAAAAAATATATATTTTTAGTTTATTTGGAACAATTAGATCTGCGCAGAAAATATTATTTTGTATATTTTCCGCGTGGATAGTTTTGTAAATATATCCACTACCTTTAAAAAAACCATAACTCATATACTATTATGATTAATTTTTAAATTTAAGTTTTACATATTTTAAAATGTAAAAATATATTATGAGTGTTCAGGAAAATATATTTATATTTAATATTAGTAATAACTTGCTCATTTTTGTATTGATTAACTTTTATAGAAATGCCAAAGGGTTACTTTTACAAGAAAATAAAAATAAATTTATTCCCGCTCTACACTTATGTTAAGCTACGTTTACATTTGGAGAATTTACTGGCGGAAAGTACTGGCAGCCACTAAACTTGCTTTATTGTTTTGTGTTTACACGTTTTCAAGTTCACTTGTCAAGCAGTCAAAAACAAAATGGCGGTAGTGCGTGCTGCTGTTAAATTTGTTGTGTGTGAAATTGCCAATAATTTAATAAATAAGTTAGAACGCAAGAAAACTAAGAAAATACTCTTTCTAATATATGGGCCCCTAAGCTCACACTAGGTACTATAGTTATAGTGTACGTGTGAGCTAATATAACTAAATTCTGAAATATATTTTATTCAACTCCACACTAAATTACCTTTTGTTTGATACCACACAAGCCATGTTTTGACTTAAACTCAAATTTTTGAAATCCACCCCCACCCTTAAAAAAACAAAAACTAAAATGTATTTTGTTAAACTCCGGACTCAATTACCTTTCGTTTGATATCACACACGCCATATTTTCACTTAAACTCTAATTTTTGAAATATACCCCCACCCTTTTTTTTAAATAAATTAAAATGTATTTTGTTTAACTTCAGACTCAATTACCTTTCGTTTGATATCACACACGCCATATTTTCACATAAACTCTAATTTTTGAAATCTATCCCCACCCTTTTTTTGGTTTGTGTTCGGTGGATTTTGTTCATTTTTAAATGGGACCATCTCGACCCAAGACCCAGCCTAGGTACCAAATTTCATTGAAATCGGGCCAGCAGTTTTTGAGTTATGCGCGTTGGCCGTTACAGACAGACAGACAGACAGACAGACAGACAGACAGACAGACAGACAGACAGACAGACAGACAGACAGACAGACAGACAGACAGACAGACAGACAGACAGACAGACAGACAGACAGACAGACGGCGCAACAAAATACTCTGCCAATATATGGGCCCCTAAGCTCACACTAGGTACTATAGTTATAGTGTACGTGTGAGCTAATATAACTAAAAACTGAAATATATTTTATTCAACTCCAGACTAAATTACCTTTTGTTTGATACCACACAAGCCATGTTTTGACTTAAACTCAAATTTTTTAAATCTACCCCCAAGCTTAAAAAAAACAAAAAACTAAAATGTATTTTGTTAAACTCCGGACTCAATTACCTTTCGTTTGATATCACACACGCCATATTTTTACTTAAACTCTAATTTTTAAAATATACCCCCACCCTTTTTTTAAATAAATTAAAATGTATTTTGTTTAACTGCAGACTCAATTACCTTTCGTTTGATATCACACACGCCATATTTTCACATAAACTCTAATTTTTGAAATCTACCCCCACCCTTTTATTTGGTTTGTGTTCGGTGGATTTTGTTCATTTATAAATGGGACCATCTCGACCCAAGACCCAGCCTAGGTACCAAATTTCATTAAAATCAGCCAAGCGGTTTTTGAGTTATGCGCGTTGGTCGTTACAGACAGACATACAGACAGACAGACAGACAGACCTACAGACAGACAGACAGACAGACAGACAGACGGCGCAACAAAAAAGTTTCAAAATCATCTGAAACGCAAAGATATATAAAAATTTTTGAAATCGGAGCAACTTTTTTTTTCTCGAAAAAATTAGGATCACCATAGCTCACACTACTATAGTATAGTATATGTGTGAGCTAAAATTTTAAAATCGGAGCAACTTTTTTTTTCTTGAAAAAATTAGGATCACCATAGCTCACACTACTATAGTATAGTATATGTGTGAGCTAAAACGAGTTTGGGTTAGAGATTGGATCAGACGCAGAAATACTTGCATCAGAACGACTCTTAAAAGAGATATCAACTGAAGTTCCCGATTCTTATAGGAATTTTATGAGATTATCATACCAAAAACTTAAAGAACTGTTAAGACTAGGTTAACATAAACTAACCAAATCGGAAACGTGTATGAGCAGTCCTATTTCTCCCAAAATAAATTGGCCACTGGTGATAGTTTTGCTTCCTTGCAGTATTTATACAGACTACCCAAATGTACTATTTCAGTTTTTTTACCGGAGGCTGATGATGAACTTGATATTCCACAAAATTTCATATTATTGATATATGTTTAAAAAGGAAATGATCTGATTTCCATCCCACTTATTCATTGTAAAAAACGTGGACACTTTCTCACAGAACGCTTGCTGACATGTGTTTACACTTGGAGAGTACTGGCGGAAAGTAATGGCATCCACTAAACTAGCCGGCCTGTCAAGTTTTGGAAAGTACTTGCGGGAAAGTAGCAAGTGCACTTTCTTGAAGTTTACATATGGCAAGTTTAGTGGCTGCCAGTACTTCCCGCCAGTAAACTCTCTAATGGATCGTTCATACTCGTCTTTTGTCTAGTCTTTTGTCTTGGTTTAGTCATATGTCTTGTCATAAGAAAGTTAAAACCACTGTTTCTTATGGGAGTGTTCATACAATGCTTTTGCTTTTGTTTTTGATTAGTCTTTGTCTTAAGAGTTGCCAACTTTCAATCCTTAGGACAACGACTAAGACGAGTGACAGACATCAGCTGATATTTGTTGTTTTTTTACAGGGCGTCCGAAGAGCGCAAGCGCGCGGCCGAAATTTTGAATATACCGCCATTAATCATGTTTTTAACAGAAAATCTCAACATTACCTCAAAATTTTATTTGTTTTTATTTTCTTTTTCGCTTTTGTTCTTTCGTGTCTGTGTTTCGTGCACAAATTAGATTAAATAAGATTGTTTTGTGTAGAAAATGACTTTTGAAAAGGGGCCTTTTTATTGAAATTGAATTTTTTTTTTCAGTGGGTTATGACTAAGACTAATCAAAAACAAAAGACGAGTATGAACAGCCGATTTTGTTTAAGACAGCTAAGACTAATCAAAGGACAAAGACTAATCAAAAACAAAAGACTAAGACGAGTATGAACAATACTTAAATGTAAACGTAGCTGTACTTGCGGGAAAGTAGCAAGTGAACTTTCTTGTAGTTTAAATATGGCAAGTTTAGTGGCTGCGAGTTTTTTCCGCCAGTAAACTCTCCAAATGTAAACGTAGCTTTAGTTTGGCACTAGTTTTGTATATTACATTTAGTTTTTTATTAAGACAGGGACCTTTTGCATGTCCCATTTTTCTCTTATCTTCTATTTGAGGCATGCGCAGTTGAAGCAGGTTTGAACCTTAACCTTTACTAAATGATATTGTTTGACTTTACTTGTGTTCCAATAACGCAGGCTACTAGTTCATTTATTTAGAGACAGTGTTGCCGTGCATATAACGTTATGTCAAAATGTAATGTAAATTTAAAATATCTTTCATACCAGACAATTATTTCAAGAGCTACCAATGCCAATGATTTAATTTTATGCCAGTTATTAAAAATTATTTTTTATAAAATATGTTTGGCAACAGTGTTCAACAACTAACCAAAAGTCATGTATTGTTCGGTGAAGTGCGTAAAAAAATAAGAAGTACACAGTAAACACAGACCTAATCCCATATTTTCCTGGCAGTTTTTCGCTAGTATTGCTCTTTCAGTTTTTCCCTAGTTGTTTTCGGAACTTTTTAATTAATTTTGCATACAAAACACAAAACAGGATTTTGACAGATAAATAAAGGATAAAGGGTAAAAAATTGTCTGCAAAACGTCAAAATTGGGTTTCTAAATATCACGTAAAATCTGTCATTTTGATGTTGCATTTATAAGGATAAAGTTAGCTAAAGGAGCACGTGCAAAAGGTCTCTATTATTGAATAGATTTAATGTTTTAAGAAGAAGTCCTAATGTTCCACAATAAAAACAATATATTTAATAATTAGGTTTTAAAATAAATAAAATATTAACATGTAATTGTACAATATTTTTACCTTCCCAGCCCTCAAAACATGACAAAAAAAATTTAATTTTCGAAGGTAATATCATAAGCAGTGGCGGAGAGGAGAGATGCCAAGGAAGTAGCAAAAAGTGTTTAAAAAATGATAATTTTTTTACTGGAACTAAAGATTATACCGCGTGGCCAGCCTTCTATCTAGGGGTAGGATTTTTGTATGGGCCATAAGGATTGCATGGAAAACAGAGCACTGTTGCCAGTTTAGCGAAAATATCAGTATAATTCGCTACTTGGTTCGCGAAAGGTCAACGTTTCAGTTTGATGTAAGTGCATTCATCAAACGGGGTGATAAACAACCAGAATAATACCTTAAAATTCTGCTTGTTCCTAAATGTAAATAATTCACTAACTTTTACAAACAAACAAAAATATTTCTATACCGCGTGGCCAGCCTTCTATCTAGGGGTAGGATTTTTGTATGGGCCATAAGGATTGCATGGAAGAACAGATCAACGTTGCCAGTTTAGCGAAAATATCAGTATAATTCGCTACATGGTTCGCGAAAGGTCAACTTTTCAGTTTTATGTAAGTGCATTCATCAAACGGGGTGATAAACAACCAGAATAATACCTTAAAATTTTGCTTGTTCCTAAATGTAAATAATTCACTAACTTTTACAAACAAACAAAAATATTTCTATACCGCGTAGCCAGCCTTCTATCTAGGGGTAGGATTTTTGTATGGGCCATATGATTGCATGGGAAAACAGACCACTGTTGCCAGTTTAGCGAAAATATCAGTATAATCCGCTACTTGGTTCGTGAAAGGTGAACTTTTCAGTTTAATGTAAGTGCATTCATCAAACGGGGTGATAAACAACCAGAATAATACCTTAAAATTCTGCTTGTTCCTAAATGTAAATAATTCACTAACTTTTACAAACAAAAATATTTCTATACCGCGTAGCCAGCCTTCTTTCTAGGGGTAGGATTTTTGTATGGGCCATATGATTGCATGGGAAAACAGACCACTGTTGCCAGTTTAGCGAAAATATCAGTATAATTCGCTACTTGGTTCGCGAAAGGTCAACTTATCAGTTTTATGTAAGTGCATTCATCAAACGGGGTGATAAACAACCAGAATAATACCTTAAAATTCTGCTTGTTCGTAAATGTAAATAATTCACTAACTTTTACAAACAAAAATATTTCTATACCGCGTAGCCAGCCTTCTATCTAGGGGTAGGATTTTTGTATGGGCCATATGATTGCATGGGAAAACAGACCACTGTTGCCAGTTTAGCGAAAATATCAGTATAATTCGCTACTTGGTTCGCGAAAGGTCAACGTTTCAGTTTTATGTAAGTGCATTCATCAAACGGGGTGATAAACAACCAGAATAATACCTTAAAACTCTGCTTGTTCCTAAATGTAAATAATTCACTAACTTTTACAAACAAACATAATTTTAAAGTGTTATTCTTATTATTGATGTTCGTTTCAAATTCACTAAGGTCAATTTTTTTACACCACAGTTTACCAATCTATTAGTAAATTAACTATTATTTAATTTTAGGTTTCTTTAATGCATTTTTAGTCTAACCTTAACATAAATAATGGTAGACCACAGTGAACCGAACCGAACCGAACCCCCCCTGGACCTGCTTTTTATCTAACGACGCGATGCCATCATAAGTAAAGCAATAACTAATTTAATACTGATAAATAATAGGATTTATATTAAAAAAATTTACCTAATCTCAATATTACTTAACTAAAATAGAAAAATAATTTCATTGCCTTTTTACAAGTATATATATCCTATGTTCAAAGTTTAAAATTTCAAAAAATCTTTTTATGATGATATGCAAAACTATGGACGTAGTAACTGATTTGATTTTAAACAAAGAGTAACAAGAAGTATTTATAACAATAATCTTACCTATCTTAAATTGTGGACTTTTCTTCTAGGGGGTGGACTACTCGCTGTTAGATGCTTCAGTACATCTTTGAAGTAACGGAGCTTTTCTCTAACGATCCGTGGAATGTTGTCATCTGAATCGTGGGTGTATTTTTCCAGTCTTCCTCCTAAAGACTGGTATCTAAAACAAAATAGACAGTGGTGGGTGTGCTTTCGGGCTGTTCGGCCGTCGTCGTTGGAAATTCGTTCTCGACGTTTCGCCATCTCGAGTGGATGGCATCTTCAGGAGATGTTGACTGTTTGTCGGCTTCTCGAAGACTGGTGGTTAGTACAAGACGCTAGCGCTACCAAGTCCACTTTCAATCCCTGGCTTCGCAAGCGCAGATCTACCAATATTATTTACCTCATGTCTTAGAATAGATGCATACAGGGTGATTTTCACTTGAATGATTCTAACCACATGAAAATAGAAAGTTTCAAAAACCTAACCTAACAAAACCTAATCAAATCTAACCGAACCGAAGGAAACTGAACCAATAATTTTTTTCAAAAAAAAAACTTTCCTGACTTCCTGCCCGGGATCCTAGAGGATGTGAATCCGAACCGAACCAAACCGAACCTAACTAAACTGAACCAAACCTAACCTAACCAAACTAAACTACAACACATACTGCTAATTAGGTTTAGTTGGGTAGGGTTAGGTTTGGATAGGTTCGGTTCGGTACGGTCCGGTTCGGATTCACATCCTCTAGCATCCCAGGTAGGAAGTCAGGAAAGTTTTTTTTTTGAAAAAAATATTGGTTTAGTTTGCTTTGGTTCGGTTCGGTTAGATCTGATTAGGTTTCGTTAGGTTAGGTTTTTGAAACTTTCTATTTTCATGTGGTTAGAATCATTCAAGTGAAAATCACCCTGTACATCGATTCTAATACATGAGGTAAATAATATTGGTAGATCTACGCATGCGAAGCCAGGGACCCAACAAACATTTAAAGTTGTAACGACGAAACGCCAACTAGAAAGAATTTCTTAAAAGTAACCGCAACGTACTCCCGCTACGTCTCAGTATACCATACAGCGACGTTATAATTCCCTAAGTGGGGAACCAATTTCTGGTTATAACTACTAGGCCAAGTGTTTAAAGTCACTGTAGTAACAACTACACTACTACGTCGAAGAGGCTGTTTTTTTCCGTAATGGCATCAAAGTTGCGATGTAGTTGCAAATAATATAATCGTTTCTTTTTGGTAGAATTGTAACACAATATGGTGGACACAACAGTAAACAGACTCGCTTAGTTTTTTTGTTTGGTTATGGTTATAATATGAACTATGTTATCCAAAAGTGTGAGAATTTACGAGCAGAGGATCAAAATTCGAGTGCGACGCAAAGTTTTTTGTATAACATGCATTATATATATTGCAAAAAACCGGTGCGCCCGTAAAATTGAGCCGTTTTCTGGTAGCTGATGGAATTTTTGTGTTGTGATTTTGGAGGTTATGTTTTCTTAATCGACAGTTAACTCCAACAAATGGTGCTTAAGAAGAGCATTTTTGGTAAGCTTCAACTAATTTGTTTATAAAATAGTATGGCTCTTTAATATGAGCTCATAAAACGACAACAAAAATATTAAACTTTCTTTCTTACATAAAAACATGGCGTCCCAAACTATATTCCCTGATAGTCGAAAAGGTAACTTGAAAGTAGTTGCGGCTTTAAAGTTGATCCAAAAAGTTATTTTGTCTACATTGTTACATCAGATGTTACTATGATGACACAAACTTTTGTGGTAAAAATTAAAGTTATAATGTAGTTGTCGGATACACTTGTTTGGGACTCCAATGAAGCTTAACTTTCTAGTGGTAATTAAGTAGGATATAAAAGTCAGGGCGACTACGAAATAACGACTAAAAAGAAAGTAAAACTTTAGCAACGTCCTATTGTGGTAGAGAAGACTATCAGAATCGACTATCAAGAAACAATCCTATGAAGTAGTTTGGAGGGTCGTTTTTACGAAACATCTACTATTTCCTGATACTAAATAGTAGTTAGAACTAAAAAGTAACAAATTTTGGTTGGGATCACCACATTTCTACTATAAGAAAGTAGCAAAGCCTTTAGAACATGTAGTCGCTACTATAAATGTTAGTTGGGGATTGGAAGTGGACTTGGTAGCGCTAGCGTCTTGTTTGTGTTAGTCTGTCGCGGGCGCAGGTTATATACGCTATGATGGGCGGGGCGTATATCAGAGCTGGTCGGTGATTGGTCACTTTCCCGAGATTCAGTTTTGTTGTTATAAGCGAACCGTTTAGTGTTTTTAAGAACCGGTACCCATGTTCTGTTAATTTTAAGAGTTTCTTCAGATCTGTTGAAGTTCTGCTGGTGTTTATGAATTTCGATTGCTTCTCTATAGAGTCTTGGATTGTATGAAGAGGAGGCGCAGAGAACTTGTGTGTCTTCGAATTTTATTCGGTGGTCTTCATTGTATAGTGTGTGGTCTGCAACTGCGGATTTTTCCGTATGTCCGAGTCGACAGTTGGCTTTGTGTTCTTTGATTCTTGTGTTTACGGACCGTTTGGTTGTTCTGATGTAGACACTTCCACAGGTACAGGGAATGCGGTATACTCCTGAAGAACTTAGTGGGTCCAGTCAGTTCGAAACCTTGAATACGTCAATAAAATGTTCTTCCAAATTATTGGTATGATATATTGGATGATGATCAACTTGATTTTTAATATACCTTCGCAAGAAGAAATCATTGGGAGCAAAATCGGGCGATTTCGCTGGCCATAAGATAGTTTCCCGTGTGCTTATCAATCGATAGTAAATTGGGCGACAACATTCCTTAGTTCCTAATTGAATAAACCTGTCTGTATAAAGTCATTTCATGGTCAATTATGCATTTTGTGGGGATAAAATATGAGAATAACTCTTCGAACATTAAACCCAGTAGAACCAGCATGCTTTCTTATTGATTGAGTCTAATATTTACCAAGGGGTCAGGGGGGAAAAGAACCCAAATTGCCATGTTTACATAATGTGATAAGATAACTAAAAAGTAATAATTAAATAAATGGTATCTTAAATTAAAATTTAAAAGCCTGTCTTGTCTAGTTTCACCAAGATAAATACAATAAAAATATTTTTACTTTTGTCAAATTACATTAATTAATAATAATTGTGTCCTTTAAACGTACGAAAAAATTAACAGCGCGGCAACCTCGCCAACAACAGCGTGGTCGATGACGTACTGTCACTTGTTGTTGATGGCCGTCATTGTATTTTAAATCGTTGTGGACTAAAAGGTAATCAGTGCTAAAAAGCCTGTGATTTTGTGATTTTTTGTTATTTTTTTGCGTTAAAATCATTATGGTAAAAAAAGTGCGAGGTGTGTAAAACATTCTATGCCGTAGGAAATAAACGGTCCTTTTACAAGTAAATAAACAGCTTATTTATCTGTCAACTAAACATAGGCGTAATTAAATATTTTAAGCATTGTTATGTAAACAAACAGCTGGTTCTTAAGCTGCCACATTATTTTAAATGTATTATACGTGCACGATTTTGTATTATTACTATTGAGATTCAAAAAATAATATACTTGCTACAATAGAATGTTGAATCATTTTTAATATAAAAAAGTATTATCTGGTTTAATGCTGTATTATGGTTTTGTACTAATTTTAAGATTTACAAAGAAATGTTTGTATCATTAAAGATTTAGGAATGTTTTCAAATTGACTTTACAACAATATCTGAAGATCATTTAATCAAACAAACCTGCCTATATTTTGAGGTTATGCTGCTTCTAGTAGTTCAATGTTCTAAGAAATAACCTTAATCTATCAAAAAGACATTTTAGAAAAAATGTGTCAGTTAAAAAAGACTGTTTCGAATTTTTATGATAAAGGTGATATCCTACAACAACACAAACCTCTTTTAAAAAAAAAACATGGTATCAAATTAAATAAACTCACCTGATTTCTTTTCCTACCCACAACTGAGATCCGTCAGGGTATTTGACGTTGACTTCTCCATTGGACAATTTGGCAGCAGTGCACCGCCCCAGCCCCGGCAAGTCAATTCTTTTCTCTTTAGAAAGAACGTTGCTACCGAAGGTGCTGCCAATAGGTGTCGCACTTGAATTTCGTACAGCTGATGTTGCAAACGAAGGCTGAAGCAACACGAAACATGAATCAATTAAAAAATGACAGAAAACGCTGCGTGTTAGTGGAAGTTTTACTTCAGGTTAAAAGCCTTAACACTTATTACATTAATTAATAATAATTGTGTTTTTTAAACGTTCGAAAAAATTAACAGCGCGGCAACCTCGCTAACAAGGGCGTGGTCTATGACGTAATATCACGGATCACCAAACAAACAGATAAATAAGCCGGCTGGCCGTCTTTGATCTCGGAGAATTCAACGATGGCTGAGCATTGGGAATCAAACTCAGAGCCGGACTAAAATAAATTTATCATAAAATATGAATGTTTCAGATTGTTGATGCGAAAAAATATTTTTACTGCCAGAAACAATAAAAACATTAAAATAGTTTTGTTCTGCGAAAAATGGGAGCTAAAATGAATTTTAGAGTCTCGGCCGCGTAAAAATATTGTATCTTGTCCTCTGTAGGGGACTATGGAAATAATGTCTTCTATTGAATGAGAGATATGGGAAGCACAAAAAGAGGTCTTCGTCTTCGTTGAGAATACGTTAGCATGTTGTCGTTTCCAGCATACAGCCAAACACAAAAAGAAAAAAATTGATTGCTTTTTTTGTTGTGTTGGGATAACATTTATTAAGTTTCAAGAGGAGTAAAATTGTGAATTTTAAATATAAGAAGTTTGACATTGTAGAGTAATTTCTTAATTTACTGGAATCAGATATTATTTATTAGTTTTTTCGAAAAATTGAAAGTTTAAGGAGATACAGGGTGACCAAATAATCTTTACAATTAGCACAAAATTGCTTCACGGTAAATTAATATTTTAAAATTTAGTAAAATCCAATATTAAAAAAAAAATTGTTGTTTTATATGTATTCTTAAAAGTGTAAATAGTAGCATAATCAAAAATTATAACAAATTTGTGTCAAAAACTCTTGACCAAATGTTATATAATAGTGTATTATACAGGGTTTAATTTAAATGATACATGAAACTTTAAGGGGTTTTGGAAATGGTCAAAACAAAGATTTTTTTCGCATTACATTTAGGCCTCTTTGTTTTTACAGGGTGTTAAAGTTAGCATTTTTTTTTCGATTTTTTGTTTGTTTCTTAAAAATTATAACAGACCATTAAAATTTTGTGGAGTTATGCATTGCCAAAACGGTAATAATTAAGTTTCAAAATTATTCAAAAATATCTAAAAATGTTGAAAATTTACTGCTAAAATGACTATTTTCTCTTTTTATTAAGGGCCCTTTAGATGGGTAGGGGACAATTCGCCGCGGCCAATTCGCTGTGGTCCAATTCGCCGCGGGGACAATTCATCGTGAGATTTTTTTGTTTTATGATGTTACCATTGGGAATTGTTTAGACAGTTGTATTTAGCTGACTTCATATATATTTGTTTGATTATAACTTTTTTCAAGCCTTTCCAACATTTTTTTTTATTAGGAAAATAAATAAAATGGCGGATCCAAAGTGGCGGATCCAAAATGGCGGATTTTTCCGTTTATGGACGGATTTGTATCTAACTCGGACTGATGAGATTTTTAAGGTCGCTGATCATTATTTTTAACTTAAATTTTAAAAAATCAAAATGGCGATACAACATGGGGATTTTTCGATTTTTGAACCGATATGCATCAAATTCAGAACTTTGGGTGTTTCAGGTCGGTTCCCATTTTGATTTTTTTTAGTTTAAATTAAAAATAATAATCAGCGCCCTGAAAGATCCTAAAGTTTCTAGTTTGATGCATATCGGTTCATGAATGGCAAAAACCGCCATTCTACATTCGTCATTTTATGTATTATTTCCAATTAAAAAATGCTGGATTGTATAGTTACCACCAAAGAAATAGTTGGAAAGTTTGAAAACATTATTTTTATAAAAAAATATTATTTGAAGTCAAAAGTAAATAAAACAATGGTAATATCATGAAACAAAAATCTCGCGGCGAATTGTTCCCGCGGCAAATTGTCCCCGCGGCAATTTGATTGGCGGCAAAATGTCCCCGCGGCAATTCGATTGGCGGCAAATTGTCCCCGCGGCAATTTGATTGGCGGCAAAACGAGCCGCGGCCAATCAGCCAGCCGCGGCGAATCGGCCGCGGTTAATCAGCCGCGGCGAATTGTCCCCTACCCTTTCAATTTGTGAACCTCTGCTTAATTTAAGGATCAAAATACCAATCTACAAATTTCCCTTTTCTACAAACTGAGCTTATGCCGCTGTTTCATACAAAACACCAAAAACTTTCTAAACAAAGCATAGTTTATATCTTGTTTTTTAGGATCTAATGGCGGCGCATTTTTAAATTTGAGATAAATATAACAAACCCTGCAAAAGTATAAAAAAAATAAAGAAACAAAATCAAAGGGGTTGCAAATCTATATGTGCTTAAGAACTCTTTGTACTTAAATCATTTACAGATTCATCTCATAGGACATTTAATTATTGAACACCTTGTATAGGATATGGCAAAAGTTTTTAAAAAATCAAAAGATAAAATAATGTATATAAGTTTGCCTTATAGGATCCTGCGGAAATCGAAAATTACTTCGATTAAGAGTATACCGTCGCGTGAATTTACAGTCTCTTACAGCACAAACCGTTCCCATTGTTTAAAATCAAAAATAACATATATCAAATACAAAAATCACATCTACACACCACTAATGTTCAACACGTACTAAAAGTTTAAAAAATATTGAAATACAGAATGCGCCTCTGGAGTGGTTGACCCCAACATGGCAGGCTGCGTGAAAGATGCGCGTAGCACCCCCCACCACCTGAGTTCCCTATCTGTTTGTTAGGTGATCCGTGGTAATATCACTTGTTGTTGATAGCCGTCATTGTATTTTGAATCGTTGTGGATTACAAGGTGATCCGTGCTAAAAAGCCTGTGATTTTGTGATTTTTTATTGTTTTTTTTTGCGCTAAAGTCAATATGGTAAAAAAGTGCGAGGTGTGTAAAACATCCTATGCCGTAGAAAACAAACGGTCCTTTTACAAGTAAGTAAACAGCTTATTTATCTGTAAACAAAACATAGGCGTAGTTAAATATTTTAAGCATTGTTATGGAAACAAACAGCCGGTTCTTAAGCTGCCACATTGTTTTAAATGTATTATACCTGCACGATTTTGTATTATTACTATTGAGATTCAAAAAACAATATTGCGCTTGCGTAATTTGTTTTTCTCAAATATTAATTGAATTTGTGTAATTTACCAAAAAAACGTGTTTTTTACTAAAATAAAACTCTCTTCGTTATAAAAACATGGGGGTCATGTAATACCTCTTTCGAAAGGTATTGTTACAAATTTAAGTATTTAAATTTTATAGTTAGAATTTATTTAGGTTTAGTGTAGTATTAGGTTGACGTATTTTATGGTTGTATTCTTAATCTAGGTTTTAGTTGCGTTATCTGTGACAAACTGGTATGCGAACGGTCCGTCTAGAAAAGGCTGGAATGATTCCGAATCGAACAAGGATGGAAGGGTTCTCGAATAGTAGGCAGCCCCTCATATATAAGGCCGGACGTCGTGCATCAGTCAGTCAGAGATAACCAATGGTAGTGATCGCTAGATGTTAACGCGAAGTTAATAGGCGTATTAAAGTAGTGAATTATTAGCAAGTTATTAGTAAGTTTAAGTGCGTGTTTTTGTACATAATTTGTCGGAATAAATTGACGTATCGTTTTCAACAATTGCGAGTTTTAATTTGTTGTTGTGAACCCGTAACAGTATTTTCTAAACAATTTACCAATTTTATTTTACTCAGAAGTTGATACCTTACGTCTAGTTTGAGTTTTTCATACCTTTGACAATGGGAAGTAAGAATTATAGAGATCAGTTGGATGGCTTGGACGAATTAATACCCTGAGAGTTTCTCGTTCTTGTATTGAGACACCGCAGACATGCATAGATGGAAGTTTTCTAAAAATTTATGTGTAGTGGTGGCTTAATAAAGAGAGCGTTTTGCTTACAGAGCAAGACATTCCAGGTTCGAGTCCCAGCCGAAGACAGAAAACTTTTTTTTTTATTTTTCTTTCATTAAGTTTACTTGTTGTTTATAATTTAATTTTAGTTACAATTTATTATTACCAATCGACATTCCAAATAATTTATTAAGAAGGTGCCTACAGAATTAAGCAAAAAATTATTTTGAGGTCTAATGACTGTGACTCTTTATTGAATACGAGTATTTTTCTTGTGTGGAAAAAGAGGGATGATATATCATGGTAAGTGGAAAAGTATATTGCTATTCTACTAAATGCAATTTTAATAAAAAAGTATTTTTTTAATTTCGGGAATATGGTTTAAATTTGCCAAAAAGAAATACGGCAACGTGTAGAGAATTAAAAAACCATCTTTCTGTGTCTGTGATAGCACAAAAAAGTGAGAAAGTTAAAGTAAAGCCTACCATAAAAGCTTTTCCAAAATTCTCCTTGTCACTGGAGAACGAGAAAGGCCTTCTACCGACAATAACAGGAAAATTATTTCCTGGCAACCCGACCCAAGCCTTCTCCAGCAGGCGACAGTGACTGAAGATGTCCTGCGAGTGAGTCCACATCAGTTCCATGGTTCCGGATAAGTTTTGACACTGGCTGGGATTCTGGAAAGTGCACGTTTGACCCGACGAGTCGACAAATATTACTCCTTTAGTTGCTGAGTGTGTAACTTTGCCTCCTAGTCAGTTAAAGAAACAAACGTTTGTTGTAGTTGCAGATAAAGAAAAATGTAAATTTTTGTAATAAACGTGAAATTTAGTGAATTTAAAAATCAAACAAGTTTCGTGGCTAATCGGGTAAAAGGGAGTTTTTGTTTCTCTCATAATTTTTCATGGGTAGCTTGAAAGCTTATAACCTCACGGGGGTCCAAGATCTAATGGACACCTAATAAGTGTGGATAGTTAACTGTCCTTATGGGACTCCTCAGAACACTGCTTGGTCAATGTGACACTCTTGCGAAGTTAGTTAGACGGTTTTGTCTCTAATTCTATGTAAATAGTGAGAAAATTATCGCAAGAAGCGCCATCTACCGAGATAGAAGAGAAACTAGAACAAGACCAGGCGAAAATAAACTGCTATACATATCGATCAATAAAAAGATCGATTATAAATAGGCCAGATTAACGCTGATTGCGTTTTTACCTGCCATCAGACACGTGAGCGTCAATTAGCGGAATTTTTAAGCCAAATAGTACTAGCAAACGTGAAATTTAATACCCGTGAATTTAAAAATCAAAAAAGTTACTAAATTTCACGTTTGTTAGTATTATTTGGCTTAAAAATGCCGCTGATTGACGCTCACGTGTCTGATGGCGGGTAAAAACGCAATCAGCGCTGATCTGGCCTGAAAGGCAGAAGAGTTGTCGTAGGTCACGGATGGTTTGTTAATTTTTGTTTGTAATCGATATTTTCATTGATCGATATGTATAGCAATTTATTTTCGCCTGCTCCTCTAACAACTATTTAGTATCAGGAAATAGTAGATGTTTCGTAAAAACGACCCTCTAAACTACTTCATAGGATTGTTTCTTGATAGTCGATTCTGATAGTCTTCTCTACCACAATAAGACGTTGCTAAAGTTTTACTTTCTTTTTAGTCGTTATTTCGTAGTCGCCCTGACTTTTATATCCTACTTAATTACCACTAGAAAGTTAAGCTTCATTGGAGTCCCAAACAAGTGTATCCGACAACTACATTATAACTTTAATTTTTACCACAAAAGTTTTTGTCATCATAGTAACATCTGATGTAACAATGTAGAAAAAATAACTTTTTGGATCAACTTTAAAGCCGCAACTACTTTCAAGTAACCTTTTCGACTATCAGGGAATATAGTTTGGGACGCCATGTTTTTATGTAAGAAAGAAAATTTAATATTTTTGTTGTCGTTTTATGAGCTCATATTAAAGAGCCATACTATTTTATAAACAAATTAGTTGAAGCTTACCAAAAATGCTCTTCTTAAGCACCATTTGTTGGAGTTAACTGTCGATTATGAAAACATAACCTCCAAAATCACAACACAAAAATTCCATCAGCTACCAGAAAACGGCTCAATTTTACGGGCGCACCGGTTTTTTGCAATATATATAATGCATGTTATACAAAAAACTTTGCGTCGCACTCGAATTTTGATCCTCTGCTCGTAAATTCTCACACTTTTGGATAACATAGTTCATATTATAACCATAACCAAACAAAAAAACTAAGCGAGTCTGTTTACTGTTGTGTCCACCATATTGTGTAACAATTCTACCAAAAAGAAACGATTATATTATTTGCAACTACATCGCAACTTTTATGCCATTACGGAAAAAAACAGCCTCTACGACGTAGTAGATACCTGGCTACGACGTAGTAGTGTAGTTGTTACTACAGTGACTTTAAACACTTGGCCAAGTAGTTATAACCAGAAATTGGTTCCCCACTTAGGGAATTATAACGTCGCTGTATGGTATACTGAGACGTAGCGGGAGTACGTTGCGGTTACTTTTAAGAAATTCTTTCTAGTTGGGGTTTCGTCGTTACAACTTTAATTGTTTGTTGGGCTCTTGCTCTGGCTTCTCTCGTATCTCGGTAGAAGGCGCTTCTTGTGAGAGTTTTCTCATTATTTACATATGATTAGAGACAAAATTAGATTAGATCTTGGACCCCCGTAAGGTTAAGCTCAGTGTTGCCACCTCTACCGATTTTTCGGTAGATCTACCGATTTAGCCTTTTACTTTACGATATACCGAATTATCATAGTTTTCTACCGATTTTTTTTTCAATATAAACTTGTTTTTTTTTCGATAAGCCTCGTAATCGCGATTTAAAAAAAAAACACCATAAATAAAATATTCTTTTTATGTAAGATCCTTTGTAGAATAAAAATTTTATTTCAAGCCATTGTTTTTAAAACTGTATTTATGGCGCCATCTCTTGGATTTTGCGATCCTCAACTGTCAGTTTTTAATGCGAAACTGTCAATATAGTGCTCGGCACAATTTGTGCCTGGCTTTATTGCAATAGGTCCCTAGTATGTACCTAATTTTTTTATTTAATTCTTAATTTTGGTATTTTGTCAGTATAAACAAATCATAGAAATACAATTTACCTACTAAATCAATCCAAACTATCGATAGTTCTCCAGCACTGCTTGCAGAGATGATTAAAAAATCTACCGGAATCTACCGATTTTTCTCGAAGCCTTCTACCGAAGACCTTAGGGTCGAGGGTGGCAACACTGGAAGCTTTCAAGCTACCCACGGAAAAATTTGAGAGAAACAAAAACTCCTTTTTACCCGATTAGCAACGGAACTTGTTTGATTTATCCCCTGGCTATGCAAAATCAAATAAAAAAATATCTGATACCTTCCTAACCCATTAGCACACTTCAAGTGGAAATAATAAAAGTCTTAACAGAAAAAGGAATAAAAAAATTACAAAATAAAAAATATTTTGATAAAATATCAAAACTGTTTACAATTGTCTACATTGATCTGAATACAAGCTCCCAAGCTTGGAATCCAATTTTAAAGAATTTTGACAGCTTTTGTTTAAAAAAATATGTTAATTATTAAAAACTAAAAAAATTAAATAATTAAAAATAAATTACATATTTTTTTCATAAATCAAATTCTTATTAAGTTTGTCAGAATAGTTGTGAAACACTCTGTAAAAATAAAACTAATTTACCATCATAAAACGTGGCTTCGAAATCAGTCAAATTCTCCATCAAGACACATTTGGCCTTGTCACTGTAGAAAGTTACTTTGGGCGTTTTCGCTCGAACCAATCTGACGAACTCGGACGCGTAATTGTACTTTTTCCAGTGTTTTTCTGGAAGGTTTTCCAGACTAAATATTTGGTCTGTTCCTTGAGGCGGCAATGGGATCTATAAAAACAGTACTAGAATTATAGATTCCAAGCCTTACATTACAGACATCCTATATAAAGGCAAAAGAACTTGTTTTGAACTGATATTCTAAAAACCGTCATGTAGCAACTTTATAATCCCGATATGCTCAAACTTAAAAAATGTATACCGCGTGAACAAGTCAGAAAAAAGCTTAAGTATAGCATGTGTTAATAAGAGACCGCGATATGCCCGATTCCCGTACAAAGACTTCCAGCGTTGCCGAACGTAACCTTAATTAATAGGTACAGGTGCAGGTCGCAAACATTTTTGCCTGTGGCAGATATCGTTCTTTGACAAAAAGAGCAGCATAATTCTACAAAGATAAAAAATTTTAAGGAGGGATTCTGGTTGTTTATCACCCTGTTTAATGAATGCACTTACGAGGATGGGATGAAAAGTTTCCGGCCAGCCTAATGTTACTTTTACACAATTTTACATTTATAGGGGAGGGAAGTAAATTAGAATTTTGGGGTGTTTTAATTTTTTTTCTATAGTTCTATCATAGTTACTATCGGCCTTCCAAAGCTCAGCTCTCTAGCGTGTCCGGAAGTGGGCAATGTTACTGTTACATTACTTTACATTTATAGGGGAGGAAAGTAAATTATAATTTTGGGGTTTTTAAACTTTTTTCTATAGTTTTATCATAGTTCCTATCAGTCTGCCATTTCTGGAAGTGGGTAATGTTACTTTTACATAACTTTACATGTATAGGGGAGGGAAGTAAATTAGAATTTTGGGTTTTTTGATTTTTTCCAGACGTTTAGCAGACTTATGTCTGCAAAATTTCAGCTTTGTAGCATGTCTGGAAGTACAGTAGAATTTTGATGATCTATATATGAGTGAGTGAGTGAGTGAAAATTTCGACGTTTTTTGAAATTTCGTAACTACTTCAGTACTTTTGGGAGTTCCATGAAACTAAACATGAAGGGATTGTTAACTCCATGGAGATCTACGACCGTGCAAAGTTTGAGATTCGTAGAGTTTTAGATAGGTCAAGGAATGTTTCAAGAAAAGACAGTACGGCGCGTGAACTTGGCGAGGCACGGCTGTGCCCTCAGATTTACCTCCTAAATAGTCAACCACACCGTCAAATAAATGAAAAAACCGAGGGGTCATCGGCACCCTAAAATTTTGTACAGCGTCCAACAGGACTTGGGTCCTGTCGTGTACTGTTGGGTCCTGTTGAGTACTGTCGTGTACTGTCGAGTACTGTTGGGTCCTGTTGAGTACTGTCGTGTACTGTTGGGTCCTGTCGTGTACTGTCGAGTACTGTTGGGTCCTGTTGAGTACTGTCATGTACTGTTGGGTCCTGTCGTGTAGTGTCAGTGGCGCACCCAGGAATGTGTCTTGGGGGGGGCCCGACAGCTACGAAGCGCGCCCTCAAAAAACTTGCGACAAAAAAAAAAAAAAAAAAAAAAAAAAAAAAAAAAAAAAAAAGGTCATCATGTGTGGGGGGGGCGACGACAGCTACAAAGCGCGCGCCCTCAAAAAACTTGCGACCAAAAAAAAAGGTCATCATGTGTGGGGGGGCCCGACGACAGCTACAAAGTGCGGGCCCTCAAAACACTTGCGACCAAAAAAAAAAAGGTCATCATGTCTTTTCGCAACTACGTCACTGTTTGGGGTTGGGGGGGCCCGAAGCCTCCTGATGTCAAATTTTAAGGTATTTTTCATCTTTTATCATCAAATATGTAGAAAATCTATTAAAAAATCTAAGGCTTGGGGGGGGGGGCTGGGCCCCGGGCCCCCCCCCCTGGGTGCGCCCATGGTAGTGCCGAGTACTGTTGGGTCCTGTTGAGTACTGTTGGGTACTGTCGAGTACTGTTGGGTCCTGTTGAGTACTGTTGGGTACTGTCGTGTACTGTCGAGTACTGTTGGGTCCTGTTGAGTACTGTTGGGTACTGTCGTGTACTGTCGAGTACTGTTGGGTCCTGTCGTGGTACTGTCGGGTCCTGTTGTGAAATTTGTACAGTACTGTTGAAGGCTGATGACCCCTCGGAAAAAACGCAAAAAAACGGAGGTAAAAACGTCAAAAACACCTTAAAATCACACGAACTCTGAATACAAACAAAGCAACTGGTCCGCTGGTGACGTCGCAGACACTGTTCGTCTCGCTGAGCGACGCTAACATTAGTTAAATGGAAATAAGCAATCCTGTGTGTTTATAATCGTTGGCCCCGTCAGACTTTTATTTGTTTCCAAACCTAAAAAAATTCTTGCTGAAAAAATTTTTTTCTCAGATTTAGAAGTCATTGCAGCTACAAACGTCTATTTTGACGAGTTGGATAAATCAGACTTCGGTGATGGCATTAAATCAGTTGAACATCGTTGGGCCAAATGTATTACCTTACAAGGGGATGTAGAAAAATAAATTATTATTTAGTCACTATGGTGTTGCGTTCTGTTAGGCCTGAAACCTTTCATCCCATCCTCGTATATAAAACTGACTGAATTAACGTTCCGAGGACCGAGTAGCGGCTTATGCTGATATTGTCGAACTGGCAACGTTGGATTTACTGCTCTGTTCTCCCATGCAATCCTTATGGCCTATAAAAAAATCTTATCCCTAGATAGAAGGTTGGCAATGCTGTATAACAAAGGTAAACTTACCGGTCGTTCCTCAGACGGCACCCCTTTGCCCCTTTCGGGCTCATAGAGGATAATCGTTGAACCATCTGGAGAAATCCTCATGACCTCATAGACAAATCTCGCTTTCGTGGGACCCTTCCGCTTAATGAACTCACTGACGACCTCGCCGTCCTCCAAAATGCTCAAAATTACGTTTTTTGTTTCGTGTCGGGTCGGTTGCAACCTTTCTGAGCAAAGCTGAATTAATTGTTGTGAGGGACTGCTGCCATCTCTATCCGCTGCATTTCTCAATGGAACATTCGGATTTTCATTGGGCAGGCTGTTGTGAGAAATTGCGTAGCTTCCTAAGTAATATCAAACTAGGTAAATAAACAATTAAAAATATAAAAAAAAGAAAAAATATACAATTAAAAAAAAACAAATTACTAAGTATGATAAAAAATAACATTAACCTCGTAGAAGCAGCATGCTTTCTTATTGATGGAGTCTAATATTTACAAAGGGGCCAGGGGGGAAAAGAATCCAAATTGTCACGTTTACATAATGTGATAAAATAACTAAAAAGGCATAATTAAATAAACGGTATTTTCTTTAAAAATTAACATTATTTTCATTCAAAATAAAATTTAAAAGCCTATCTTACTAGTTTTACCAAGATAAATACAATAAAATATTTTTACTTTTGTCAAATTACATTAATTAACAATAGTCCTTTAAACTTTCGAAAAAATTAACAGCGCGGCAACCTCGCCAACAACGGCGTGGTTGATGACGTACTGTCACTTGTTGTTGATGGCCGTCATTGTATTTTGAATCGTTGTGAACTAAAAGGTGATCCACGCTAAAAAGCCTGTGATTTTGTGACTTTTTATTGTTTTGTTTGCGTTAAAGTCAATATGGTAAAAAAGTGCGAGGTGTGTAAAACATCCTTTGCCGTAGGAAATAAACGGTCCTTTTACAAGTAAGTAAACAGCTTATTTATCTGCAAACAAAACATAGGCGTAGTTAAATATTTTAAGCATTAATATGTAAACAAACAGCCGGTTCTTAAGCTGCCATATTGATTTAAATGTATTACACCTGCACGATTTTGTATTATTACTATTGAGATTCAAAAAATAATATACTTGCTACAATAGAATGTTAATATAAAAAAGTATTCTCTGGTTTAATGTAATATTTTTAAGATTAACAAAGAAATTGACTTGACAACAATGTCTGGAGATCATTTACTCAAACAAATCTGCCTATGGTTTGAGGTGAGGGAATGTGCCAGTTTTTTTTATAAATCGTAAAGGATATAATTCTAAACAAACCTTAAATTAAACAAAATCTTAGACATATTGTCAGGATAGAAAATAATGTCCTATTAAGTGAATGACACAAGTTACGTTTATAAGCAAGTGCACATTAACCCTAAACATTCTAAGGAAATGAACTTCTGTATATAGTTCAAATTGTATTAAAAGTAATAAATTGTATACAGATTTATTATTAACAACGTGGTTAATGGGATTTCGATGATGTTTATACAGGAAACAAAACACATCTCGATATCCTATCAATGGCAAACGGTTTGTAATAAAAGCATCTCCAAAAGAGTTTAGCAGTTAGTTGTATGCTGAGAACCTAACGCCCAGGCTTAGTTAATAGTGAACAAGTAGTACAATAGTCAAGTATAAGAAGTTAAGCGTATCAAAGAAGATTTGTAGACAAGATGTATTTAAGTACAATGTAAGTAGTAAATATAAGTATTATAATAAAACCATTACACCTAACTTAAACTGTGTTCGTCACGATAAAACCCCCTCGTGACAATATTACGGTTATTGAGATATAAGCGTTAAAAGATGGACTTTTTCTTGACTTTTTTCCTAAAGATACTGATGTTTTTTCATTAAATATTGTCAGGGCTGATTAGGAAATGTTTTCAAAGTTGCAAAACATTGATGATTGACATAAAATATGTTGAGTCATTGTTGAGTTGTCAATATTTTAAAGAACAAACAACAATATATCGTATATTCTTCAAAGAAAAAGTCGCGTCTTTCAACGCTTATATCCCACACACCGAAATACGTACAAGATTTTTTCAAATTTAAAGATTCTTCGGAATTAACGGCTCTACAACATAAAAAAAATTGGAACAATCCATAGTGTCCCAGGATCTTACGTTAGCCGTGCGTTCTCCTCTAAAAAAATGTCATTTCATAAGAAGAAGATGGCCACCAGTAGGCACGTACTAAGGTAACTAATGAGGAGTGCTGCGCTCCTCATCAGTTACCTTAGCACTTACAAAAATTCATAAATCTCAGTCGTTCTGGGTGTTAATATAACTTTATTTTTACTAAAAATTAAATTTTTAATTAATTTGTGAGAATTATGTTACTCCAGCTGCTGTCGTTTTTGAGAGGTACCATTAGGGTAATGGCTATACTGACCATAAAGATTCTGCTTGGAAAGGTGTACCACGTGTACCCCGATCTCAGCAAAACGCGACGGTCCGTGAAATAAAAGTTAAACAAGAGGAAGAACACCGAAACAGAAATTATAGGCAGGCAGACAAGAGCTGACTAGGGATATCAGGGGAGATCCAACGAGTTCTCGTTACGGTATCAAGATTGTCTTTTCTTTAAGGTCTGCAAAGCGGGAAGGAGGTAAAAATTGAGTTTTTACAAATCTTGTGTGAGCTAAAAATTGGAACAATCCATAGTGCCCCAGGATCTTATGTTAGCCGTGCGTTCTCCTCTAAAAAAATTTCATTCCATAAGAAGATGGCCACCAGTAGGCACGTACTAAGGTTACTAATGAGGAGTGCTGCGCTCCTCATCAGTTACCTTAGCACTTACAAAAATTCATAAATCTCAGTCGTTCTGGGTGTTAATGTAACTTTATTTTTGCTAAAAATTAAATTTTTAATTAATTTGTGAAAATTATGTTACTCCAGCTGCTATCGTTTTTGCGATATACCATTAGGGTAATGGCTATACTGACCATAAAGATTCTGCTTAGAAAGATGTACCCCGATCTCAGCAAAACGCGACGGTCCGTGAAATAAAAGTTAAAGAAGAGGAGGAACACCGAAACAGAAATTATAGGCAGGTAGACAAGAGCTGATTAGGGATATCAGGGGAGATCCAACGAGTTCTCGTTACGGTATTGAGATTGTCTTTTCTTTAAGGTCTGCAAAGCGGGAAGGAGGTAAAAATTGAGTTTTTACAAATCTTGTGTGAGCTAAAAATTGGAACAATCCATAGTGCCCCAGGATCTTATGTTAGCCGTGCGTTCTCCTCTAAAAAAATTTCATTCCATAAGAAGATGGCCACCAGTAGGCACGTACTAAGGTTACTAATGAGGAGTGCTGCGCTCCTCATCAGTTACCTTAGCACTTACAAAAATTCATAAATCTCAGTCGTTCTGGGTGTTAATGTAACTTTATTTTTGCTAAAAATTAAATTTTTAATTAATTTGTGAAAATTATGTTACTCCAGCTGCTATCGTTTTTGCGATATACCATTAGGGTAATGGCTATACTGACCATAAAGATTCTGCTTAGAAAGGTGTACCCCCATCTCAGCAAAACGCGACGGTCCGTGAAATAAAAGTTAAAGAAGAGGAGGAACACCGAAACAGAAATTATAGGCAGGTAGACAAGAGCTGACTAGGGATATCAGGGGAGATCCAACGAGTTCTCGTTACGGTATCGAGATTGTCTTTTCTTTAAGGTCTGCAAAGCGGGAAGGAGGTAAAAATTGAGTTTTTACCAATCTTGCTAATTTTTTTCTCGGGCATTTTGCCGAGTAACTAAATCATTGACCACACCCAAAGTAGGCAATTAAATATCTTGATCCCTACCAAAAACAAGGCAATAAAATTCATTCGACGCGGCTTATAGAATAGTTTTATCTAAACACCTGCTAAATTAGGTTTTCTTTTTCTAAGCAGAATCATCGTGTTCAGTATAGCTTTTACTCTAATGGTACACGATTTTTTTTGTGACTGGAAAACTTTGACGCTATAACAAATTTTGTTGAAAATTAATATATTTGCATTTGGTTAGGTTCATTTTCCAACGATTTACACCTCCCAAAAGAAGGACAGAGGAGCTATAATTTAAGAAGTAGGAGATTACTTTATTTTAATACGACAAGTTACTTTTATAAGCAAGTGCACATTAACCCTAAACAATCTAAGGAAATGAACTTCTGTAAATAGTTCAATTTGTATTAAAAAAAGTAATAAACTGTATACGGAATAGAAACCATAAGCGATTGACCGGTCATCGATGATGTTTAAAAAGCATTTCCAAAAGAGTTTAGCAGTTAGTTGTAAGCTGACTTGAAATTTCAGTGCTACAAAGGGAGATGAGATTTTCTTTTCTGGAAGTACCTTGAACTCACCAAAAATTTCCAACTTAAATAATTCTGTAAATTCTATACTAACCTAAACTATAATGCGGTGAATTTGTGGTGTTGGCTCCCAAAAGATTCGAATTCGAATAGTCGGACCGTAGTGGAGTTGATTTGTTTTGAATGTGATTAAACCCCGGTTGAGGATGGTTCCTGCTACCCCCACCAGGATCGCTGGGATAGACACACTTGGCGCTGATGCCGCCTTGACTTATTATTGGTCTCATATCTTGGTAACTGCATTTTTTCGAACCATTGTCAAAACTGCAACAGTTGCTAAAAATTGACGTCGGTCTGTCTGTTTCTACTGGGAATGCAAGGCGGTTTTTATCATCGCTGTGAAAGACTCTGTTGGGTCCGTTAGAGAAGATTTGGTGGTTATTTTCTAAAACAAAGATAAGCCTATCTTTGGATGACGGAAAATGTGAATTTATTTAAAAAATAGTTTTTCACTTAGTTGGCTGTGAAACAAATTCCGTAGTTGTGTTTGTTGTCATATTTTCCATTTATTTGATTTATATGCAAAAAAATAAAACTAAAAACCGATAACAAAACATTAAAATTAAATAAGCAAATGTTCGAAAATTCCACCGTTGCTATTCATGCAAATCCTGCATCGATGAATTAGAGACATGCATGCATCTTTAACCATTTGTTCAGGAATTTCTTTTATCAACGTAATTTTGTAGAATTTCTAGATATCGAGGTGCAATAAATTATTATGAAAAATGATAAATAGTATATGTGTCCGTTTATGACTCCTAGCCATACATTCAAACCCCACCTAACTTGGTTGTGCAACTCACGATGAACCGAACCGAACCGGATTTCGGAAAATCGCGATTCGTATAATCGGGACTGTACTGTATATGTATATACAGGGTGTCCCAGAACTAATGGTACATGGTTAAACTGTAGATTCCCTGGGTCAAATTATTACGATTTAGCCATACTTACCTTAGTCCAAAAGTTCGTACTAACCGAGATACAGGCTGTTAAACTTTATTTTTTCAATTCGATTTTCTTTAATAACTTTTTTAATAATTAATATTTTTGCAAAAACTAACAAGCGTGTAAGTTTTTTTAAAATTGGCAAGACGATTCCGTTGAAAAATTTGATGTAAAATGTACAGGGTGTTCCTTAGACCACTACCATTGCATAAAAATCAGTGTATTTTTGTTGTGCCTCGGTGTATACCAGTTTTTATGTAAAATAATGGTTTTCCCATCCTTTTTATGTAAAAAAGTTATACTGTTTTAAAGTCGCTCAGAATAACGGTTTCTGAGATTTTTGCATTTAAAGTTTTTATTGCATGTCTAATTTATGTATGACACAAAAAATTCGTTTTGGTGGTTTTTGGGCATGGATAACTTAATTTTGGTATAATAAATATTATACAGGGTGTTCTCTGTGTCGGTACCGTTACATTAAAATAGGTCTAAGTTTTTTGTTCCTCGGTGTATACAAGATTCTATAAAAAACATTAGTTTTATTTAAGTAAAAAAGTTATAACGTTTAGATGTCGCTTAGAGTAACGGTTTTCAAGATATTTAAATTAGAAGTTTTTATTATATCCGTAAAAGATTTTTGATTAAATTCTTACCTACTTCATACATATTAGCTATAATCAATACTTTTTTATAGCATTCTAAGATTGGATGTTTTCTTAAGAAATATTAAGTTAAAAAATATACAGGGTGGTTCTTGAATTATCATAAGTGTGTTATCATTGTTCGTTATTTCAACTGTGTAGGGCTTTGTTTTTAATTCGTATTAGTTTTTAAAAAAATGGTAAGTACGTATACTTTATTAATGCAAGTATTTTTTTATTGTTTGGAAAGAAATTTTTAATTATCAATAAAATTAATATTTTATTATTTATTTAAAAAAATATAAAATTTCTTAAGCATGGCGCTCTCAGGCACTAAGTTAAAATTTTTAAATTGACAAATAGTAAATTAAACTTAAAACTGTTTATTATTGTAGGCTAGAAAAATACCCGAGAAAAACTATTTCAAAAAATTCAAAATGCTGGAGAGGCGTTCAGAAATGCAAATCTTTATTTTAAAATCACACGTTCGTATAATAAGTTAACGGTGGCCATTTTGAACATTTATTGCAGATTTTTTTTTTGTTTTTCTATTTAAAAATTTGTTGTTGCAATAAAAAAAGTATAATTTTTATAATTAGTTTTTATTTTTTTTTGTTATTAATAATTAAAATAATATTCTGTTTAAAAACCTGCTTAAGTATACACCGAGGCACAAAAAATACACTGATGATTTTATTGCAATGGTAGTGGTCCAAAGAACACCCTGTACAATGTACATCAAATTTTTCAACGGAATCTCCTTGAAAATTTCAGAAAAACCTAATGCTGGTTAGTTTTTGCAAAAATATTAATTAGTAGAATGAATTGAAGAAAGTATCATACATAAATTAGGCATATCACTTACATGCAATAAAAACTTTAAATGCAAAAATCTCAAAAACCGTTGCTCTGAGCGACTTTAAAACAGTATAACTTTTTTAGATAAAAAGAATGGAAAAATCATTATTCTACATAAAAAGTGGTATACACTGAGGCACAAAAAAAATACAGTGATTTTAATGCAATGGTAGTAGTCCAAGGAACACCCTGTACATTATACATCAAATTTTTCACCGGAATCGTCTTCCAATTTTAAAAAAACTTACACGCTGGTTATTTTTTGCAAAAATATTAATTAGTAAAAAAGTTATAAAAGAAAATTGAATTGAAAAAATAAAGTTTAACACCCTGTATCTCGGTTAGTACGAACTTTTGGACTAAGGTAAGTGTGGCTAAATCGTAATATTTTGACCCAGGGAATCTACAGTTTAACTATGTACCATTAGTTCTGGGACACCCTGTATATAATCTTGCGATTCACTTTTAACACAGTTCCCGTGAACCGATTCTGATGAAATTTGGTACAGATATGTAGGTATGATGACAATACAATATTATGAAAAAAATTTGGGGGATGGATGAGAGGTGTGTTTTTTTTCTAGATTTTCTAAATCTAGGGACTTTTTTGATCCCGGATTCGGATTCAGCGTCGAAAAATACATTAGATGTATTGATGGTATGTCTTATAAATCTCCAATTTTTTCTTGTCGGGTTATGTAATAAATTTTCGCCATTTTGTAAAATACTCTGCCAATATATGGGCCCCTAAGCTCACACTAGGTACTATAGTTATAGTGTACGTGTGAGCTAATATAACTAAAAACTGAAATATATTTTATTCAACTCCAAACTAAATTACCTTTTGTTTGATACCACACAAGCCATGTTTTGACTTAAACTCAAATTTTTAAAATCTACCCCCACCCTTAAAAAAACAAAAACTAAAATGTATTTTGTTAAACTCCGGACTCAATTACCTTTCGTTTGATATCACACACGCCATATTTTCACTTAAACTCTAATTTTTAAAATATACCCCCACCCTTTTTTTTAAAATAAATTAAAATGTATTTTGTTTAACTGCAGACTCAATTACCTTTCGTTTGATATCACACACGCCATATTTTGACTTAAACTCAAATTTATTAAATCTACCCCCACCCTTAAAAAAACAAAAACTAAAATGTATTTTGTTAAACTCCGGACTCAATTACCTTTCGTTTGATATCACACACGCCATATTTTCACTTAAACTCTAATTTTTAAAATATACCCCCACCCTTTTTTTAAAATAAATTAAAATGTATTTTGTTTAACTGCAGACTCAATTACCTTTCGTTTGATATCACACACGCTATATTTTCACTTAAACTCTAATTTTTGAAATCTACCCCCACCCTTAAAAAAACAAAAACTAAAATGTATTTTGTTAAACTCCGGACTCAATTACCTTTCGTTTGATATCACACACGCCATATTTTCACTTAAACTCTAATTTTTAAAATATACCCCCACCCTTTTTTTTAAATAAATTAAAATGTATTTTGTTTAACTGCAGACTCAATTACCTTTCGTTTGATATCACACACGCCATATTTTCACATAAACTCTAATTTTTGAAATCTACCCCCACCCTTAAAAAAACAAAAACTAAAATGTATTTTGTTAAACTCCGGACTCAATTACCTTTCGTTTGATATCACACACGCCATATTTTCACTTACACTCTAATTTTTAAAATATACCCCCACCCTTTTTTTTTAAATAAATTAAAATGTATTTTGTTTAACTGCAGACTCAATTACCTTTCGTTTGATATCACACACGCCATATTTTCACATAAACTCTAATTTTTGAAATCTACCCTTTTATTAACAGATCTTTTCTTCAAGTGCTTACCTGAACCTGATCGAGGCTCGGCATGAAACACGCCATACTTGTTTCTGATGTCCATACCGGCCTTATCGTACTCCATACTGTGCACGTTCCGGGAAGCATTGTAGGGGGCGCTGACGGGAAAACAATCGCTGTTTGCTTTTCGGGAACCAAAAGTCGACGTTCCGAACGCGGTTCCGTCGCTGAACGTGTTAATGCCGCTGTCCTGACTGGCGCGGCTCGTCAGGTTCTGAAAATCCATATTATAACATACGGGGTGTCCCAAATTGGGCACTTTTAGGGGGTTTAAGGTACTTCTAGGGGAGACAGAGAAAAACTGACCACGCATTGCGAGGCTCACATTTCAAGAGAAGGCTTATAGTGAAAACCGTATTTTGAAATATCGTCTCGTCTTTGAGCTACGGGGGCTTTTTGAAAAGTCTGCATTTTGGAAGGGGGTCGATAACTTCGTTATTAATGGAAATTTTGATTTAAAGTAAATTGCAATTTTATAGACTTTGTCACGAGGAATCCACCCGCTAAATTAAATTTTAACTGTCACTTTTAGTTTTTGAGATATGACATAAAGTTGCTTTTTTTTATGGAATGGCCTATATTTTAATTAATTTTCGAATTCGTCATTGAATTCTTTTCAAAATGATGTATCATATGTCATAGTTTGATTGAGCGGTTTCGGAGATATTCAGCTTTTTCACTTATTTCTAGTACGCTATGATTTCCTGCTGAGGCAGGTAAAGGCACTCCAGTATTTTTATTATTTTACACAGTCACATAAATATAGTAAGCCTGGTTTGGAAAAATTATAATTCAGCTGACGGCCCTCAAAGCCTAGTTATAAAAAGTAACAAAAATGATTCATATTTCAAAATAAAATTAAAACGCTTTTGTGCAAAATAATTTCATATAAAAGCGTAATGTCAAATTGTTTAAACAATTGAAAACAATGACAAAACGCCAAGGCGCAAGGCCAACTTGATTTGCATAGTATAAGACAACAAAACTATAGGAGCATTGAAGTAAGATTTGACCGCAAGGCTTTCATGTCAATGGCGCATGACGTCATTCAACGCACACTAGACAAAAATAAAAAACTTTAATTATCTCCGAAACCGCTCAATCAAACTATGACATATGATACATCATTTTGAAAAGAATTCAATCACGAATTCGAAAATTAATTAAAATATAGGCCATTCCATAAGAAAAAATGCAACTTTATGTCATATCTCAAAAACTAAAAGTGACAGTTAAAATTTAATTTAGTGGTTGAATTTCTCGTGACAAAATCTATAAAATTGCAATTTACTCTAAATCAATATTTCCATTAATAACGAAGTTATAGACCCCCTTCCAAAATGCAGACTTTTCAAAAAGCCCCCGTAGCTCAAAGACGAGACGATATTTCAAAATACGGTTTTCACTATAAGTCTTCTCTTGAAATTTGAGCCTCGCAATGCGTGGTCAGTTTTTCTCTGTCTTCCCTAGAAGTAACTTAAACCCCCTAAAAGTGCCCAATTTGGTACACCCTGTACAGTGAAAATTTTAAAATTTACTGAAAAAGCCATCAAAATTTTCACTAAATGGATTGGATAATAAAATTAGGTAAAAAAACTTTCAGTTAAAAGGTTTCAACAATATTTCGTAGCTAAGAAGGCATAAAAAAAATTTGTTTCTCTTGTATTTTTCCGTGGGCAGCTCGAAAGCTGTACACCTACGGGGGTCCAAGATGTAATAAACACCTATTAAGTGTTGACAGTTAACTGTTTCGTCCTTAAGGGACTCTTCCAGTGGCGTATATAAGGGGGGGCCCGCCCCCCCCAAGCTAAGATTTTTCTAGATATTTTCCACATATTTCATGAATACCAGCATAAAATAGCATAAAATACGGCCTCATGAGGTCTCGGCCCCCCCCAAAACTGTCTCGCCCCCCCCCCCCCGAAACTTTTTTTCTATATACGCCACTGGACTCTTCAGAACACTGCATGGTCAATGTGATACTTTTGTAAAGCTATAGAGACGGTATATGAATCTCGTTTTACGATATTGGTAAGAGAAATTAATAAATAATGCCTGCGATACCGTATGCTTTTACATAAGTGGTGACATCTACAAATGAAAAAGAAACAATCAAAGTAAGAATAAAAGGCAGGCAGATGAAACGAAAAACAGTACCTATGACCGTGACATAATTTGTCTCTCAGGTCGGATCAATGCATATTGCATTTCTTTCCGCCTTCGCGACGTTTTTTGTCGAGTCAGAGGAGTGTGAGCCAAAAATACTACAAAAAAAAAGATGAGTAAACTTACAGTGCTCCTTTTAATAAAGGGATGTTCCAAAATTTGATCCAGACTGATTCTGTCTTTGGGATTCTTCTGAAGTAGTTTGTTGACCAGATCCTTGGCCTCAAGTGACAAATGGCTGGGCAGCGTGTAGTTCCCCATCACCACTCTTGTCAAAGTACCTTTGACACCTTGGGTATCGAACGGTGGAGCGCCTATTAAAATCGAAAAAATATAATAAAACATGGCAAAATGCACAAAAATTGATCTCTTCTAGAACTACAGGGTGTCCCAAATTGGGCACTTTTAGGGGGTTTAAGGTACTTCTAAGGGAGACAGAGAAAAACTGACCACGAATTGCGAGGCTCAAATTTCAAGAGAAGACTTATAGTGAAAACCGAATTTTGAAATATCGTCTCGTCTTTGAGCTACGGGGGCTTTTTGAAAAGTCTGCATTTTGAAGGGGGGGTCTATAACTTCGTTATATTGGAAATATTGATTTAGAGTAAATTGAAATTTTATAGACTTTGTCACGAGGAATTCAACCGCTAAATTAAATTTTAACTGTCACTTTTAGTTTTTGAGATATGACATAAAGTTGCATTTTTTCTTATGGAATGGCCTATATTTTAATTAATTTTCGAATTCGTGATTGAATTCTTTTCAAAATGATGTATCATATGTCATAGTTTGATTGAGCGGTTTCGGAGATAATTAAAAATTTTTATTTTTGTCTAGTATGCGTTGAATGACGTCATGCGCCATTGACGTGAAAGCCTTGCGGTCAAATTCTACTTCAATACTCCTATAGTTTTGTTGTCTTATACTATGCAAATCAAGTTGGCCTTGCGTCTTGGCGTTTGGTCATTGTTTTCAATTGTTTAAACAATTTGACATTACGCTTTGATATGAAATTATTTTGCACAAAAGCGTTTTAATTTTATTTTGAAACATGTATCATTTTTTTAAAAATTTTATAACTAGGCTTTGAGGTCCGTCAGCTGAATTATAATTTTTCCAAACCAGCCTTACTATATTTGTGACTGTGTAAAATAATAAAAATACTGGAGTGCCTTGACCTGCCTCAGCAGGAAATCATAGCGCACTAGAAATAAGTGAAAAAGCTGAATATTTCCTAAACCGCTCAATCAAACTATGACATATGATACATCATTTTGAAAAGAATTCAATGACGAATTCGAAAATTAATTAAAATATAGGCCATTCCATAAGAAAAAATGCAACTTTATGTTATATCTCAAAAACTAAAAGTGACAGTTAAAATATAATTTAGCGGGTGAATTCCTCGTGACAAAGTCTATAAAACTGCAATTTACTCTAAATCAAAATTTCCACTAATAACGAAGTTATAGACCCCCTTCAAAAATGCAGACTTTTCAAAAAGCCCCCGTAGCTCAAAGACGAGACGATATTTCAAAATGCGGTTTTCACTATAAGTCTTCTTTTGAAATTTGAGCCTCGCAATGCGTGATCAGTTTTTCTCTGTCTCCCCTAGAAGTACCTTAAACCCCCTAAAAGTGCCCAATTTGGGACACCCTGTACACTAAATCCTCTCCCAAAAGTGTCGAAAGTGAGAACAGTGCTATGCAACGAAAATTCTTATTATTAGAGCTATACTGCAGCAATTTTACTTTACTTTGCTTTTAAATATCCCGCCATATGCCCAACTTTCGTCAGCTGATGGATTGAACGCCCTCAGCTAAAGACTTCGTTTCCGGCCATCTTTTAAAATTTGTTTTGTGTTTACATTTGTATTTCTCATTTTTTGTAACAATAAAGCTAAATTTAAAACTAAATATTTGCGTTAATCAATTGTAAGTAAAAATAGCCTTTAATACCGTGTGGACTAGTTTACATTTAGAGGGCTAAAGTTCTATAAGAGGATGAAAAACAGAGAGAGTATAACATTTATTAAAAAGAAACCGCGATACGTCCGTGTCCCGCAGAAAGCTTTGCAGCTGTCAAAGGTAACCTTGATAAATTACTACAGGCGCACGCCGTCGCACTCGTCAAAGGGCGGACAATCTGAAATAGTTTTTTAGAGCGAGAATTATTACATGACTTGTCAACATACAAGAAATGGACTGGATGATTCTACCAAAAGTGGGCTATATGGATATCATTTTTGGTCATTGCCTTTAAATAACAGTACAACACAGTAAATAATTTTGTTTTGTTAAATTTATGTAATTAATTAGGTGTAAGCTAAGAAACATTTATTTTCCCAAATTTTAGGAATTATTGCATAAAAATGCCAGAGGAATGAGTACCAGAGGAATGAGTTTTTTAATGGTTTTCCAATTTAAATCAAAATCTATTTAGACTACTTAACTTAAGTTTTATATAAATAAAGTTCCTATACTTATAATTTTAAAACAATCAACAAAAAAATTATACTATTGATATCAGTCGAATATTTACCTACCAGAGGAATGATAATTCAAGCGTTCCTTTTTGATTTCTCCGAAAAAAACTAATTTTCTGCCGAAAATAAAAAGATCTTGTCATCCTCACAAGTAAATTAGATATCCAGGGTCGTCTCTTTCTCTAGAAATTAACCGGTGGTATTCACAAATATTGTGTTATTAAAAATGGAGCACGTTTAAAATTGTAAAATTTTCCAGGAAGATGTAAATTCGGATTTTCAAAAATATGACTGCAAACTTAAGTTTTATCAATTTTTTGATAAATAGTTAAGACTTGGTTAAATATTATTTATTAGGATACTTTTTTCAATCTGAGCTTTCAATATTTGGTTTGGGACTACACCAGAGGAATGAGGTATTTGCTTTGTAATAAAAAAAATTATAAACAATTTTTTTTACAAATTAAACTCAAATGCTCCATAAAGAAAACATTTCGTTTTAAATCTTATAACTAAAACTATGCTTCATTTGCAGTCTGTGTTTGAATAGGCATTCCCACTCCACAACACCATTTTTGTAGAATCATCCGACTATTAAAAATGTGAACATTTTATTTTTAAAATTTTATTCAATTCAACTACATTCACCTCAGGATGGCCCAAAAGGTCGAAACCGGTCCGGTCGTGGATTGGCATGGAACATTTGTTCCTGACTATCAGGACGTGTTCCAGACGGGAATCACTCGTATCCTTGTGATCGACGTTGGAGAAAGTGAAAACCAAACAGTTTTTATTTAAACTGTTCAATGCTTACCAACAAGCAAAGTGTACAAAATACACCCGATCCCCCACAAATCTGCTTCCAAGCCATGGGAGCTTCTTGACACCACTTCTGGGGAAATGAAGTTGGGTGTACCGCACATCGTCATGTGTTTTTCGTCAGATCGGGTCAGCTGAGTCGCTAGGCCAAAGTCAGCTATTTTCTGACAAGGAAATAATAAATGAGGAATCAGCACACAAGGCAACATACGAGGATGGGATGAAAAGTTTCCGGCCTAACATAGAACGCAACGCCATAGTGACTAAATAATAATTTTTTAGCTCACACATATACTATAGTAGCACGGATCACCTAACAAACAGATAGGGAACTCAGGTGATGGGGGGTGCTACGCGCATCTTTCACGCAGCCTGCAATTTTGGGGTCAACCACTCCAGAGGCGCATTCTGTATTTCAATATTTTTTAAACTTTTAGTACGTGTTGAGCACTAGTGGTATGTAGATGTGAACTTTGTGTTTGATATTTGTGATAGGAGGAGATGAGTCTGTAAATGATTTAAGCACAAAGTAAAAACAATTCGCCGCGAGATTTTTGTTTCATGATATTACCATTGTTTTATTTAGCTTCACTTTATACAAAAAGTATATTTGTTTGATTATAACTTTTTTCAAACTTTCCAACTAGGTATTTGGTGGTAACTATACAATTCAGCACTTTTTTTAATTGGAAAAAATAAATAAAATGTCGGATGCAAAATGGCTGTTTTTGCCATTTATGAACCGATATGCATCAAACTCGGAACTTTGACATCTTTCAGGTCGCTGGTTATTATTTTTAACTAAAAGAAATCAAATTGGCGGCTCTAAAATGGCGGACTTTATTATTTTCACACTGAGTTCCCTCAAACTTGAAACATCGCTGAGCGTAAGGTCTCTCAATAGAATTTTTGACTCAAATTTAAAAACAAGAAAATGGATGCTCCAAAATGGCGGATTTTCCCATTTCTGAACCGACATGCATCAAACTCGGAACTTCGAGATCTTTCAGGCCGTTGATTATGATTTTTAACTTAAACTTTAAAAAATCAAAATGGCGGATCAACAATGGCGCACTTTATTATTTTCCCACCGATTTCCCTCAAACTTGAAACATCGCGGCGCTTAAGGTAACTTAATACAATTTTTTACTCAAATTTAAAAACAATGGCGGATCCAAAATGGCGGATTTCCCAATTTTTTAACCGATATGCATCAAACTCGGAACTTTAAGGTAATTCAAGTCGCTGAATATAATCCTTAATTCAAACTTAAAAAAATTAACATTGCGGATCCAAATTGGTAATATTTAAAATTCTCAATTCCACTCCTCTTAAAACTTAATAAATGTTATCCCTATAAAACAAAAAAGCAATCAATTTTTTTTCTTTTTTCTGTTTGGCTGTTTGTTGGAAACGACATCCGGCTAACGTATTCTGGACGAAGAAGAAGACCTCTTTTTGTGCTTCCCCTATTTCTCATTCAATAGATCACATTATTTCCATAGTCCACTACAGAGGACAACATATGATTTTTTTACGCGGCCAATACTTAAAATTCATTTTATCACCCATTTTTAAAGCAGTACAAAGCTATTTTAAGGTTTTTATTGTTTCTGGCAGTAAAAATATTTTTTCGTAAAAACAATCTGAAAGATTCATATTTTATGGTCAATTTATTTTAGTCCGGCCCTGAGCTTGACTCCCAATGATCAGCCATCGTTGAATTCACCGAGATCAAAGACCGCCAGCCGGCTTATATATCTGTTTGTTAGGTGATCCGTGATAGTAGTGTGAGCTATGGTAATCCTAATTTTTTCGAGAAAAAAAAAGTTGCTCCGATTTAAAAAAAATTTAAGTAGAAGACTAAGGTGACCAAAAATTTTGTTTTTATTTAAGTAAAAAGTAAGGTAATAATAGTGCAAATTTTTAAGTAGTAGACTAAGGTGACCAAAAATTTTTTTTTTCATATTTAAGAATTGTTGGCTAAAAGGAGGCAACACCCACGGCCAACGATGGAGGCAAAATCGGGGGCGATTTTTAAGTAAAAGGGGGGGATGTCACGAAGGGCGCGTAACATAAAGTTAAACCAATATTTCCCAAATAATTAAAAAGGAACTTAATAAATTATTATATGTATTAACTTTTTGGGACAACCTATAAGTCGATATAAATCGATTGAAGTCAATAACTATTATTGCAATTTGGCAGAAATAGTTTATAAATTCGCGGGCAATGCATATTTCCGGGCTTTTTTTGTGACAAAGACTCGGGAGAACAAAATACCAGGGGGCGAGGCGTCGCCTCGCGGAACTAAAGTTTCGGCTTTTTTCCTTATAACGAACGTTAAGACCGGGTGAGTGCGGGCGGCCACATCGAGTGACGTAATCGACTGACGATAATTTGGGCGTGAACTGGGGTTCCTAGATAACCAGCCGGCCGCAAATTCTGTTGTTTCCAGGTAAGTCCGGGTGTCGCCCCCATAGCCAACTCCCCAACATTTGCTGTATCATTTATCGGTTCTTAGTTTTATAATACATCTTTTAACCCCCTACAGGTGTTATTTAATCTGCATCCCTTAGTTTTTAAACAAACATCTCCGTCGGCTCGAATCGAAATAACTCCGTTAGATCGATTCGACCGGCGCGGTATCATTTAAACAAATTGTTAATAACGAATAGTATTGGGGTTGTAAGGTAGTGGCTGGTACTTAACGACCAGGCAATACCTGTAACCAACCCCGGCCCCCCCTATTCGTGACAATATCTTTGCGTTTCGGTTGATTTTGAAACTTTTTTGTTGCGTCGTCTGTCTGTCTGTCTGTATGTCTGTCTGTCTGTCTGTCTGTCTGTAACGACCAACGCGCATATCTCAAAAACCGCTTGGCCGATTTCAATGAAATTTGATACCTAGGCTGGGTCTTGGGTCGAGATGGTCCCATTTAAAAATGAACAAAATCCACCGAACACAAATCAAATAAAAGGGTGGGGATAGATTTCAAAAATTAGAGTTTATGTGAAAATATGGCGTGTGTGAAATCAAACGAAAGGTAATTGAGTCTGGAGTTAAACAAAATACATTTTAATTTATTTAAAAAAAAAGGTGGGGGTATATTTCAAAAATTAGAGTTTAAGTGAACTGACAAGAAATTTTTTTAGGTTTGGAAACAAATAATAGTCTGACAGGGCTAGGGCTGCCAAATAAGGTGGATGGTTTAACAGTTCAAAGCCTAGCTGATGGATTTTAGCCATTACAAGAGTAGGCTTATTGAGATTGGGATTTGGGATTCATGTTGGAAAGAACATTGAACTTAAAGACACATTTTGAATATGTTTATAAAAAAATTGCAAAAAAATTATATTTTCTTTCACGTGTATCGAGACACTTATCAATGAAGTCAACTGTTACAGTATATAAAACTATAGTTCAACCGCACTTTGATTACTGTGCCAGTGTTTTATACTTCTTAGACACTAATTGCAAAGGAATTCTTCAAAAACTACAAAATCGAGGCATGCGTACAATACTTAAATGCAACAGAAGGACTCCTATAGACACTATGTTAAGCACATTAGATTGGCTCAGTGTGAGCAATCGCCACAAATATTTTTTACTTATTTTTATTTATAAGATGCTTAATTACTTGAATCCTCCATATTTTGATAGATTTTTGAAATTTAATATGGATAAACGTGAAATTTCGTACCCGTGAATTTAAAAATCAAACAAGTTTCATGGCTAATCGGGCAAAACGGAGTTTTTTGTTTCGATATTGTATAGCAGTGTTTCGCCTGCTTGTGTTTTTTGTTTCTCTCGTATCTCGGTAGATGGCGCTTCTTGCTATAGTTCTCTTATTATTTACATTTAATTAGAGACAAAACCGTCTAATTAACTTCGCAAAATTTGTCACATTGACCAGCAGTGTTCTGAGGAGTCCCATAAGGACGAAACAGTTAACTGTCAACACTTATTAGGTGTCCATTAGATCTTGGACCCCCGTGAGGTTAAGCTTTCGGGCTACCCACGGAAAAATATGAGAGAAACAAAAAACTCCTTTTTGCCCGATTAGCCATGAAACTTGTTTGATTTTTAATATGGATGTTCATAGGTATCCAACAAGAAGCAGGTACAATTTCTATATTCCTAAAGTAAAAACAAAAAAATATTCAAATTCGCTTTTTGTTAAGGGGCTTCAAGAATACAACAGCTTACCATCAGAAATTAAACAATCTCAAAGTCTTGAAATTTTTAAACGTTTTATAAGACAATTTTTAAATGAACGTTAAATCTTAATTTTGAAATCTTCAAAATTTCGAAATGCGTATTGCATAGGAATTTTGTTGATTTTTTTTTTAGCTCACATATATACTATACTATAGTAGTGTGAGCTATGGTGATCCTATTTTTTTCGAGAAAAAAAAAGTTGCTCCGATTTCAATTTTTTTTATATATCTTTGCGTTTCAGATGATTTTGAAACTTTTTTGTTGCGCCGTCTGTCTGTCTGTCTGTCTGTCTGTCTATAACGACCAATGCGCATAACTCAAAAACCGCTTGGCCGATTTTAATGAAATTTGGTACCTAGGCTTTGAAACTGAACAAAAACCAAATAAAAGGGTGGGGGTAGATTTCAAAAATTAGAGTTTATGTGAAAATATGGCGTGTGTGATATCAAACGAAAGGTAATTGAGTCTGGAGTTAAACAAAATACATTTTAATTTATTTAAAAAAAAGGGTGGGGGTATATTTCAAAAATTAGAGTTTAAGTGAAAATATGGCGTGTGTGATATCAAACGAAAGGTAATTGAGTCCGGAGTTTAACAAAATACATTTTAGTTTTTGCTTTTTTTAAGCGTGGGGGTAGATTTTAAAAATTTGAGTTTAAGTCAAAACATGGCTTGTGTGGTATCAAACAAAAGGTAATTTAGTCTGGAGTTGAATAAAATATATTTCAGTTTTTAGTTATATTAGCTCACACGTAAACTACAACTATAGTACCTAGTGTGAGCTTCGGGGCCAAAATATTGGCAGAGTATTTTTATCTTTTAAAATTGACACACTGTATAAACTTTCAAAATAAGCAGGACAGAAACTACTTGACACACTCACTTTAAACGTTGAGCGTATACTGATCACAAGCAAGGCTACACAAACACGTTGGAACAAGAAAGCAAATCGGGCCCGCTATAGGCTAGGCCAGAAACTTTTCATCCCATCCTCATACACTGGTCAGGTTATTCCAATAATTTTTTGTCAAAAGTTTGTTTTTATTGTTACAAAATAAATATTTTAAAGGATGTGTTTTTCATAATTTTATAAGTAAAAATCTTTAGATTTGTTTAATTTCAATATTTTCAAATTATATTTGTTAGGAGAGTCAAATTTTGTATAAAACTTTCTATAACTTACCACTTGCATATCCTTGGTGATTAGCAAATTCGACAGAGACAGATCTCTGTGCAGAATTTTGTGGAAGTGAAGGTATTTGATTCCCTCAACTACCTGCCACATTATGGTGCTCACCTCTTTTTCAGAAAATTTCTATATATAAAAAAAATACAATTTTATTTTGAAGTTAGTTATAAAGTGTTTTGCCAAGATAAAATGATTAATTCTGGGTATAGTTAATATAGAAGTTTGTCAGTTAGTTAACAGAGTGTCAGTCACATCATTTTTGCTTAATAATTTGTGTTATAACCAAAAAAACTTTGTAAGAGCTTTAGTTTTTGAGATATTTACAAAAAACTGTTTTCAAGGCTGATATAATATTAGCTTCACTTAAAGTATGCTAATATCAATATCAAATATCACGTGACCGAGGAGGCTCACAAAAAAACGCCTCACGGCCCGCTGTCATTATAAAACATGTGTGTGTTCAGTTTTGGTATGTTTGTTTACGTCGATTTTTTTTTAATTCGGGCACGAATTTTATGTGAATTTTATCAAAGTTATTAAAATAACGCAGCCCACGAAAAAGACTGTAGTGGGATGCGTTAAAATAATTAATGGCTAATGAGTAAATTATAAAGAAAATACCTATAAGATAAACAATGCCGCGAACGTGTAATTAGTGTTGTTCCTTGTCGGTCCAACTATAAAACTGAAACCTAATATGTTGCAAACGGGAAAGAAGTGGTAAAAGATCTTGGATAAGATTGATCAAGTAATATACATCCTTGGTGACATTTTCGATAGTGAGAGTGAAAAATGTGTTCAGTTGTCATTTCTTATTGAACAATTAGGTCTCTTGAATAGGTAACCTTAGAATCGAAGATATGGTGGATACACTTTAATGTTGGCTTCATCTTTGTTTATCCAGTCATCCAGTGCATACACGTCAATTTACAATTCTAAGGTAATATATCTTCCGAACCCTCGCAGTATTAAAAAACTGATTTGTAAAATATTGTTAATAGATAGTAATCTTTCTAGTATTGTGAAATATTTAAAAAGTAAGATACAGCTTTTAAAAGAACATGAGTTGGTAGTTAACTTACACTTTAATGAAATATATATTAAACTTTGTGCTGGGTAATTTTTCAAAAAATTATTGACGACCACTACATTCAGTTCATGAAATGTGAAAACCATCTCACTTATTCACAAAATCACTTGTTTCTTTTTAATAAATTATTGTAAAATGTTTTATATTGAACATTTTTCTTCAGATAACTCTAGCGAGTGTTTTTGTGGAGAAAAACTATTGTCAAAGCTTGAAAAAATTAGTTTAAGGGCATGTAAAGTTTTTTTAAATAATTTTATTAAAAAACACAATGATTTAGTGTCTGCTAATAAATCTTTGAATAAGAACTTAGACAAAGATGATGACACTCAAAGAAAAATTAAAAAACTAAAAGTTTAGGTTTGATATGAAAGACTTGTATAGATTTGAAGTTACTAACGATATTATGTACCTAATATATGTACCTGAAGATATTAGAGTGCAAATTTTGTATAATTTTTTATTTCATAGATTCAGTTCTTTTATCCATAATAAACACATATATCAGCAAAATATTTTTTTAAATTTTTGCCTATAAAATAACAAAAAATTTTTGTTAATTTATTTATATTGTGTAAAAACATATAATATATTAAGCAATACAATAAGAATCCTGGGACTCCTAAGATCACGTGACCGCCGACTTGCTTATAACGCGCCATGGCCGGTCTTTATCGTTGGCTGCGGCTAGCTAGGAAAATATCAGATCCGTTATGGATACATTTATTTTATAATCAAACCAGATTTTTTTAAGTATTAATGCTTTCCCTCTGTTGTAGAGGTCAGCTAACAGCCTAATTTTAAAAATCTACAATGGCAACTTAATTAATAATTTTACTCAGTTAGAGGTTGAACCATAAAGAAAATTCATTTATTTTTAACACTCACTATTGTACGATATTAAATTAAAGTAACTCACGTTATTGTATTCAACCCATCACATCACTTAACTTTGACTATAACCACTGACTAATACTTAACAACACCTTACTTGTGGAGACTCTGAGCTTAAATTAAATAATAAACGAATAGATCCTAGCCTTTTTATCAACTCTGTTCGATGATGAAATATCCGCCAAATCAAGGTTCTAAAGCCTCGAGACAAAAACGGCGCCAACGCTACCTAATTTTAATTAGGACAGCCAAACAAGGCAATGTTTGCATGGCTTTGCGCATTGATAAAAATAAAAGCGGACAGACCTCGAGGTTAATCCCACTAGGCCAAACTTTGATATTTGTATGACCTTAAATGGTGAAAAACATCACGAGACAGGAAAGCACGATGTTGTTCCCCACTTTAAGACTTGTTATAAAAGCGCGATCGGGATAGCAACAGAGGATCAGTTCAAATCAGTCAAAAACTTAATATCATTCGTAATAAGTTATGATTTTTGAATCCAAACCAAAAAGTGAAAATAAGTAAATAAATAATAAAAGTGACTAAATGTGCCAAAGGTAACTGTAATGCCACAAAACAAAAAAACTAAGTAGTGTTAAATATTAGTGGTGGCATTCTGGCTGTAATTATGGTGAAAGATTTATTTTGAACTTTAATCTATCGGTTGTTGCTTAAAATTCGTGGACTATGAAAATTGACTTTGAATCATTTTGTTTTACCATACAAACTTTTGCTCACAAGAGCGTTTTGCTAATATGTTAACTGATAGACTATGGTCAAAAAGAGTTTATTGAAAAATATGAATTTAATGTTATAGTTTTAACTTTTGTGTGACTTGAATCAAAATAACGACATGCAATACTTTGGGATATGTACTATATTTTATGTATCAATATATAATAACTTGCTTTAATGAAAGTGTTTAATTTATATCAATAAAACGGTTGTAAACAAAGCAATATACGCTAAAACGCTTACGCTAAAAAGATGGTAAAGATTTTGTAACTGCACCCGGGGTGACTTAGAAAAATATTCGCTCGGTTTTCACGAAACCCTGGGGCAGCTTCACACTGTTAGAGATGTGATTTAGAGGGTTTTAAAGCCTACTGAAACTCCATATGTCAAGAAATAGATTATGATTAAAAAAGTGGGTGACCCATAGATATAAAGGTAAAAACAAAAGAAAATTAAGGAAAATGTTAACTTGGTTACATTACCTTTCTTTTTAAATACTGCTGCAATTCTCCATTATGACATAATTCCAAAACCAGATAGACATACTTTTCGTCTTCAAAAAAGGTGTACAACTCCAGGATGGATGGATGTTTGAGTCGGGAGTGAATCTGCACTTCTTCTACCACCCGTTTCGTCATGCCCTCTGCATGAAGCAATGTTTTATCTATCTGTTAAATAACCAGAACAATATAATCCCTAAGATTTATATAAGGTCACTTCAGGGAGATGTGTCTGTTAGCTCCCGCTAAATTTCGCGGTTGTTTATATATTTTTAAAACCACACAATTGTATGAAAGGCAAAGTGCATTTCGCGCATTTGGACATGCGCACCAACAACCAGAGAGATTCTTTGTCAAGTGCCTCGAGAAATGGCGTGTTAATTTCGTTCTCCAACTATTTCAAATTTCTACACCTGAAAGTGCTCGATTTTGGTGTACTGAAGCATAGAACTAGAAACTTCAGCCCTTCAGCTACGTGGTGACATCATTAGAACCATTCAGGGGCCCCTTGGAACGTGGAGAAATTGGCTGCAAAACTGGTGAGTGCCTTTGTTTCTGATTGCCGTTGTGTGGCACAACAATTAACCTATGGACGCTTGATTATTTCGTAATTTCATATCAATATATTTATGTTTGTTCGCGCTTCATTTAATTAAAATATTTACAGTCCATTGCAGTTATCGTTTTTCTACCGCGGGCTAACAGTGTCCACAGGGGAAGTGCTTCCAGTAAGGTTAATAGAGACTATAGGTAAATTTAGTGGGAATAAGGACACTGTTGTTCTGGTAAATATACGTTTTAATCCACCGGTAACATTTCGACAATGGTTTTTGTCTTCATCAGACCTTCAGACTAGAACGTACATTGGAACAACAAAAAACAAGAATTCAAGCACATCAGGAAAACAAACGGCACAAAATTCCTGATGTGCTTGAATTCTTGTTTTTTGTTGTTCCAATGTACGATCTAGTTTGAAGGTCTGATGAAGACAATACTCTGCCAATCTATGGGCGCATTAGCTCACACTGGGTACTATAGTTTTAGTGTATCTACTTGAAAGCTAATATAACTAAAAACTGAAGTATATTTTATTGAACTCCAGACTCAATTACCTTTCGTTTGATACCACACAAGCCATGTTTTGACTTAAACTCTAATTTTTCAAATCTACCCCCACCCTTTTTTTAAAAACTAAAATGTATTTTTTTTTAACTCCAGACTCAATTACCTTTCGTTTGATATCACACACGCCATATTTTCACTTAAACTCCAATTTTTAAAATATACCCCCACCCTTTTTTTAAAATAAATTAAAATGTATTTTGTTTAACTCCAGACTCAATTACCTTTCGTTTGATATTACACACGCCATATTTCCCCATAAACTCTAATTTTTGAAATCTACCCCCACCCTTTTATTTGGTTTGTGTTCGGTGGATTTTGTTCATTTTTAAATGGGACCATTTCGGCCCAAAACCCAGCCTAGGCACCAAATTTCATTAAAATCGGCCAAGCGGTTTTTGAGTTATGCGCGTTGGTCGTTACAGACAGACAGACAGACATACAGACAGACAGACAGATGGCGCAACAAAAAAGTTTCAAAATCATCTGAAACGCAAAGATATGTAAAAATTTTTAAAATCGGAGCAACTTTTTTTTTCGAAAAAATTAGGATCACCATAGCTCACACTACTATAGTATAGTATATGTGTGAGCTAAAAACCATTGTCGAAACGTTACCGATAGATTAAAACGTGTATTTACCAGAACAACAGTGTCCTTATTCCCACTAAATTTACCTATAGTTGCATTGCAAGGACGTGATAAGTTTACCAAATTAATAGAGACATTAAGAGTAAAAAGTGGCAACATTGTGATAACATGTTTCCTACATAGTACTATGCCAGGGTCCTATGGCACTGATCAGGTAAACTGTGAGTATTTGAATCTCAAGGTCTAATTTTAAGAGTATGTAAGCAATTTTAAAAAGGTTGATATTATCTGGGGACATGCTACCTAATTTCAGGCATATTTTAACACATTTGAAAGATTTTGTTCAAAAATATGGCAAAAACTACTGCATTACTGAAGTGACAAAAACATTACCATTCTAACAAAAACTCTTTATAAAAAATGTAACTCTCATATATCTTACAAGCTTTTGGTGACACATAATAATTCAAAGTTTGTCATATTCAGTTTACAACAATTTTTGCTAAAAAAAAATTATCATTTTATTCCAAAAAAAAATACCATACCTAAAGTTTTTTATATTTAAAGTAAATAAATTTTGATTCAAGCACAATCAAGATACTTACTATTTTAATAGCCACATCCATTCCAGTCCTGCGTCGTTTTGCCCTGTAGACAGAAGCAAATCCACCTTTGCCCAACAGTTCATGAACATCATAGTCCTAAATAAATTATTGGATTAGTGTTGGGTATTTATAAGCAAATTTTATACAGAATTTGGTCAAAAATATGAGCCTTCTTTCCTATAACAACATTATTTAATAAAAATTTAAAATTAAAATATAGGTATAAAGAAAATATGAATGAAAAATTAACCCTACCAACACTTTCACAGAGGCAACTAATTAACAAGTCATAGAACTTTAGGGAAAGAAAAAATTTTGGAATAATAAAACAAAATGCATCTCCTCATTTATTATGTATAAACAAAAACAAAAATATGAAGATTTTCATAAAATATAAAGATGCTTTGCTCTAGATTTTATCAAATAAAAATACACATCTGTATCATTAAAATTTGAAATATTTTAAGAAATTTTAAGAACTGTAGGGACATTATTTTGCAATGGTTTTGATTTTTATTTTTGTTTTTGACTTTTCTAATTTGTTTATTTGATAGTCCTAAGGAAGTCTTTAATTAAAGTGTGGTTAACTTGAAAATAAAAAACGTTTTTCTGACTTTTTAGATTTTATTTTATGTTTTTAGTTAACATTTTTGTTCTTTTTAAGTCAACATAGAGAAATTTTTTTTCAAAAGGTACCAATACTTAAAATTGAATTTTGTTTTTCTCATTTTTTTAACCCAATTCTTTTAACTTGAGGCAAGTATTGTAATTTAGGCTTAGCTTCATTTGAATAAAGAAAATTTGAATTTTTTAAATTATTAAGAATATTAATTCAATTAAAATAATATAAAACTTGTAAAAAACTAGTCAGGTACTAATCATTGTTACTATTAGTAAAGGCCGCTTGACATGGTGCATGACTCGCTGCAAATATTCGCAAGCAAAAAATTTCGGTCAAATTGTTGCCTGCAAAAAATCTTGTTTTCATTTGACATTGTGCATGGCCATGCATGGATTCCCCAGAATTTAGGTAAAAATTCCCCAGTTTGCATGCAAGTACAGTTTGCATGCAAAAAAATGGCACCAGACCGATAAAAATGGATTGCCTGCAACAATCAGCTGGATTTGTACTGCACATGCACCTGGGCAAAATTTCATGCATTTGCCTGCAAATTTTATTGTCATGCACCATGTCAAGCGGCCTTTATTAAGGTTGACATTGTGCATGGCCATGCATTGATTCCCCAGAATCTAGGTAAAAATTCCCCAGTTTGCATGCAAAAAAATGGCACCGGACCGATAAAAATGGATTGCCTACAACAATCAGCTGGATTTGTACTGCACATGCACCTGGGCAAAATTTCATGCATTTGCCTGCAAATTTTATTGTCATGCACCATGTCAAGCGGCCTTTATTAAGGTTGACATTGTGCATGGCCATGCATTGATTCCCCAGCATCTAGGTAAAAATTCCCCAGTTTGCATGCAAAAAAATGGCACCGGACCGATAAAAATGGATTGCCTGCAACAATCAGTTGGATTTGTACTGCACATGCACCTGGGCAAAATTTCATGCATTTGCCTGCAAATTTTATTGTCATGCACCATGTCAAGCGGCCTTAAGATAAAAGAAATTTGTACATTGTCCAAAGTAAATTCTGGGTTCTGTATAGTGTCCTGTAGAAGTGTGTTATTATCAGTAAAAATATGCTTAACATCTGATTGATACTCAAGTTCAAAAATAATTTTTATAGCCTTTCTTTGCATGCTAAACACTCTTCCAGATCAGAACTTGGATCAGTGTTAGATAAGTGATCCCATATCAAAATACCATAGCTTATGTGAGACCAGAGACACAATCAATGAGTGGTGTGCAGTTAATTTTGTACTAGGTATCTATTACCTACTACTTTTGTTAAATTTGTCATAACCAGTTTTTTTTTAAGGTTTTGCTGAGGTTTTTGCAAACATGATCTGTATGAGTTTTATCAAGTTAGTTTTGCAAATAAAATTTATTAGATTTATCATCAATATTTTGTAATTTTCATAAGGTAAAATAATCGGCTTTTGTTTTTGCCTCATTTAATTTACTTGTTTTGAACCAGATTTCAACCTTTCTGCAAATCTTTCAAAACCCTTTTCCTCATTGTGAAGGATGTGTCATCAACGAAAAGCACCTTTGGTAAGCCAATGTAAAAAAAACTTTGAGGGTATTTTCTCAAAAATCCTACTTTGCCAACTGACTAGATTTTTGCTTTGTAAGGCAGATTTGTTTATGAGTTGGTCGCTGCATAAACCAGCCCATAATGCTAAAACAAACCAATTAGTTACAGCAAAACTATCCTTTGATCATGAAAGAGAAACTTACTACTACTTACCTACTTAGGTATTTTTTGAGTCGATGGAACTTACTAGCAAAGCATACAACATACTCGGGAACTATACATAATTGTCTAAAGTTATTAGCTACTTACCCATCTGCCCTAAAAACACCAAAAATACCCAGATGCATACCTACTAGCTAAGAACTAACCTCAATAGTTTCAGGATCTGGTCTCTCCATAGTAATCAAAATTCTTGAACCAAAAGCCCAGCAACACTTATTTATGCAGCTCCCAGCTTACCCGATTTTTTTCTTCAATATTCTTCTAGAAAAACGAGAAAAACTGAAAATTTTAATTTTGCCGTTTTAAATATTTGTAAACAAGCCGTTGCGATGTTTTGACAGCTGTCAACTTCACTTCCTGGATTCCGTTATGAGTCCGTTCTCTACTCGTCTTTTACCAAACCGTAGAGAAAGAGAGAGTACATGAACAACAGAATCCCACTACGGAGTTGTAATTCTGCTATGTGAGAATAATGTTGTCAGCTGTTTTATTGAGGTTAATTTTGTTGATTTTGTTATTTTTACAGAACATCAAGGGTTATTTTGAATTTTGAGTAATAATTTTGTTTAAAAAATGGCTTTAACTGAAACAGAAAAACGAAGTGAAAGAAAGGAAAAGCCTCTGACCAAAGTGGTAGTGCGCCGCCTGCCTCCGCAAATGACTCAGGAGGACTTCCTAAATCAGGTAAGAATCATGAAAAAACTGAAAGAAGTCAATAGTCACTGGAACTGCAACTGCAATGTTCAAGTTAATAAATCAGGGGTTAGGTCTGCACTTGAGCCCTTAACATTATGAGGCCTGAAATTCCAAAAGCCGAGTACTTGATTTTAAAATTAAACTGAACTGAACCTAATCCAGGACCTAATTTGACCTGTAGATACACCCAACCACTTTTTTAATGTCACCTTATTTTGCCTACATTTGTAGAATATAAAGAAACACTGCACATTGTTGGGCAACACCAGATGGCTTAAAATAAGTATCATGATTTATTAAATGATGTCCTTTAGCAGTTTTTTAGCCCACTGAAATTTCTGGCTTTCCAAGTGAGTTTAATCAATTTTAAGATGACATTAAAAAGGATACTGGGTTCGGTCTGCAGTATGCAAATGTTTATTTTTTCGTAACCAGTAGCAAACAACGGCAGGATTGTGACAGTCATGAATTGAAAACAAATATTTTTAATAAAGTTTTTATCCCTGATTCGCTTTTTCATCTCCCACATCATTGGTTCGGTTCAGTTTACCCTACTGAAAGAGAGAGGCAAAGCTTCTGCTGCTGCACAAATCATAGTTTCGCGCCGTTCTCTTTCCTCTCCCAATTTACGAATAGGCGGTAAATGGGTCACTATTTTTTGGACCATGCTACAGTTGAGAAAATCTCTTCCCTCAAACGCGACGACAAATAAATTTGCCACATCTTGACAGCTATTTCCCCGAAATAACATTGAATCATCTGTACTTTTTCCTGAACGTTTCCTGAAATGTAATACGCGGCAAGGCTTGAGCTAGAATTTGCGTAAAAAACAAATACGCACTTCTCACCTGTTTCGCAGCACACAATGGAATGACGAAAAATTTCGTGAGGACGAGAGCTCACGTTGTATTACCCTATTTTCCCACTATCACCAACCCGAATACGGGTCTAAAACAGCGAAAAATATTTCAAGACATCGACCAAAATATGTTTTTCTCTCTTACACACATTAAACAGTCTATGAACCTTATAGCTTCTAATCATGCTGTATATTTTTTCTAGGTGTCACCAGTACCAGACCATAATTACCTTTACATGGTGAAAGGAGATAGGAACCTGGGACCTTTTGCATTTTCCAGAGTATACATCAATTTCACATGCCCTGAAGACATTTTTACTTTTAAGGAAAAGTTTGACAACTATGTATTTCTTGATAACAAAGGCAATGAATATGCAGCTGTGGTAGAATTCGCTCCATTTCAGAAGATCCCAAAAAAACGTGGAAAGAATAGACTGGATCCCAAATGTAAGACTATTGAGTCTGACTCGTATTTTACTGATTTTGTTGCCAGTTTAAATAAAACTGAAGAACAAGAAGAAAAGCCAGAATATACTTTGCAACTGAATGAAAAAACCAATAAGGAAGAAGAAACCACACCTCTGTTGGAATTCATAAAGAACAAAAAAGCCCAAAGACAAAAAATTCGAGAAATGCGACGAGAAGAACGTGAGAAAAGACGTATAGAATACGAAAATCGCAAGAAAGAATTTCGCAAAGGTGGCTATGACAGGGAAAAAGAACGGAAATCGGAGAAAGAAGACAAATCGTTTTCTTCCAAATCCTATTCTTCTAACAAACCACCTAAAAAAGAAACTGGCGAAGTGACCAAAGAATCAAAGTCAGAAAAAAGTTTTGATAAAACTGAACGTCCGGAACGTGGGCATGAAAAGTCTAGCAGCTCTGGTTCAAAGCCTAGAGAACGTTATGAAGAAAAACGCAAAGAAATAAAGCCTAGATTTCCTAAGAAAGAATATCCTGACACTAAAAAGTTCGATGAATACAAAGAAAGGGGCTACAAATCTAAACCATATGAAGAAAGCTCATATCATGGAAAACCAGACGAAAAGGTCCAGCCTAAGAAAGTAAAAAAATATAGTGAAAGAAGAGAGGAAAGAAAATTGGAGGCGTTAAAAGCTGAAAAAAAGAAACTTGAGCAGTTAGAAAAGTCTGCTGACACACCTAATAAAGAGGAAACAGCAGAGGAGAGAAACAAAGAAGATAAGACTACAATGAAAGAAAGAAATGAGGAGAAACTTTCAGCCAATGAGCAAGTTTTAAAAGAAGAAGCAAATGAAGACAATGATAGAAATGAAGCAGAAAATAAAGCAGCAAGTGAAAAACAAGATACTAAACCCAAAAAATCTGGACAAGCTTTAGATAAATCATCAGAAAATAAAGAGGAAAAAAGTATGGAATTTAAACAAGACGCAAAAAAAGACACTGAAGAAAAACGTTCTGATAAAAGCGATTCTTGTTCATCTAAAAGTAGAATTAGAAATAAAGATAGGCCTACAATAGAAATTTACAGACCAGGAATGTTAAGAAAGAAACATACTGAAGATGGTGACTGCAAGAAAACTGATGCCTCCAATGATGGGGATGATTGTTCTAAAAAAAGTGACTGATTCAAATGATACCTACATTAAAGTTTTTGATTATTTAGGAAAGGAATACTTTTTATTTGTTAATTTGACTAATATTGATTTAAATAAAAATTTTAAATATTACATAAAGGAAAATGTTTATAAAAAATTCCAAGAATTATCAATGCAAAAAGCACAGGTAGGGCGAGTTCGTAAAGGCATCGATGAGCTCATCGATGACAACAATCAAGTTTTTAAATTAATCAGTGCAATTCGTTGAAATCCATCGGGTTCGTAAATTACCTGATGAATTTCACCAAGGCACCAATTGATGGCATCAATGCTCACCAACCCTGAGAGTCGGTGAGCAATCTTCGATGAATGTCAATTACGTCAAAATCAGCTGTTTTTTGTGTTTTTTTTCGGCTGTGTAATTTTATATCTTTTTTGTTGTTTTTTTTTGTTAAATTCTCCACAGTGTGGTAAACAAAGTTTCGATGGTCATCTTAAAAGATATAAATAGTGACTCAAGACTCGGATGATGAAGATCTGGCGTTAATTTCAATTTCTTTATTTATATACGAGTTAAAATTTTTATAAAATCATTTACATTTTACAAACTTATTATTAATTTATTCTAAAGAGCAGAAGAACTTAATCTCGAGAGCCCTTTACCATTATTATTTTATGCTAAGTTTATATGCTAATATGACTTTTTAAAATAAATGAGTTTTAGTTGTTTTAAATTAGAGTAAATTTTTCAAGTCAAATTCCTCATCCTAATCCTAACCTAATCTATACAAAGGCACAAAAGCCTACCTTAACAAAAGCTAAAAAAAAACTTTATAACATTAAAACACTTATAAAATATGAAAAAACAAATCCTATTTTTTATTTTGTTTTTAAAATTTTGATATCATCAGACCGTGGCATGCCAGGATTGAAGGTTACGTTGCAAATGTTGTTTCCATGTATTAATGCAGAGAATCTTTTAGAAAATAAATCAAAATCGAAAAAAGCGAGGTTCAGATATCTGATTCATCGCGTTCTTTTTTATTTTCTGGTGTTCATCGGACTCACCGAATGAAAATGTCAAATGAACGTCAAACGTCATATGTCAAAAAACCGATGTAATCGGTGAGCAAAATTAGATTACTTTACAAACTCGCCCTATTAAAAAATGACTGTTGATCTTTCAAAATAGGCATAACAAAGTCGAATTTAAAAATAAATTTTTTATTTAAGTTTATTAAAGAAAGGCAATATTTATTCGTGTTTTAATAGTAAACTACGGCATTACATTGAAAGAACCCTTGAGTTGTATAAGGCCCTGAGGGTATAGAAGTCAATGGAAAGAACACAGCTGATCTTACTAATAATGCCGTATTCCATTGGGGAAATGAGTGCAGCACTAGTGCACAACTGGCTCGGTGTTTGCATTCCATTGACATGCACTTTCAGGGCTATCAAAATGGACGGGCCACGATCCTCCACTTTGTTGACGTCACATCCGGGGCTGATTTTTTTTTGATGGTCACGTTACGACACAGCTGATTGTCTTTAAAATTTTTAAGTTGGAATGACGGTTCATGGATATTTGATTTTTTGTTAAATAAAGCCGTTTTTGAGATTGTTTTTACTTTATTCTGGCAGAACATTTTTTTTTAAATGTATAGTAAGCCCTAATTTTTCATAGCCGCTTCATTAGCTCACACAAAAATTAAGTTTAAAGCAGAAGCGAATGTGACAATCACATATCACAAAGTCAAATACATGTCAAATATAACAGTTGGCATGTGGTACATGGCGGGTAATTTGAATTCAAAATAAGGAATGCTAAATCTTGAAGATTTTAACCTTTTAATCATGTTGCTTCCTTACAAACCTTTGGTGGAATATCGGGATGGTGTCTGAGAATATTTCACTGAAATTTTGCGGAAATCTGTAGTGCCATTTTGAAAATATCATAAAAAAACGTCTGACCTCCCATAAGACCCAATGTAAAATTCAGCCCCGGGAGAACAGCTGATTTTTTCAGGGTCGTGGCCTCTATTTTTGTGTGAAAATAAAGTTGTTAGCAATTTTTTATTATTTTATTCGCTGCTAAGTAGTAGCAGCGATGAAGATGAAGAAGAACAGTTCTGTGCAATAAAAACAATGAGAACGGAAACCCCAAAAATAAAAGACTTTATTGAAAATGTGGTTTACCGATTTAACAACAAACAGGTAAGTAGATTTGTATGGATTTGGTTGACTGGGGCCCTGGGGCTAATTTTCTGACAGTTGGGGTTTTCTGGCAGCTATGATTATAAGTAAAAATAAATGTATTTTTTAGTTCATGAAACACTTTCGGTTCGAGATGAGCACTGCAGAATTCCTCATAAATAAATTCAAGTAGCCCAAGGGCGGATCCAGAGGTGCTTCTCGGGGGGGGGGGGGGGGCAGTTTAGGTGACATTCTCTGTTGGTAAAAAACGGTATATATTTTTTTAAGCAGCATTTTATTGAATTAGTCAGTGGTTGTAATTTCGATGATAACAACAATAGACACTTTCATGCGCCGCAGGCAAAAATTTTGAGTTTTTATTAGCAAAAACATTACTTTTTACTTATTTTTTGTATATTCAAAAAATTCTCGGGGGGGGGGCAAGTGCCACTAGTGCCCCCCCCCCTGGATCCGCCACTGAAGTAGCCTCAATTTTGTTCAAAAAAAGAACAAGGGGGACGAAACCCCATTAACGCTAAGGCACATATCTTGCCATTTTTATGGTATGTTAAAACACCCTTACGCTTAGCTGTTAGGTTAGGTTATGTTCTTGTTGAATGGAAATTTGTTCAAAAATATTTTCTTCAAAAACTTTTTTGAACAATTTTCCTTATGAAAAAAATGACTTTCAAAGAAAATGTTTTTGAACAAAACAATTTTAATAAAATATTTTCAAACAATTTTTTGTTTGAAGGAAATGTTTTTAAATAATTTTCCTTTTCAAGAAAATGTTATTGAAGTAATAATATTACTTTCGAACAAATGGATATTGAACAACATGTTTTTGACCAAATTCCGCAAGGCAGGAAAGTTAGGTTTAGTTGAAACAAACTTGTGAAATATTATATATGTATACAAGGTGTTTCGAATACTTATGTTCAAATTTTGGGAGCATAAAGTACACTTCTGGTTAGGGTTTTTTGAAAAACAAGCGCAAAATATAGATAACTACTCTATCTGTTGGTATACGAGCACATGCATGCATTCAAAAAGGAGGTGGGCATTTTTAAAATACTCTTATTAACTTTTTTTAAATAAAATCATTATTTATTTATTTGACGAATTTTATTTATCTTAGGATAATATTTATCGGCGTGTTACTTTGAAACAAATAAAAATGGATATCGTCGTTGGCCTGATAAAACTACAGGTTGTGTGACATTTTTTTCAAAAATGAGATTTTTGCATAATCAATTTGCCCTATTCATAATGGATATAGTATAAAAAATTATTTGCAAGAAAATGTTATATTAACGTTGCTTAAAGCAAGAATAAAAAAGAAGTTCTACAGCTCATAATGGCATACTAAACTAAGGTCACTATATCACGATGTTAGGAACTTCGTGATATAGTGACCTTATACCACACGAGTGCAAATTTTTGACAGCACCGTTTCAGTGTCAGTGCACCACCAGTGCTGCACTCATTTCCCCAATGGAATACGGCATAAATCCCCGTGCTTCTGCTCTGGCAAAAGGTGGACCAAAAAAAACCGTACACATTTATTTCGGCTGAAGTTTAATCAATCTTTGTTCGATTTTTGTGATTTTGTCTCTCTCTATTAGCTTTCTATACCAAAATCACAAAAATCGAACAAAGGATCAAAAAACAACAGCCGAAAAAAAAATTTTTTTTGGCCCACCTTATATATTCCCCCCGGTAGGCCCTCAGTATGACACTGGTGTGCAATCATTGTTGCTTGTTGTGAACCAAGCGCGGTTATTGGTCAAAATCAGGGGGGGGGGGTAATAGTCAATGAAAAAACTATTTGTAATTTGTAATATAACTTTTTTTCTAGGGGGGGTAATTCTCCTGTTTTCCCTTTAATTATTAACAAAAAGTTTTTTTTTTCTAGGGGTGTAATTACCATGTTACCCCCTCAAATCAACGCTTGTTTTTAAGGCGGACATCGGGACATCTTGTAAAATCAGGAGTTTGATTAATGTCATTGTCCAGAATTTGTTGACAATATAGTTGCACAAAACCAAAATTTTTTGTTTCGCTATTCAACATGGATTTGGAAAATTTGCGTCCCAAATTTGTAAGTGTAATATTGTTCATTAAATAACCCTATTGAGGTAGATGAAGCGAATGTTTTAGATTTTTTAAAAGTTGACGGATTTTTTACTTTTATGCTGAGTTTATACATACGAAAAAAAATATTAGACTGTTGAAAAAAATCTACTTTATTTAATGATGTTCCCCATCAATGTTGTCCCCTTCTCTATCGACGCAGCATTGCATGCGTTTTTTTTTCAATGTTGGAAGCAACTTTAGAAATCATCAGAAGAGAGGCTGTTAAGAAGTTTTATCGTTTTTCCCTTGACGTGTTCTAATATTTCAAAACGGGTTCCTTTTAACGATTTTTTCACTTTCGGAAACAGGTTAACGTCGCACTATGGTCTGAGGGATCAATATTTTGGCCAAAAATAGACTTTTGCCTGGAAACTCTCCAATCACTTAAACGCAAATCAATAAAGAAGTCTAAATCGCTAATATACCATTAAAAACTATTTATTATTACCCCCCCCCACTCTTGTCACTACCATTTTTGTGATTTATACTGCCTTAAAGGTCCTTAAAAAAGTGTATTATTTTTAATATGGTCTACAAATTACACCGCCTCACAAAAAAAATATAAGTTGCAAAACTCAGAGAGTAGACCCCCAAATCCTCCTACATTTGGTGCGCCAAAACCGAGTTCTCCAAAAAAAAAGTTTAAATTATCGAATTTGCCCCTATTACCCCCCCCCCACTGGGGGGGTCAAATTTGATCTATTATAAATATTTAAAATATTATGTATATTCTTAAGTATTTTGGTTCGCAGGACTGAAATATAAGGAATAAAAAGTTAAATAAAAAATAATAAAATATTTCCTTTGTTTTTTAAAGTTCATTGCTAAGAAAGGAGTTTTGATATCTATGATTCATTTTGCTTCTTTAAAGCTACTTTGCTCATTACTATCTATATAGAAGACACACGAAAACACAAATTAAAATGCACTAGAATAGGTACTTTGTGTTTATCAGGATATGTACGGTCATGTTTAATAACGAATTTGGAGACTATCGCACCTTTTCGCACCACCAGTGTATGTACTCCGGAAAGTACATATCAGGACAAAAATATTTTTACAAAAATTAATATGAAAGCTCTTGAAAGCTTTTTTGTTAGTCCAATGAAATATCGACAAAAAAAAAATTCATGCATTTCTTGCTCAATTTTGCTATCATTGGTATTTAAAGAATAAGTTTAAAATCCCTGTGATTGAAATTATCAAAAAATAATCTACTTACCTTTAGTTAAAAAAGTCATTCCCAAAATTTTCTATAACTCCTCGCATTTTTTAGAAATAGCACATTAAAGTTAGTGAAAAATAATGAACAATAAAAAAACAATTGCTCATTGTCAGGAAATGTCAAATTCAGACAACGATATTTCGAAGTCTGCTTTGGCAATGAAGCCAATCATGCTGGTATTTTAAGGTGCCGTTATTTAGCTTTGAAAAATATATAACTAAACAGTTTTATTGTTAAGTTAGTTTTTGGTATTTTTGGCCAAAATATTGGGGTTTCAGACTAAAGTGCGTCGCAAGGGACCAAGTCTGTTAAATATGGTGGGTGGTTAACGACGGGGATCTTCTTATTAGCTAAAAACTCGAGTAAAAACTGTTTAATGGATAGGGCATTGTGGGCCGGTGCATTGTCTTGGTAGAGCAGCCACGCGTTATTCTTCCACAAAGCTGGACGGTTTTTCGTTACACGTGGCCTTAGCTACAAAAATTCTTCCAAATATAAATGTTGGTTCACTGTTCGACCCTCACGCGCTCATTCAATAAGAATATCCAAAAAACAATGAGCATCGCTGTTATGGATGTGCTGGAGCGCCCTTCTCGTTAATCATGTTTAACTTCTTCAAGACTTTCGAAAAAGCTTTTATGCCACATAAAAATCATTGCACGAGACATACACTGCTTTCCGTTAGAGATCTTTTAACATTTGAAAGTATTCAATAGCCTTTTTTTGAGTTTTACTTTAAATTAATACGTTGCTCAATGTTTTCGTTTGTCATAATTCCGGCAAATGAGCTATGCACGATCCGCTTCAAACAACTGCGTAAGCCAAAATAGTATAGAGGAAAGGCGACAAGGTAGTAGAACGCACATCAAGGTGAATAACTCCAACTGTTAGTACGGGGGAAAAGACAATAGGTGGCGCTGCTACACTATATAAGTAAAATCTCCAAATTATTCGGTAGAAAAGCCATGCAAGTCGCGTTTTAAAATTCGTGTAGAAAAGGCGTGAATTTAATGTGATTTTAACGTAAAAATCACTTAAAACTAACGTAAAAACAGTGCTGTTTAAATTTGATAATGGCTTTATTACAACGCAGTTTTTAGCAACGTTATTTTTTATAACGTTAATGAATGACCTATTAAGCTTGTTTTCATATATGAAATAAACGTTTTTTTCTAGCAGCTTTTAAAATCAACGTTTTTTTTTTCACGCCTTTTCTGCGTGTTAAACAGATCAATTTTTCGCTGAATTTTTAGTCGAAAATGGATGTGCACCGTCTGCTATTCGTGCATGGCCGTACTCAGGGAGGGGGTCGACCCCCCCCCCAAGCCTAAGGATTTTATAGATATTTTCACATATTGATGATAAGGTCTATTTTGGACGTCCGCCGTTGTAGGTTCCTTCGGAAATAAAATGGACGTTCCTTGGATCTACTAATGGACCTTAAATGGACGGTTTTTGGCCGAAAATGGACCTCAAATGTACATCCGTCGGATTGACGGTTTCCTGTCTGGGTATCTGATGATGTATAATTTTTTTTAGTTTAAACCACCAGATTCAAATCCATATTTCAGGCCCAAAGGAGATGTTGTAAGTATACCTTTATTTTTTTACCGTTTTTACACTTAACGACATAAACTCAGGGATATGAGCGGGGAATAGATGACCTAGTGTCGTAACTAGGGGGGTGCGACCGGTGACCCCGCAGAGGGTGCCGATAGGCGCGTTCTGAGTCAATTTTTGTAGGGTGGGGGGCATATTGCACCGGGCGCCAATCACCCTAGTTACGGCGCTGGCCAGAGAGATGCGAAAAAACCATATCCTGATTTAAGATTCGGAAAAATGTCATTTAGCGACTTTTAGGATAGGGAATCCCATAAGACCAAAATGGTCAAACTTTAAAAATTCATATTTTAAAAACTATACAGTGTATCAACAAAAGCACCGAGTTGCAGGATGGTAATGCCATAAAGATGCGAAAAAACACACCCTAAGTTAAGATTTGAAAAAACGTCATTTAGCGAATTTTAGGGTTGGAAATCCCATAAGAACAAAATGGCCAAATTTTAAAAATTCATATTTTAAAAACTATACAGTTTATCAGCAACAGCACCGAGTTGCATTTCGCGAATTTTAGGGTAGGGAATCCCATAAGACCAAAGTTAAAAATAACAAAGATATTCAAAATTACGCTTAGACTTGTTTCTATCAAATAAAATTTCAATACGCAATTTTGAATTTAAAATATCTTCGTTATAGAAATAGAACGAAAAATCAAGACAATTTTTGTTTAAAACTGAAAGACCTATCAGAAAAAATTATAAAATACAGGGTATTCAATTAATTTTTTTTTAAAAAACACCAAACCAAATCACGTTTTAATTGACGTATGTGAGAAAAAATGACACCGTTGTTTTTTTTATTTATAAGCTTGCAAATAAGGTAAGCAAGTGAAAAATTCATTTAGTGACATTTAGTTTAATGTATGTAAAAAAAAATATTTTGTTTTTTTTTATAAGCTTTCAAACGGGGGTCCGGCCAAAAACGAACTATGAGAAAAATATGGTTATTTAAAAATCTCAAATGTTTTTGGATTTTTTCAAAAAACTTTTATTTAACCCACTAGCGAATTTCTTCTAACCGGCTCGTTCTCACTGTATATAGAGTTTGTTGGCCTCTGCTAGAGTCCCTGTATGTTGACATATTTGGATATATTAATATATCTAAATATGTCAACATACAGGGACTCTAGCTTCTGCTAACTGCCATATTCATTCAAGTAAGAAATATAAAAAAAAAGAATTAAACTTGATTTATTATATTTTTTAGAACCGACCCATTTCCCTTATGTTTTACAAGAGATATTATGCGGTAAGTCTAGTACTTTTTTTAAAAAAACACAACTCCTCCACGTACAGTGTGTCCCATTTTTGATTGGTATTGAATAAGAAACTCAGTTATTTTCAAATATAGAGACCTCGGGATGTCACTTGCTGTTCTCGGATATTACATTACTGTCCTTCAATTTCGAGACCTAAAAAAATAAGCCAAAAGTTTTTTTTCAGCCCTTGTAGTTTTGGAGCTACGAGAAAAAAAGTCAAAAATCAGTAATTCTAAAAATCTGTCATATCTTTGGTATTAGTGTAGGCATTTCAATTTTGTTAAAACTTTTCTAGAGACAGTTGATCCTGCCAATAAAATTAAATTATATTTGATCCATCGAGTCGAATTCAAGATTTCAGAAAAAATTAAGAAAATAAATACGGGCCTGTATTTTTTTTTTCATTTTTTGCTTTTCAATGTGCCCCAATTAACCCCTAGCTATAAAAAAAAATCCAGATCCGTATTTATTTTCTAAAATCTCGAATTCGACTCGACGGATCAAAAAATTTACGTCATTTCATTGACAGGAACCAAGCGCGGATTTGAGGAGGGGTAACGAGGTAATTACCCCCGCCCCCCTAGAACAAAAAATATGCATTTTTTTCTTACAATTAAAGGGAAAACAGGAGAATTACCCCCTAGAAAAAAAAATTATATTACAAATAAAAATTTTTATCGATTATTACCCCCCCTAGATTTTGAACCAGATCCGCGCTTTTTTTTTTTTTTTTGTTTGTCAAACACACTGTGTTTTTTTTATTACAATCTAGTCAGTAAGACTAATTAGCAATTTTGTTTTAACTTAATTTACTAGAAAAGTCAGATTTAAACTTAGGGTTTACTCAACAGTTCTCCCCGCTTTGTTTAGTCTGTAACTCACAATTGTGTTGTGTTTATAGCATTATTTTGTTTTATGTGTAATTCACTTAGTTTACTAGCTCAAACGGCTTCATTCTTTTTAGTCTTCGAACTAGCATAGTATTGTCTAGAAGCTGAATTGCTTCCACATTCACATGCCGATGGAGTCTATCTTCATGGCTTTTTGCGTACTTTTTTATAGTCTCTGCTACAGTTTCGATTTTTAGATCTCGATGAAGGTCACTATTTCGAACGTACCAAGGTGCATTCACAATGTTTCTTAATACTTTATTTTGAAATCTCTGTACAACTAAAATGTTACTCTCTTTAGCACAACCCCATAGTTGAATACCATATGTCCATACTGGTTTCAGTATTTGTCTATAAAGCAGTAACTTATTATGAATTGTTAAATTGGACTTCCTTCCAATTAGCCAGTTCATTTTTCTATACCTTATCTCAAGTTCCTCTTTTTTTTTCTTAACATGTGCTTTCCAGCGCAATTTGGCATCAAGTGTCATACCTAGATATTTTGCCTGATTCGAATATGGTACTGGAATGTTGTTAATTGTTATTTGTATGTGATTTATATTTTTGTTTGTAAAATCAACATGAATTGATTTGGTTTCATTTAATTTTATTCGCCACTTTGTGGTCCAACTGTGAACTTGGGTGACTGCATCCTGAAGTTTTTCTATGCATTTTTCAATAGATTTTTCTACCGTCAATAAACCAGTATCATCGGCAAATGTAGCTAAGTGACAATTTTCTGGCTTTGGGATATCACAAGTGAATAATAAGTATAGATAAGGGCCTAGTACGCTACCCTGGGGCACGCCTGCTTGAATTTCTCTTAAATTTGAGTATGAGTCTTCCTGTTTTACTCTAAAATGTCTATCAGATATGTATGATTCCAAAATATCCGAATATTGTTTTGGCAGAAACCGTTTTAGTTTAAAATCCGCGCTTGACAGGATCTACTGCCTGTAGAGAAGTTTTAATAGAATTGAAATATCTACCCTAATAACGGATTTCTACGATTCCAAATTTTTTAATTTTCCCTTGTAGCTTTAAAACTACAAAGAAAAAAGCTTTATCATTTTTTTTTGTCTCATAATTTGAGGACGCAATAATGTGAAACGCCCAGGTCTCACTATTTTATACCCACTAAGCACAAAATCGTAAAAAACGTTAAATAAACGTTGAAAAAAAAATGTTTTTTTTCTAACACAAATTTGTGTTAAAATTAAGTCAACTTTTGACAATAAAAAAATATGTAGAAAATCCTAACGAAAATTTCATGTAAAAGCATTACCAAAAATATATTTCTTAATAACGTTAAGAAACGAGCATTAAAAAAATCATAATTTAACTAACATTAAAAATAATACCATATTTATATATGTTTTTTCTAGATCTCATTTTTAACGTTGAATTTAAGATATATGAAGCTAATAAATGTTTTGTTTTTTAAACATTAACAAAATGATACTATAGAGGGCGCTGCCGCATAGTTCCACTACCAGAACGGGCCATCGCCATTTTTAGTTACATTTCGCTGCGAGTTCATACGAGTCGATAGCAGATACGCTTTGTGCAATTTTGGTTACAATATACAATACCTTTTGTAGAAACAAATATGGCAAATTAAAAGCACAATTATTAATAATGATAGTGAATACATATTTGGATAGGAATATACACCAGTTGTGTGGAAAAGATGGTATAGTTAAAGAATAACCAATATGTATGCAGTGATTTAAATGAAGCATCACAAAATTAGATAAGAAAAGTAAAAAAATTGTTTTGTATGGAATATCGCATACCTCTACGTTACAGTTAATCAGACAGGGAATGCGTCAATTCACCGCGAATGATTAGCCGCCGGACCTTAAGCCACGTATTCATTTGAGGCAAAGTTCGCAAGCCTCGCAGCGGGACCAAACGAATGCTTCGTTTGCATTCATGCTAAAGTGAATAGGCGCCTTGAAATTGTTTGCCTTGTATTCACTTGAGCATGAATTGTTTGGCCTCGTAGCGAGGCATTTACTACAAAATTATTGTTTACATAGAATTTTAAATTTTATTTTCAGAAGCTACGGATCCGAATTTCCTTTACTGAGTGTCGAGTTCACGAAAACCTTAACGGACTGTTGCTGCCCTGCGTTTCCAAAATAAAAGAATTTTATTTACGTTATTTATGTTACATTGTTAAAAAAACATTTATTTTTCAATGTTAGAAAAACATTTCTTTTTCACTGTTAAAAATCAATATTTTTTTAACGTTCGAAAAAATTTACCGAACCTAACGTTATGTTTTTAAATTATACATTATTTTGACATTATTAAAATGTTTTTGTGTTTAGTGGGTAATAACTGAGTTTCCCATTTAACACCATCAAAATGGGGCACCACTTGTAAAGACTTAATATTTAATCCCAATCATGGTTACTACTCTTCTCCTTTTCTTAATTATAAGTGAGAAGCCGAATCCCACATCATACCAGAAAATACTCTCCCTTTATATTCTGTTTCCACCAATGCATGCCCACCTCGAATCAAAAAACGCATCACGTGATTGGCCATGGATTTGCACCGGTTTTAAATGCAGCGTCACCTGATGCGTTTTTGAAATCGGGGTGGCCATGCATTGGTGGAAACAGGGTATTACGGTTCTTTCAAAAAAAAGACCAGGGTCCAGATTCTGTATACTGTCGAATTCTATAGCCACATGTCGTTATCTCTTACTACTTCTTGCATTTAGAAGGCGACATAACATATCGCTATGAAATTCTACAGTGCAAAGAATGTGGTCCCAGGTAGTTTTTAAAAAGTTCGTCTTGCTTTGCGTTTTTAAAGAATATTGGACGCCAGAGGAGCTTAGACTTTCCTGTAGATACTTAGCTTTGTCGTACGTATCCCCTAAACAATGAAGAAAATCAGGTAAAAATATGCATTTATAAAGGTTTATGGTTATAAAGATCTTGACAACTCTTACGTCAAATTATTCATCTATTATCCATCTTCAAATAACTATATTTTTTGTATAATTTGATGTCAGTCTTTGAAAATAAAGGAGCTTAGAGTCTCCTGTATCCCTCGGGGCACTTTTAAACAGTGATGAAATTCAGGTCTACAACATATCAATTGGCTCTTTGATTCTTTTTTTTACTTTTTGATTAAAATGTGGGAAAAATGTAAAATTATTTTTTTTTAATAATATGATTTTATTTCTAATTTGTACATCACAATTTGACATTCACATTATTAGATTAATTGGAATGTTTCTATTCCTTTTGGGTTTGACACAAGAGAAACTTCACTAACATTTATATAAGGGTCCATTTCACCGTCATTTTTTATTGTGTTTTTGTTTTAAAAGTTGTGTGCCTATATACTTTTGATACAGATTAAAAGTAGAATACTTTCACTAATTCTGAGTTATAGGTCTGGCTTCAAAATGACCAAAAAATGGACCCTTAAAATATTAAATATAACAAATAAATTAAGGTATTATGTTAAGAGGGAGCAAAACAATCAGTCCACAAAGTAAAACATTTTTTTTTTTGCAATATTATTTTTGATGTGGCTCATTAATTAAGGGCAAAGATTTTTTTAAGCTTGATATACAGCGGAAAAAACAAATAAATTGATTTAACGAGAAAATCGTTTGTTTATGTATTTATTTTATTTCACACTTAGTCACTTATATCACTCGTGACATAATGTTTGTTATTCGGAAGACAAAACGGCATTTTTCCCGCATATAATAGGGTCCAAGGATGCCATGCCTGCTATTCGGAACTACCTACCTACTTATCTACTGTTAAAAAAGTAGATTTTTTTAAAACATTTATCTAAGAATCTAAGGGATCACACAACTAGATTTATTTAAAAATGATATGATTTGTATAATTTGTTTTTTGGGGATATTACTTTAAAATCTTCTTAATCTGTTATTCATTATTATCTATCAAAAGCTGTCAATTTCATTTTATTACTATAAACATTAAATATTCTTAAATTTACAAACTTTTTTTCCCATAAATGTCTTTGTTTGAAAACTCTTAGACAATGTGTAGAAACAAAATTTCGGACTTCTGTTGTCTTTATTTTATTTTAAACATGACGTTTCGGTTAGTATGTATCTTTAACCCAACGATTCTAAACACACAGGATTGCTTATTTTCCATTTAAACTCTGTTAGCGTCGCTCAACGAGACGAACAGTGTCTGCTTACGTCACCAGCGGACCAGTTGCTTTGTTTGTATTGAGAGTTCGTAGTGATTTTAAGGTGTTTTTGACGTTTTTATTACCTTCCGTTTTTTTGCGTTTTTTCATTTATTTGACGGTGTGGTTGACTATTTAGGAAGTAAATAAACCTTTAGAAAATGTGAATTAAGTGAATTGATATAAAGAAAAACACAATTAATTTATTGTTGAAATAAAAGCTTTGTGTTTACTCTTTCAGTATAGAAATATAAATATATATACTTTTATATTATTATATTTATATAAACTTTTAATTTTTTTTGGATTTTTGGAAACTCCTTGCTCATTAAATTAATCACATTAAAGAAAATTGGTAATTATGCCGCAAACGTACTTCTTTTATTAAACTGATTATTGGAAAGTTTATTTTGTAGACAGTTTCTCCAAGTGTAGTTTCAGTTTTTTTCTTAAGTTTTTTTAATCTCTTTATAGAAGTTTTCAGAAACATGTTATAGGAGAAGGAGTGAAAACGGGCGCTGGGTGGGATAAAAACAACTCATAACACAAACAATGTAAATCATTTGAAAAAAAAACTTATGAAAATCTATTGATTTAAAGCATAGAAGTTGAAAAACACATCTTATTTGGCTGTTTTCTCCAAAAACGGACTGGTTTTTGATATAATAATATAATAAATATTGCAATTTTAGATCTGAAATATCAAATAAATACCTTTTTGTTACTACATAATATAAGTGTATTTTATTATATCCGCAACAAAAACAATAAATTATACATCTAATGATTTAAATTGATTAAACTTTTAGAAAAAATCCTACTTCTATTCTAAAACTTTTAACTATTTAAAAAAGAAACTTCAACATATCGTCTGGTAGGAAAATTCAGCTCTCAGAGCAAACTCTTGATTTATCAAATCATTTGTTTTGAATGAATGAAATTATTAATTATATTTACTACCACGAATAAAAAATTTGTTTGCAAATAAGCAAGAAGAAAGCGGGAAAAACTCACGATTGCAATGTGTATTAAATGAAGCGCGCTGAGCAGAGGTCCACTAGTGACGTAAGCAAGGCGCCGCCTACCGGTGAAAGATTCGAGCTAATAAGCAATCCTGTGTGTTTATAATCGTTGTCTTTAACCGTCTTCAGATGTAAACTAAACAATCCAGTCTATGGGCTACTACTTATACTACTTGGTGTGCAGTCAGGTTTACCAAAGATTCATAAGAACCCAACAAACAATTAAAGTTGTAACGACGAAACCCCAACTAGAAAGAATTTCTTAAAAGTAACCGCAACGTACTCCCGCTACGTCTCAGTATACCATACAGCGACGTTATAATTCCCTAAGTGGGGAACCAATTTCTGGTTATAACTACTTGGCCAAGTGTTTAAAGTCACTGTAGTAACAACTACACTACTACGTCGTAGCCAGGTATCTACTACGTCGTAGAGGCTGTTTTTTTTCCGTAATGGCATAAAAGTTGCGATGTAGTTGCAAATAATATAATCGTTTCTTTTTGGTAGAATTGTTACACAATATGGTGGACACAACAGTAAACAGACTCGCTTAGTTTTTTTGTTTGGTTATAATATGAACTATGTTATCCAAAAGTGTGAGAATTTACGAGCAGAGGATCAAAATTCGAGTGCGACGCAAAGTTTTTTGTATAACATGCATTATATATATTGCAAAAAACCGGTGCGCCCGTAAAATTGAGCCGTTTTCTGGTAGCTGATGGAATTTTTGTGTTGTGATTTTGGAGGTTATGTTTTCATAATCGACAGTTAACTCCAACAAATGGTGCTTAAGAAGAGCATTTTTGGTAAGCTTCAACTAATTTGTTTATAAAATAGTATGGCTCTTTAATATGAGCGACAACAAAAATATTAAATTTACTTTCTTACATAAAAACATGGCGTCCCAAACTATATTCCCTGATAGTCGAAAAGGTTACTTGAAAGTAGTTGCGGCTTTAAAGTTGATCCAAAAAGTTATTTTGTCTACATTGTTACATCAGATGTTACTATGATGACACAAACTTTTGTGGTAAAAATTAAAGTTATAATGTAGTTGTCGGATACACTTGTTGGGGACTCCAATGAAGCTTAACTTTCTAGTGGTAATTAAGTAGGATATAAAAGTCAGGGCGACTACGAAATAACGACTAAAAAGAAGGTAAAACTTTAGCAACGTCCTATTGTGGTAGAGAAGACTATCAGAATCGACTATCAAGAAACAATCCTATGAAGTAGTTTAGAGGGTCGTTTTTACGAAACATCTACTATTTCCTGATACTAAATAGTTGTTAGAACTAAAAAGTAACAAATTTTGGTTGGGATCACCACATTTCTACTATAAGAAAGTAGCAAAGCCTTTAGAACATGTAGCCGCTACTATAAATGTTAGTTGGGAAGGATATACCACTACGACCAATCACCAGCTCCAGGGATTCACCGACCAGCAGTTAGTCAAGGTTTTTGTTGGATATAATTCATCCATTATAGGGTCAGTCCGAATCTTTCGTCAAAAACTCAGAACATTTTGTCGAGATTTTAAAAAGGATCGAATTAGATCCCGACGATAGATTTGTAAGTTTTGATGTAGAAAGTCTTTACACCAACGTGCCAATAAATGAGCCACTCAGTATCATTAAAAACAAATTACAAACTGATAATACACTTCACGAGAGAACAACGCTATCGGTGGAAGAAGTGATGAATCTGTTGGAGCTCTGTCTTCGTAACTCTTACTTTCAAGTGAAAGAAAAGTTTTACGAGCAAAATGATGGACTTCCAATGGGTTCATCTCTATCGCCAGTGTGGAGTAGTTTGAGGACCATGCGATCAACACAGCAAGAGTCCAAATCAAAATCCCATGTGAGTGTGGTAAATCGTATGTAGGTGAAACGAAACGCCTTCTTCAGGTTAGAGTAAATAAACATCTAAAAAGTACCCAATTAGAGGAAGAATAAAGAAGTTTTCAGTGAAACAAGCACGGACATACCAAACAAATCGGCTGCCCGAAATAAAAACAAACTGACATTTTTGGAAAAAATCGAGTTTTTTTTGTAAATTTAGATAACCGTAATCTTACGCTCATTTTAGTATAAGAATTTTCTAAATCGGTTCAGAAATACCGAAGTTATTATATGATTTAGACCACGTTATCCCATTTACTCCTATGCTTTTTTAAAATTTTATATTGATTTTTCTCGGTTTTGATAAATTTGCAGTTACTTTGTTTTAATGCCGGGCAGCCGAAATGGAAACCACTCCTTAAGGAAAACAAACGTTTTGGGATTAAAAAGGGGCGGATTGTTTAGTTTACACTTGAGAAATACATACTAACCGAAACGTCTTGTTTAAAATAAATAAAGACAATGGAAGTTCGAAATTTTCTTTCTAAATGTCTTTGAGTCTATACGTATCTAGAGTAATTGAGCCATTGGAAATCAACTAAACTCAATTACAATTTCCCGAGATGGCGCCACGCGTAACACATAAAAGCCATGAGCGGCACATTTTCACATTGGCAAAGGAATAGGGAGATTATCTAAAAGCCGGCGTATGACAGCTCTTGATAGAATAACGGCAAAATAAAAGGGCGATGCCCCTAAACGCTGAATCTACTGACTAAGATAACAAGAGCTAAATACGAGATTTTGAAGAGTATACATCTATATATAGGAAAAATATTAAAAATGATCAAATTTTAAATTTACTTTCTATCATGCAACTTTTTCTACGATTTTCAAAAATATTGGTAAATATTATAAGGCAACTTTGTCTTCTATATTTTTCTTAACTCAGTTGTTTTTTTTTAAGTCTTTTCTTTGAGAGAGTAACATCGAGGTATGATTTTTAATATTGTCACAAGATCAATTTTAGTATCACAATAATAACGTTTTGACTTAGGCCTTGATATTTCATTGGTCGTTGAAAAGGTACGCCATTTTTCATTAACAAGTTTTGTTTTTTTATTAATTTTTTTACAATAAAAGTAAATGGGTTCTGATTAAGCAACACTAGTTTCTACGAAAAAAATTTCCTATGCTTTTAATAACACTGTTGAGACTTTCCAAAATATTGCATTATTTTTAACGTTGTTTGATCCATCAAATAACGTTTTTAAATATACGATCAGGTCAAAAGTATTCGACTATAGATATAGAAAAATAAATAGAACTTTGGGCGACCTCTAGGTGTACTGCGACTGTACCCAGGTAGCAAGGGAGGTCATCAAATGACGTCTTTTTTTCGTTGAAAAGTGGTCATTTGGATGACCAGCAGGTCATCTACCAAAAATGTTGTCTTTAAGGCGTCAGTTACTTGACGTCTTTTCGTAGTGTAGTTTTTGACGTCTGAAATACGTCATATATTGGTCACTACCCACACTGCACACTTTGTCCAAGGGACATACACTCATACTTACATAGATGGTGCCCCAATCAGTACTTGACCGGATTTATACGGAATATGGGGGTACGTATGTAAAATAAATTAAATATTAAATCAAGACAAACTTCGAGGCTTCTTTCGCTTCAAGGTGGAGATGTGTAAGTCTAGGGATAGGTCTATTTTGATCTGTGTCTAAGTTTCCTTCAGTATTCTCAACTGCAGGGAATATTTCATATATTCAGACGAGTTTAAAAAAAGTCATAAATAGGTTTGTGTCTGTGTAAGTGTCTAATGTTCTGATTTGGTCCCAAATACGTCATATTGCTTTAAAACGTCTAAAAATGACGTCATTTTGGGTGTGTCTTTTGAACGTCATTTAAAGGTCATTTACACGTCAGATTAGAGATGTCAATGGTCATTAAAAATGACCTGGTTTTGACGTTTAAAAAACGTGACCTTGTTATCTGGGTAAGGTTACTGTATTCTGAAGCCTGATTTCATGATTCAGGGACCCTATATGCTATTTCACCATAACGACCTCTAGTGGCAACCGCTTGTACTTAAAAATTTATTGGAGGTTGCCTAATAGTCGAAGCGAATCTATTTATTTTTGCATATCTATGTATTCGACCTACGTTCATAGTACAGTAAATATATGCAAATTTTAAGTTGTTTTGGGCGTTTTTATTTGGAAATCAATAAACACAAATGAAATTAAAGTATCTGCTGACAGAACTTTGTGGTGAAAGTTGTGTCAAATATTTATTCGTCGTTATACTTACCTTTTTATTTAAAAAATATCCATGCAAACGTGAAAAAGCACGAATTCACTAAAAATTCTAAAAAAAGACCAAATGTATTTTACATAAAAATAAATAGATATTAATAGTTTGGTAGGTATGTTATTAATATATCACTGGAGGAAATATGTGTGATAAATCAACGATAAATCTGTTAGACATCAAACATCGGTTAATAAATAAAAATTTGCGTATTCTATTGAATTCTTTGCCACTACTTAAAATGAAGTAAAACACACCATAAGTGTCATCCCCAATTTTTTTTTGTTATTATATAAAAAGTTTTACATAAAACGTTTCATACATTTTTGCAATTTTTTCGAATATGTATGTATGCCTAGGTTGTTATGTTATGTAATATACTATTTTGTGAGAGGAATTTAAAAATGGCTCTGGAACGAAATAGCGATGTACAAAATAGCGAGTATTAAAATAGCGGTATCGAAATAGCGACAATCAAAATAGCGATGTAATGAAAGGGCGACTATCAAAATAGCGATGTAACAAAATAGCGATTGTAACGAAATAGCGATGTAACAAAATAGCGATGTAACAAAATGGCGACTATCAAAATAGCGATGTAACAAAATAGCGACTATCAAAATAGCGATGTAATAAAATAGCGATGTAACAAAATAGCGACTTTCAAAATAGCGATATTTCTTGGCATATAGCTCGACTAAAGGGTTTCTTTCTATGAAATTTTTTCAAAAAAAAAGTTTCCTAACTTCTTTCCCGGGATCCTAGAAGGTGTGAATCCGAACCGAACCGAACTGAACCGAACCGAACCCAACTGAACCAAACCGAACCAGCATATTTAAAAAAAAAACTCTCCAGACTTCTTTTCCGGAATCCTAAAGAGTATAAATTCGAACGGAACCGAATTCGGTTCAACCAAACCGAATTCGGTTCAGATCGGTTCGGTTCGGATTCACACCCTCTAGGATCCCGGAAAAGAATCAGGGAAGTTTTTTTTTTTTTTGAAAAAATAAGCTGGTATAGTCAAAATACCGCAGGAAATAATAGCGCATTTCGGTTCGGTTTGGATTGGTTTGATTAGATTCGGTTTGGTTTAATTCGGTATTTTAATACATCGCCATTTTGATACATCGCTATTTTGATACATCGCTATTTTGATTGTCGCTATTTTGGTTGTCGCTATTTTGATACATCGCTATTTTGATATGTCGCTGTTTTGTTACAAACGCTATTTTGATACATCGCTATTTTGATAGTCGCTCTTTCATTACTTCGCTATTTTGATAGTCGCTATTTCATTACTCGCTATTTCGTACGTCGCTATTTTGAACATCGCTATTTCGTTCCAGAGCCTTTAAAAATGTTATAAATACAGGGTGTTTTATTTTATATACAAAATATATAATAAATATTGCAAAAAGTTACCTTATTTTTATCTATGAAACTTTTGTTATATGTATATTAACGGAGGAATTTGGGGGGGGTTGCTTCGGTTGGGGGAATTGGGAAGGGGTGACATTTATGGTGTTTATATACAGAGGGTGTTCCAAGATATGCTCAGGACAATAAATGACATTATTTATCGCAATAAAATATGTCATTTATTGTGTTTTTTTTTCTCTACAATTACCTACTCCAAAGAAAATACTGTGTACAAACGAAAATAATTTACAAATTGCTAAAGATTTTTTAATAAAATTAATAAACAAGACTTCAATAGAATACGTTACGAAAATATATTACTACTATCCGGTTCACTAAAGAAGTTAATTTATTTTTTCTATAGAGACATATGTCTATGGTTGCTCTATAATTCGTTGGGGATGAAGCATAGTGTTTTTTAAATGAGGTACTACTCGACCATTAGAAAAGGGTGCAGCAAACATTTTAATTGTAATTATTATAACCTGGGCCACATTTAAAAAATGTATTTTGCTGGGCTTATAGAGACACATTTTTCTAGAACAATCATACATTCGTTATACAGCTTTTTATGCTCACCACGCTTTTATTTTAGTCTTATTTAGTGGCGCAGAAATTTAAATTGCTTGAAAAATGATATAAAAAACTTACCGAAACAAATTTATTTTAGTATTTTTCAAACAAGCATCTACTTGCTGTAGTTTTTAGTTTATTTTTTTATAGATAAAGTCCATTCGCCTTTCTTTTTTATGGCCCCGTAGAGCGACAAAAGAAGAATCCCACAAAATTTTAAACAGTCCTACTAAGTATATGTCTAATTTTTGTCATATTTTCGTTATGTTTGGTAATGTGCACTATTCAATTGGCACCTAATATATAAATTCTATGTGGTTATTTAAATGAATACCACTTCCTTTGTGTCTTTTTAACTTTTCACTAAAGTGCTTGATATCACACAATCCCTTTGCCACCTACGCAGGATCACATCGTGGATTGTTCATAATAAGACAAATAAATAAAGAAAAAATAGTTTTTCACAACCGCACAACTAGTTTTCAGCATCGTATAATTTTTTATTACATTTTCTATTATAAGTTTTTTTGAAACACCCCTCGGCATTACTTGCACTAAAATTTTGGTTAATTTTTAGGACCGATGTAGCACTTGTCCCCCCCCCCCCCGAGAATTTTTTGAATATACAAAAAATTAGTAAAAAGTAAGGTTAAGGCTAATAGAAATTCAAAATTTTTGCTTGCGGCGCATGAAAGTGTCTAGTGTTATTATCATTGAAATTACAACCACTTTTAAATTATCCTGAATTTGTAGCCGTTTTTTACCAGTAGAGAATGTCGCCTAAAGTTAGGGTTACCAGACGGATTAATCCGGACATGTCCGGATTTTTACTACGTCCGGGTGGGTCCGGGCGGATTTTAAAGTAGCCGCCTTTATAAACATCAAATAATGCAACATAAACTAGTTTCGAAAAATGTAATTAAACAATCATCGTCGACAAATTTAGCAGTGTGAATTCACCTTGAAGCGGGGTCTTCACATAACGTTTTACCTTACATCTTGCCTGTTCAGTCAAAACGCATCAAGTAAAACTTTGTGTGTAGACGGAAAAACAGACGTTTTACTTGAACTGATTTAAGACGGAAGACCGCCTAGAGAACTGACCGGATCACGCATTGTTTTCCAATAAAACCATCGTTTTGTATCAAAAACTGATCTAAAAATGTACGTTAAAACTATCAAGTGTCTACGCTAGTCTTTCAACCGTCATACTTGACCCTTTTGACTGACAGGCAAGACGTAAGGTAAAACGTTATGTGAAGACCCCGCTTAAAGTAGTATTATTAATTTCGCCTTGTTGAAGTTTACACTTCTGCCGTGTGGTCTTAAGCACACACAATTTTTTTGATGAAGTTTGTAATCTAAAAAAGTACATATCAGACAATTTTACTTCTGATTACCACAATCTGCCTACCCACGAAAAATGGGCAAAATATTTTAATGCAAGTATTTCTACCCAGTGGACCAAAGAAAGAAATAGGCTGCTTTTATCTTCTGTAAAAGGAATACTCATGACTTCATACAATTTAAGAAATATGAGCTGCTCTGAATTTTACGATTTTGTACTTCTGCCTAAAAATTCAACGCTGTTGAATAAAATACAAAGCAGTGAAAAGTACCTATAAAATAGTAGGTATATTATGTTATTTATTAGTTATTGTTTGAATTAAAAAAAAAGTTGATTTTTTGTGTGTGGCATCGAAAAAATTTTGACGTCCGGATTTTGTCCGGATTTTCTTGACGGCTGGTCCTGGTTAGAGACGTTTTTATCTGGTAACCCTACCTAAAGTGCCCCCCCCCCCCCCCGAGAAGCACCTCTGGATCCGCCTTTGTCCCTGTAGCAGCCGTCACTGGTCCTATTTAGGTTTTTGTCAATAGTTTCTAGGTTTGATGTAGCTGATGATTTAATTTGGTGTCTGACGTACCGCCGAGTACTACCAAATTTAAAAAAAAAGAACATTATGCTGAACCCTGTAAACCTACTTAAAAGAACCGGACTAGTAGTAATAAAAAAGCTTATTAATGGGTATTAAGAACAGGCACAAACAAAAACTACGATATGGAACTACGTTTATTTTATTATTACTACTGAATAAAGTGCAACTGCGCACTACGCTACACACTGATAAAATACGAACTACATCCACTATACTAACGTAAATAGTAGTAGTAGTAGTAACTAACTAACTATTAAACTTCCTATAAGTTGTTATAGATACTGTTAATTCTTAATACTACAGAAACGTTTTAATACCAAATAAATACTAAATACAACAGACATCTGTTATAGACATCTGTCTACTAACTGTCCCATTGTCATTTTTGGCCAAACAAAGTTTGATATTCAACGAAAAAACTATTTAAAAATTTCTAACAAAGGTCAGATATTCACGGTGTTTCACGAACATCGACACAAAGGCCTTTTTGGGTATTTTTCGTGCGAATTTGGAGAAATGTTCAGACACGTCGATTTTGTTTGCGAGGGGGACACTTTTTGGCTATCTTGAAATTTTTGTAGCACAAACCCTCTTCGAGGGGTATACTTTACCCCTATATTTAGAATAGGGAAAGTGGGTCTTGTGATACCTTGTTTTGAAGGCCTTGTGAATGTCCTTACAACCGTGTAAAAATTTCAAAAATCGATCCATTAGTTTTTGAGATAATTGCCTTCAAACTTTCAAATTTAACATGGACTGATAAAATAAACATTTAATTAGAATTTTATTATTTTTCGGATTTAATTTTTATTTTATCATTCCATGTTAAATTTAAAAATTTGAAAGCAAATATCTCAAAAACTAATAGATGGGATCATTGTTAAAGGAGAAGAAACGAAAAGTCCTGCTTACTTCACAAATATTTTATGGTGGTTAAGTGGTCTGGTAGACAGTTAAGAATCATCTTTGACACAAATGAAAAACTGAAACACACAAAAATAAAAAAACATTTAAAACAGTCTAAAACAACATACAGATTAAAAATCATTCAAACGGACATAAACACGTAATTTACTTTATATTTAAAATTACGTATTTATGTCCGTTTGACTGATTTTTAATCTGTATGTTGTTTTAGACTGTTTTAAATGTTTTTTAATTTTTTATTTTTGTGTGTTCCAGTTTTTCATTTGTTTCAAAGATGCTTCTTAACTGTCTACCAGACCACTTGATAATGGCTTTTTAAAAACCGAAACGCCTCGTGATTAGACAATAAAATATTTGTGAAATAAGCAGGACTTTTCGTTTCTTCTCCTTTAACAATGATCCCATCTTTTAGTTTTTGAGATATTTGCTTTCAAATTTTTAAATTTAACATGGAATAATACAATAAAAATTAAATCCGAAAAATAATAAAATTCTAATTAAATGTTCATTTTATCAGTCCATGTTAAATTTGAAAGTTTGAAGGCAATTATCTCAAAAACTAATGGATCGATTTTTGAAATTTTTACACGGTTGTAAGGACATTCCAAGGCCTTCAAAACAAGGTATCACTAGACCCCACTTTCCCTATTCAAAATATAGGGGTAAAGTATACCCCTCGAAGGGGGTTCGTGCTACAAAAATTTTAAGATAGCCAAGAAGTGTCCCCTTCGCAAACAAAATCGACATGTCCGAGCATTTGTCCAAATTTGCACGAAAAATACCCAAAAAGACCTCTGTTTTTTACTTTAATTTTGTAATGAAATAAATGAAATTTGTTAATGTTTGTTAAAAAATGACAGGGATATGGAGTTTTTAGCTTAATTAATTGGGATCGTGTGGGAAAAATACTTGAAATTGTGAATATTTATTTATAATTCACATTACGCTGTATATTTAATTCTGAAAAAAAGCGATAATTTACCACAAAATAGCGATATTTCATAATTACTCTGTATATTCGTATTATTGATTATTATTAACCTGACCCTCTTATTGAGAATAGTTTTCTTGTATTTACACAGTTTTAAATTTAAATTTCTAACTAAGAAAATTTGTTAAAAAAACTCACTTGAATATTTGTAAAACCAAATTGAAAACATAAAAAATCTAAATAACTTACAGAGTTTTTATTATAAAAATAGAGGGTTCCTACATTCTGTTTTTTTTCACAACACTTATTGCTTCTCAACTGGGATATATCACCGAGTTTATAATTTGCAAAGACCAAATAAAACATTTTTCCTTGTTTAGCACATTAAGTCCAATCAGTAGAGACATAAAAAACCCGTTTTGGTGCAAAAGGTCCGAGAGCTTTGAAACTTGGCACGATTATAGGTCCTTAGTATTCCAGTAGGTTTGCGATCTCGAGAAATGTCCGCTCGCGCCGCCATCTTGAAAAAATGGCGCCTAAATTCAGTTTTTTTTAAATAACTTGGTTTCTAAAGGTTGAACAAGAAAAAGTTTCAAACAAAAATTAAAGGTAATCAAATTTCCTACAAAAATAAATTTTATTGTCTATAATTTTTATTTAAAACTTTTTTTTCTACAATCTACACAACCCAAGTTATTTAAAAAAATCTTCTTTTTCCAACATACCGGACAAGGACAATCAACCCTAATTTCGTGCCAAGTTTCAAAACTGTCAGACTTGTTGCAACCCCAAATGTATATAATGACAGTAAATAATCCATCCGCCATTTTTTTTTGCAAAATTGTAAAATGATTGGTCTAAGTACATCTCACGTCAAATGTTTCATTAAGGTCCGAAAAATATTAACTCGGCATTTAAGTCTTAAGGTATACATCTTAACATTAGAAATACAAATATTAGGTAGTTGCCACGCTTCACACCTTGTTTCCTTTTTCAAATAACTAGGTAACTAAATGTCTTCTAATTTGGCACTATACCATAAATACTTGTAGATGAACGTTTGGGAAAATACTAAAAATTGCTCGTTTAGATATGCTTTAGTTACAAGTGCTTTGTATAATAGCTTTAGGACTTCTGTTTTTATTTTAAACAGTTTTTATTGTCTGTAGTAGCAACCTATGAATGTTATTTAAATAATTTTCGTAGAGTTTAAACAAAAATTACTGCTTACTAAGTACTTGGATAGAAATAATAAAATAAAAATTAGAGTGGGTAAGTCCACATTAATTCAACCAATTTAAAAATATTTTTGAACCTTGAGTTTTTTGATGATGGTGAGTTTTTGTGTAGTTATTTTCCGCCTAATAAAAAGTAAAAATACAAATTTTTAAATTTTTTGGTTGCATATTTTTTGAGTTATGCATTTCCGAAAATTAAAATATTGACCCATTTTTAGCCTACATTGGTTTCTTCAAATTTCTATAATTTTTAAACCGTTTAAGATAGTTAGCTGAAACTTGCTGTGTATAGAGAACGATTCACAAGCCAAGCTTTGATGTGTTGATAGCCTTATTCCCCTAAAAAAAAGGACAAAATTATATTTTTGATGAAATATCAAAAACATATTTTTTGTTTTTTTTTTCATTTTTATAACTTTTTTTCTTAGACTATTTGTTTACATGTATGCTAAATTTTACCTTGAGATGATAATGGGATCATAGTTAAATAAATTTATTTATATCTGGATGCATATATTGTTTAATATTTTTATTACTATAAAAATTAATATCTAAAGTGCACATATTGTTATGAGGCATCTTATTTATGTAGCATGTATATTATAAAAACATGGACACCATGGGCATCTGGTTTCGCTACGTTGACATTTAAATAAAGAAACAATTAATTAAAAATACGTACTTACTTAATAACGCGCTCACAAAAACAATTGAGAACTTGTACATAAATGTGCCCCTTTTTTTTTAAACTGCATAAAAAATAAATTTTGTGCCTAGACCCCTGTATTTTTTTTACAAGAAGAATGCCACTAGGCATACCATAATTATTAAGCTTGTGGACCTATAAGATTACACAGCAAGACTTTATGAATCACAAGGTTTTAAAGAAATCCAGTCAGTGACGACGACGATATTAGGTATTCAAATAAATGAATAACTCAAAAACTAGACTACTAAAAAAATCTAAAAATTTGCATTTTTACTTCTTTCTACTTCGTAAAGAATTTGACCAAAAATTATGAAAATCAAAAGTGACAAGGTCCAAACCATTGGTTGATTTGAACTGGACTTACACAAGTTTTTTGTTCCTCCATTTTTTAAGGTGTTTTAGTAAGGATCACTAATTGAAAAAAACAAGGTGTGGCAGCTTTAAAAAATCTAATGAAATTTTTAATTGATTATCACAACATAGATTTAATTTTTTTGTCGATAAGTTATTTTAATTATTATGTACTTAAATTTTAAGCAAAAAGGTTTTTATATTTACAATAATACTTTTTAAAATTTTGACAAAGTGGCACTAGTGTAATTCATGTTTAAAAATATTTTTCAAAAATTTAAATACTGTTTAGATCACAGATTTCGCCAAAATATTGTTTTAAAATAGTTTTAGTGACACTTTGCTTAATGGTTCTAATGTTGGAGAAAAGACATTTCTAATAAAAATCAATTTACCAAAAAAACTGACCCTATATTACTGCTCTTTAAAAAAAAAATTATTTTCAATAATACATACAATAAGTAGCTTAATATAGGTGAAAGAAGGTGTCTGACTTAATATTTTTATGTTATGTTTTTATCGATGTTGATCAAAATAAATAATAATAACAAATATTAAATAAAAAATTAAGACAGAACACTTTCACTCATAAATCGAACATTTTTTATCATTTTCAAATAATAATCTCTTACTCTCGGCAATTAACAATATTGTCATTTTTAAATGCAATAATATGAGGTTCTATCTTTTTAGACACTTGATCATATAGTCTTTTGTTTTGACTAAATATTTAAAAGTGGGGTATAAACAGATTGAAGGATCTAGCAACATAACTTGTATATTGGTATGTATGTACAAATATCTTACGTATGCATAGAATACTTACTAAAAACTAAGAGGAATCCGATAAGAATATCATATTATTATCAAACACTAAAACTTTTTTTTTCGTTTAGAAAAAGTCATCTAAAAAATAAACGACATCTCCTAAACGAAAAAAAAATTGTGTTTGATACAAATAAACTGGGTTCAGTAATGAAATTAAGTAAAGTTACTTAAAAATAAGAAAATACTAGCAAACGATCGTAATATTAAAACTAAACGAAATATTACGTCAAATGTTTTTATCCGCGTTTATAATTAACCTAAAAAACCTTAAAACTAAAAAAAAATATGGCAAAAAATTAAGGTATCCAAATAAGTCTTGGAATGTGAAACAGCCTGCTTATATACCTAATGTAATAAGTACAAATAAGTGATAAAAATAATAAGAAAGCTACCTAAACATAACTTAATTGACAGCCATATATAAACGTTTACTAGGAAAATGCCCTGTAAAATTGTAGTTTTTCCCATTTTCTGTTATATTTGTCATTTATTTTTTGGGCGTAATATCATCCTAGGAATCCCTATCCATCTATATAAAGGACAAAAATAAATTCGACCAAGATATTAAAGGGCAATGGTATAACAATCCAATTTTAAAAACGTGTCGAGTCGGCCCTGTGCCAAGTTAGAGGCGCCTAGTTGTCTGATTCAGTCCATGCCTTCCGCTTAATGTTTTTGTAATGTAACGAGGAGAAGAGAGGTAAAAAAATTAATTTATTTCGTGTTAATTAATTTATCGACCGAACCTATGTAAAAAATTAATTTATTTTATTTTTATTTTACTCCGCCACTGCCTACATCTACGATTAATATGCATCTATCACAGACATGCGTAGAAAAGAAACACCGCGACGTTGCCAACAAGGAATAAAACCAAAACAAAACATGTTTTTTTATCTTTCTCCCACTTACTAAATTTTGAAGGAAACACGAGGGTATTTCAAGTCTAGGCCTATACGTCAATGAGTCAAACCCCTTTTATAATTATCTTGTTCGATTATTTCAAATCTCTTATTTTGACCAATGACGTTTTTGATAATGTCCGGTTAATAATAATTCCGTTCCTGACATTATACCATTTCCCTTTGCATTCTCTCTGCGATTTTTCTTTTGTCCTGATGATAAACTGTGGGAACCTCATCATAGTTCCAAAAAACTTTATAAAAACGACTTTTGGTAATTTGTATGCAGTACTTTTTAGTTAAATCAGAAACCAGTTATTATCACAGAAATAGAAAAATATCTTGAAATTGAAGTCCGACATTTTTTTACAGTGACCACGGTGCCGAGAATAGACCGGTGTTCGGATCTTATATATAGAGGTCGAATTTTCCACGTCATTGGTGGTCCAGCTTATTTTTGTAAACAAACCTTAGATCAGTTAAATATGATATGAACAAGTAATATTTTTTGAATTTTTTGAAAACTAAGGCAATTTTCCTCAGGGTTCCGCTGATATATATCAAGTGAGATATATCATGATATATATCATGATATTTATAGCTTGATATATATCCGATATATTCAATAATATATCATGATATTTATAGCTTGATATATATCCGATATATTCAATAATTTTACTTATTAAACTAAAAATGTTTCTACCAGTCTAAATATATGAAAATTTGTCAGTACGCCCCTGTACAAAAGTATAAGCATCTGTGAAGGTGTAGTATCGATCGATTCGGCTGCCGCATAGGCATTGCGGAACTGACTGGGAATCCCCTGTTTCACATCTGGTAGATCCCCGACGCGACGATTTCTTTTGTTTTCTATTTTCCCAGGTTAGAACAGTTACTGTGTTTTCCATCTTTGTGTACTTTTGATTTATTAGGAAGTAGTAATTTTTATTTAATATGCCAAAACCAAAGCATTCAGTTTGATAATGATATATATCAGATATATATCTGATATATATCCGATATATATTATAATTCACATTACGCTTAGTAATGATATTTATATAAATATATGATTTTATATAAATATCATACTGTTTTTGAGTATATTCCTGTAAAATAGCATTTTTAAGACACACCAGTCGTTATTTTTTTAGCCCGCTTCATTTTTCTTTACACAAAAATTGAAATTCGAACAAAATAATGTGTTCGTTTTAGCTTCAAAACTAATCCACTAGCCTACATCTTTGTTGACTTCCCAAGTCCTCGGTTTACCTTTGATACTAAACGATCACATTCAGTTTAAATTGTATTTTAAGTTTTGTGTGATAAAAAAATAAAGCGGGCTAAAAAACAATAACGACATTACGTCTATAAAATTAAATTTTATAAGGTTGTACTAAAAAACAATAGCCTCAGTTTTCAAAAAATTCAAAAAATATTAGTGGTTCATATCATATCTACCTTTGTTTACAAAAATCAGCTGGACCACCAGTGACGTGAAAATGTGACATATATATATAAGATCCGAACACCGGTCTATTCTAGACACTGCGAACTTTGACAGACAAGCGCGGCATTGAACTAAACTTATAGTAAATTATCATATGGAGCCACTGATCTCAATTAAAGATATTTAACGGAGCGTCACTGCTGATTTTCTATCTATCTAATTATTTTTCTATATCTGTGGTTATTATGGATTCTAATTAGGTGAGCAAATTAAAAGCACATACAAAATAAGTCGGTTTTTTTAAATCATTAAAATAATTTTTTTTTGGCAAGCAATGGCTCAAATAAGGTTTTAAGGGCCTTGATTGAATAATTGTTACTCAATCAACGTAAGGGATATTATTTTAAATATAACCCCACATTTTACTGGCGAATTTGTCAAAATTTTAGTATTAACAATGTGTAATTTTTTGCAAAACAAAAATGTTGAAAAATTACAAAATTTTTAAGTAACGTGCCAGTAAGCTAGGGGTTCAATCATCATAGTTGGCTTATCCTACAAAAGTATATACAAGTTGTATATATTGAGATCGATCAAAATATAGTTCAACATGTCGTGTAAAAGATCAGTTTATTGTACAGTTCATTTCATTATTTTTGGGACAATTTTTTTTTCGTTACCCTATGTTATTTTTATGATAACCAGCAGATAGCTGTCAAAAAGTTATCTCAAAAATAATCAAATAGACTTTAAATATAATACAATCTTTTGTTCGTCGGGTGTAAATCACCATGTAAAAAAAAAATCTGAGGTAAAATTTTTGCTGCCAAAATCGTTATATAAATAATTTTAATACCAATTTTGAGGTGTGAATAAAAAGAAAAGATCGTCAAAATAATCTTAAGTATATAAAAAAAACTTAATCTACGTAAAAAATAAGCGCACGCAAAAAAACTTGAAGCGCAAAAAATCTAATATCTAATGCCTTTTTTCGGTGAAAATCATGTCTTTTTAGTTGCCTGTTTTGGTAACAACACTAAACAAATTAATGATAAAGAGCAGATGCTGAGAAAGTATATCTATTAATAATAGTCATTAAAAGTATTAAGCTGCACCAACAATTAAAAAAAAATACATACAAGGTCCATCCAAAGGTCTCAGAATGACAAATTATGTTTATAACTTTGCATCAGAAAATTTAAGTGGATTTTTTTTATTGTTTAAACCACTGTTGCGAGGTCTAATAAAATATGGAAAATATTGGCAAAAAAAAAAAGTACTTTTTTAACTTCAGTCACTTTTGACAGACCTGGTATATAAATTTTAAAAGTAAAAAAGCTGCACCAAAAATTTGAAGAAACACATCATGGAGCTGCCCTAAATTATGCTTGTTCAGATAATTAATGAAAATAATTTTGGCTTGAGTATGTTTTTATCGTTTATTCATATTATAAGTAAATAATTTAAAAAATTTTGTTTTACTTTTCTGATACACAATTTTGTTAAGTTAGAGTATGTACTTAAAGTGAAAATTGAAACTTATTATGTACTATTATTGCCATGTTGAAGGAATATACATAAAACGCCAATAAATATTTTTTTTGAAAGCCAAATAATTGTAAAAAAATTGTTTTCAATTTTATTTTTAAACAGTTGTTAATACTGATTATTGCGAGTTATTGCTAAATGCTAAATGAGTAGTCTTACGATAAAACATTTTATTTTTAATTCTGTTACATTCCCTATTAATACTGACGCGTCAGTTATTTGGCAACGCTGCCAGCCAACACCACCTAAATACAAAGTCACGTGGGTTGTGTTAGAGAGAGCGGGAACGCTCTCTTTCTATTTTCTTATCAAGACAGAGAAAGAAAGAATATAAATTTCTCTCTTACAAGTGGCTCTTGATTCTCATATTACCCAGTGATATTCGTCTTAGACCTAGTCTATGTGACGTTTTATTTTAAAAAATCGTAGACCACTCATTGCATTCGCATGTTGATAGAGATTCATTATTTCAGTTATTAGAAGAATAGAGATATAAAATTTCAACCGCTTATCACATCAATAATATAATTAGGTTAAGTTGCCATTTTTTTTTAACAAAACAACAATTATCCCAACAAGATCTTTTTCGATTATGTTGGGGCGTTGCCATTTTGCATGTCTTTTGAACAAACTACTCATTTTTTTTTACAAAATACTGTTATTTTCACAACATCAACAAAGCATGAGCAATAGTGTGTAATTATCCATAGTTAAGGTCACTAAATCTTCGAGTTTTTAAAAGTATTAACTTAGTTTAGTTCAAGCTCAGTCTATTAACTGATTATAGGGTGATTCGGTTTTTTTTAAGGGTTAGTTTCCTATCTTATAAACCAATTAAACTTGCCCTTTGGAACTTGAATAAGTGACCTTAAATCGTTTAAAACTTAAAATTATGTAATAATAGGTAGTAATTAAGTAAAGGGGTTTAGAGAATCAGTACCTCGAAAATCTTAAACGTACATTCCCACGCCGTACATTGAGCTCCAATCGACTCCTTGGAAACTTGACATGTCGACATTTGTCAAATTGTATCCCTGGTAGGGACTGGGCATGACGCCAGGGGGAGCTCCCATAGCGGTTGCCTGTGTAGGATGGGGTTGCGCGCCAGGAGTGGGGGGCGCGCCCGTGGTTTGGGGCTGCTGCTGTGGAGCACCGAGTCCTGCTGGCATCGGGTATGGAGCGTATCTGTAACACAACCAGAAAAATATATTTTTACTTAAATTAATGTGAATATCAAACAAGTTTTGTGGCTAATCGGGTAAAAAGGAGTTTTGAGGAAAAAATGCATTAACGCCTTACCTGTAACTGGCTAATTGAGGATAAGCGGCCCCAATCAACTTGCCGTAATTAATAATGGCGGCGGATTGCGCTTGCGCAGCGGCCGCCGCAGCCTGCACTGGCGTCAACTGACAAGCTGCGGCCAGCGGATTGACAGCGCCCGGGGCGCCCGGAACTGGCGCGGCCATGCGCATGCCCAAACTGGTCAGCATCAGTCGTTTGCCCAGCAGCTGCGCGTTCGCTTGCACTGTTTCTTTGGGTTGAGCTTTTTTGCATTCCACCTGAAATTAAGTTAAGCTTTAGCATACTTATTGTATGTACGAGGTGTGACAATAAAATTATAAGAATGTTGTAAAAAATCTATTTTATTTAAATACTAATACAACTTAATGATGTTCCCCATCAATGTTGTCCCCTTCTCTATCGACGCAATTTTACAAATCATCAGAAGAGAGGCTGTGTGTGTGTGTCTTGTCGTTTTTTCCTTGACATTTTTTAATATTTCAAAATATCTAGAACAGATCACATAAGAAATTAGATCATAAAAGAAAGAATGGGAATCGAGGGAAGCATAAAAAACAACTGATATGGTACGGCCATGTACAGTCGGGGACTTAATGAATGGTCGCTGCCTTTTTCAGAAGAGCTTGGATGTGAATCCCAATACTGGGCGAGGTTTATGAATGAATGAATTATTGAACATCGTATCGCGCGCTTTCATTCCTTCGACTCCACGTCGATCCGACAGCCGATACTGTGTACTTTTCTGCAATGCAATTTTTGCTATTGAAATTAATAACTATTTGGAATATTGGCCGATAAACGCCCTTACTCAAATAATCAATTTTTGCTTGTATTTATTTTTTTTAGCTTTACACTTTTAAAACTTACCATTTTATAAATAGCTAGGAATACAAACATGTTGCATTTGTGTTTCTCTATGTAAGTATGTAATAAAAAACAATAAATTAAAATCCTGAAAAATCACTATTATGTGTATTTTTTTTGCTATTGGATATGCGTCAAAACAATTGTTATATTTTTATTGTTTGCCTCACAAAGAAATAAAAAAGACCCCAAAAGTTGGTCTAAAGATTTGTGTTTGTAAGAAATAAATAAAAGTTTAAATTGCCAAAACTCAAAACTGAAGTGACTTTGGCGGTCTCTCTCGGCATTATTATAAATACCTGTCCTTTAACTTTTACATCGTCATATAGAGGGGCCCGAGAAGCTTAATTTAATGTATTATAATATATATTTTTACAAAGTTAACAATTTAAAAAAATTAGAAAACTGCACTTTTTGGGTACTCCTTTGGTCAGGAAAATTTTCGTCAAAAATTAAAAAAAAAACATTTAGTTGATACTGTGCCACACAGAAGCTACCGAGTCTCTTATACTAACCTGAAAATATTACAGTTGTAGATGTAATGGTGTTCGAGAAAAATGAAATCAAAAGTTTGTAAACTATCAAAAAATTAAAAATTTTGTCAAAAAAAAGTAAACTTTTTTGCTATTGGATATACGTCAAAACAATTGTTATATTTTTATTGCTTGCCTCACAAAGTAAGAAAAAAGACCCCAAAAGTTGGTCTAAAGGTTTGTGTTTGTAAGAAATAAATAAAAGTTTAAATTGCCAAAACTCAAAACTGAAGTGACTTTGGCGGCCTCTCGCGGCATTATTATAAACACTTATACTTAACCTTTTGTATCGTGATAGAGAGGGACCCGAGAAGTTTAATTTAATGTATTATAATATATAATTTTACAAAGTTAGCAATTTAAAAAAATTAAAAAACTGCACTTTTTGGGTACACCTTTGGTCAGGAAAATTTTCATCAAAAATTTCAAAAAAAACATTTAGTTAATACTGTGCTACGAGGAAGCTGCCGAGTCCCTTATACTAACCTGAAAATATTACAGTTGTAGATGTAATGGTGTTCGAGAAATATAAATTCAAAGTTGTAAATTAAAAAAAGTCAACATTTTTGCTATTGGATTTACGTCAAAACAATTGTTATATTTTTATTGCTTGCCTCACAAAGAAATAAAAAAGCATGGGCGCACCCAGGGGGGGGGGCGGGGCCCGGCCCCCCCCAAGCCTTAAAGTTTTAATATATTTTCTACATATTTGATGATAAAATATGAAAAATACCTTAAAATTTTACATCAGGAGGCTTTGGGCCCCCCCCAACCCCAAGCAGTGGCGAAAAGACATGACCTTTTTTTTTTTTTTTGTGGTCGCAAGTTTTTTGAGGGCGCGCTTTGTAGCTGTCGGGCCCCCCCAAGACACATTCCTGGGTGCGCCACTGAAAAAAGTCCCCAAAAGTTGGTCTAAAGGTTTGTGTTTGTAAGAAATAAATAAAAGTTTAAATTGCCAAAACTCAAAACTGAAGTGACTTTGGCGGTCTCTCTCGGCATTATTATAAACACTTATACTTAACCTTTTGTATGGTGATAGAGAGGGACCCGAGAAGTTTAATTTAATGTATTATAATATATATTTTTACAAAGTTAGCAATTTAAAAAAATTAAAAAACTGCACGTTTTCGGTACCCCCTTTGGTCAGGAAAATTTTCGTCAAAAATTAAAAAAAAAAAACATTTTGTTCATACTGTGCCACGAAGAAGCTCCGAGTCCCTTACACTAACCTGAAAATATTACAGTTGTAGATGTAATGGTTATCGAGAAAAATAGAATCATAGGTTGAAAATTTTCCAAAAATTAATAATTTTGTAAAAAAAAGTCAACTTTTTTGCTATTGGAAATACGTCAAAACAATTGTTATATTTTTATTGCTTGCCTCACAAAGAAATCAAAAAGACCCCAAAAGTTGTTCTAAAGGTTTGCGTTTGTTAGAAATAAATAAAAGTTTAAATTGCCAAAACTCAAAACTGAAGTGACTTTGGCGGCCCCTCACGACATTATTATAAACACTTGTCCTTTACCTTTTATATTGGTGATATAGAGGGCACCGAGAAAGTTTAATTTAATGTATTATAAAACATATTTTTACAAAGTTAAGTTTTTTAACCGAACATTCAAACGGACTACAGACCAAAGCTAATTTTTTCTGCAATTATGTGTATTTTTTTAACCGAACATTCAACCGGAATACAGACCTAAGCGAAATTTTTCATGATTAAATTTAACCCAGGAATGCGAATAAATTATGTGTTGAACGACGCCCCACGAAATCCGGTCAATAACCTCGGCCGGTATTGGGATTCTTATCCAAGCTCTTATGAAAATGGCAGCGGCCATTTATTAAGTCCCCGACTGTACAACGGATGAACGACGAAACATTATCAAAGCAGGTCCTAGAATGGCAACCAATAGGGCGCAGAAAAAGAAGACGTCCTAAACTAGAATGGCAACAGTCAATCCAAAGATCAAGGAGTGAAAAAAACCTGACAGAAGATGATGGTCAGGATTGAAGGAGGTGGAAAATAGGCGTCGGACAACGTAGAAAAACGTTCTAAACCGACATAGTAGTATTAGATAAATGCAATATTTTTACCTTCTTATTCTTAATAGTGTGGAAATGTATATCGCAAACTCTGTCAACGACGTCTTCGTTTTCGAAAGTGACGAATCCGAACCCGCGGTGTCTTTTGGTCTGCTGGTCCATCAGCATCACGGTTTCCTCCACTTTGCCGAATTGGTTGAAGTAGGCTTTGACTTCATCCGCTGATGTGTCTTGACTCACGCCTGTCAAAAAAAAAACAATCAAGTTAAATAAAACTTGTACAGTCAGGAACTTTTTAAATTGCCGCTGCTCGAAAATAATAAAAAATTTGAAATTAGGAAAACCAGTTTGAATCAAACCAAAAAAACAGTGAACCTAACCTATCTGTATACATAAATATTTAAAAAACAATTTTTGCTGATATCTTTAAATGTTAAATTTTGAAAGAAAAACATACACCGACAATAATTTACAAACAAACATTGTAATATTTTTACTCGTGCAGCAATGGCGAGAGAAGGTACTGATTCTGTAGGTAATCTGTGTTAGAGACCCTGTATGTATGTCATATTTTGTAAAATATGTCATACAAACAAGGTCTCTATTCTGTGTATAAGACTTTGGGCATGGTCATCAAATAATTGCACTTGTCATCAAATTCTGTGGGCTGTTAGGATTTAGTTATAAGCATAAGTTTTTACCTCCGACAAAAATTTTCTTAGTCTTGTTCGGCTGCTTGGGTCGGTTTTTGGGCGTCGCGTGTTTGGGGTCGATTTTCTTGCCGTCCAATGTGTGAATTGGCACCTTGAGTACTTTGTCGACGCTCGTCGGGTCGGAAAATGTGATAAATCCGAAACCGCGACTCCTCTGCAAAGAAAAATTTAAAAATAGATATAAATTAATATAAATAACATTTCTTTTACGCACACTATAACCACGGTCTGTAAATAAACCGGTTGTCTGGTAACCCCCAGCCAATAAGAACTCGGCAGCCTATGTCGCGGCAATATGCCTGCTCCACGATCAATAAAGAGAGACCTATACGTTATATTATGAGAGAAATAAAGATAGATGCCGCAAAAATACCAAAATTTATTAAAAAATTAAATAATTTAAAAATTTATGATAAAAATTCCAACAGTTTAAATATCAGATTCAGCACACGATTATTCAACTCTCTTGTTCATATTAATTTAACTTTTTTCGCCGAACACTAAAGGAATATTGATTTTTTTTTTGTGGATAGGAGGTAATTAAAATTAGTTTTTTTTTGAGAAATTTTTTCAAAAAAAATTAAAGGAAAGGAGATTGAAATGACTAAGTCAATGGCATTAAGTCCACCAATGCATGCCCACCCCGATTCAAAAAACGCATCAGGTGACGCTGCATTTAAAACCGGTGCAAATCCATGGCCCATCACGTGATGCGTTTTTTGAATCGGGGTGGGCATGCATTGGTGGAAACAGGGTATTAGGGAACATTCATAAATTACATAACGCAAAGATTCAGGATTTTTGCCCCCCTTGACGCATTTCAAGAAAAATTATAATAAAAACATTGGTTGTATCGCTAGTATTCCTTTCCTCCGGCTTGAGCATTATACAGGGTGGTCCAAGTTGAGTGTCCACCATTGCTAAATTTTTTATTATTAAAGATAGAAAAAAGTTTAAATTGGCAAAATAGTAGAATTTTTGATGCTCTTTAAAATGCTCAAATAAAAAAAAATCGAACATTGAGTTTATTTAAACCAATTTTAATTTAAACATCTTGCATTTTATAATTTTCAAAAATTCTACCAGTTTGCCAATTTAAATTTTAGCTCACACATATACTATACTATAGTAGTGTGAGCTATGGTGATCCTAATTTTTTCGAGAAAAAAAAAGTTGCTCCGATTTCAAAAATTTTTATATATCTTTGCGTTTCAGATGATTTTGAAACTTTTTTGTTGCGCCGTCTGTCTGTCTGTCTGTCTGTATGTCTGTCTGTCTGTATGTCTGTAACGACCAACGCGCATAACTCAAAAACCGCTTGGCCGATTTTAATGAAATTTGGTACCTAGGCTGGGTCTTTGGTCGAGATGGTCCCATTTAAAAATGAACAAAATCTACCGAACACAAACCAAATAAAAGGGTGGGGGTAGATTGCAAAAATTAGAGTTTATATGAAAATATGGCGTGTGTGATATTAAACGAAAGGTAATTGAGTATGCAGTTAAACAAAATAAATTTTAATTTATTTTAAAAAAAAGGGTGGGGGTATATTTTAAAAATTAGAGTTTAAGTGAAAATATGGCGTGCGTGATATCAAACGAAAGGTAATTGAGTCCGGAGTTTAACAAAATACATTTTAGTTTTTGTTTTTTTTTAAGGGTGGGGGTAGATTTCAAATATATGAGTTTAAGTCAAAACATGACTTGTGTGGTATCAAACAAAAGGTAATTTAGTCTGGAGTTGAATAAGATATATTTCAGTTTTTAGTTATATTAGCTCACACGTACACTATAACTATAGTACCTAGTGTGAGCTTAGGGGCCCATATATTGGCAGAGTATTTTTTATATTTTTAATAATAATAAAGTTAGCAATGGTGGACTTTCAACTTGAAACACGCAGTATATAATTTAAGACTGGTCCTCATCAGTTTTGTTTTTAAATTATATTGCAAGTAACAAAAAACTATATCTATCTAATTATAGAATAGTTACAAAATAATTTTCTTTAACTTTTTTACTGTTTTTCGACTCTTATCAGCCCCTGTATCATCAAGCTTTCGTTTCATTGTGGATTCATTTTGCTTTTTGGTATTTATAAATTTGATTCTTATCGTCACTCTTTGTTTTACAAATAAATTTAATAATTTATATGGAATAGAAATATTTGTTTTAAATTTAAAATTGGCACCATGCAATTTTATGAACCATTTGTTTCTTTCCATGATGGTAAAGGCTCAGTTAAGCCTCCAAAAGAAAGGCGTTACACCCAAGATGGCATGGCATATGAATGCATGTTGAGGGAACTCATTGTGATGCTTCCATGCTAAAATCCTGCAATATAAACTAAACCCTCTTTTTCTAAAATCTCTTTTAGTTAATCTTTAAAACATTTATAGCAAGCACGGAACAGCTCAGACACGACTTACAAGACACAAAATGTACAAAATTTCCTGGCAAAAGACGAAATTACGCTATAAACAGCGTTTGACTGCTGTTTCCTAGGAAAACTGTGACGTAGCTCTGACGTCACGGCCTTCATGACATCGAGTTACCAGACAACCGGTTTATTTAATGACCGTGGACCATAACAACATGAGTTGACAGTCAATAATCGTTGGTTTCCATTAGATCTTGGAACCCCGTGGGTGATACAAAATCATTTTAGTTAAAATAAGTATTGTTCATACTCGTCTTAGTCTTTTCTTTTTGATTAGTATTTGTCCTATGATTAGTCTTCGCGGTCTTAAACAAAATCGTCTGTTCATACTAGTAATCAAAAACAAAAGCAAAAGCATTGTATGAAAACTCCTCTAAGAAACAGTGGTTTTAACTTTCTTATGACAAGACATAAGACTAAACCAAGACAAAAGACAAGTATGAACGATCCAATAGTAGGCTTAGTTTATTAATGGATTTTTTTATTATATATAACATCTCGAACTATCTTTTAGAGGAAAAACTAACAGGCAGAGAGTTATTAATATAGTACTATAAGTGATCTAAGTCTTATTTAGAGGGTTTTTAGCGTGTTTTGCTACCAAATAATATATTTTCGAAAAAAAAAAGGATTTTAAGGGACCTTTTTCAAAGAATATAACATCTCTATTAGCAATAATACTCAAAAAATACAAATAGCAAAACTGAAATAGCGGTTAGTTAATAATAAATTACATTTGAAAATGTTCCATTTATCAGCTAGGTAATTATTAACTTCAAATAATAGAGTTGCTATAAAAAGAACTGTTTCATTAATGACTAATAAGTTCGATAATTGTAAACAGCTAACAGCTTTCATTTACATTATTGGAGAATATTCCAAGAACCCTCTTATAACAAAAATATTTTCGGGACCAAATCTAAAAAAAACAATTGTGCATCTACTATTACGAATAAAATTATAAGAACGTGCCTTGGGGCTAGTTTACCCAGAAACTAAATGCACAATGGACAAGTTTAATGCCTTATTTGGGTATTTCTCTTTTTTCCATCTAAACTCTATATCATAATTTTTGAGATAACTTTTTGACAGTTATCAGCTGTGTACCATAACAAATAACATAGGCCAACGAAAAAAAGTTGTCTCAAAAATAATGATATGAACTGTAGTTTGCATGGAAAGATTAGCACAATCCATAGAGCCCCAAGAATCCATGTTAGCTGTGCGTTATCCTTTGTCAATTGTGCATAATTAACCAAGGCTATGAAAACGGACGGGCCACGATCCTCCACTTTGTTGACGTCACATCGGGGGCTGATTTTGTTTCGATGGTCACGTCACGACACAGCTGATCGTCTTTAAAATATTGAAGTTGGAATGACGGTTCATGAATATTTGATTTTTTTTTAATAAAGCCGGTTTTGAGATTGTTTTTACTATATTCTTGCAGAACAATTTTTTTTAAATGTATAGTAATCCTTAATTTTTTAGAGCCGCTTCATTAGCTCACACAGGGCTATCAAAACGGACGGGCCACGATCCTCCACTTTGTTGACGTCACATCCGGGGCTGATTTTTTTTTGATGGTCACGTTACGACACAGCTGATTGTCATTAAAATATTGAAGTTGGAATGACGGTTCATGAATATTTGATTTATTTTTAAATAAATCCGGTTTTGAGATTGTTTTTACTATATTCTTTTAGATCATTTTTTTTTAAATCTATAGTAATCCTTAATTTTTCAGAGCCGCTTCATTAGCTTACACAAAAATTAAGTTTAAAGCAGAAGCGAATGTGACAATCACAGATGACAAAGTCAAATACATGTCAAATATATCAGTTGGCATGTGGTTCATGGCGGGTAATTTGAATTCAAAATAAAGAATGCTAAATTTTGAAGATTTTAACCTTTTAATCATGTTGATTCCTTACAAAACTTCGGTGGAATATCGGGACGGTGTCTGAGAATATTTCACTGAAATTTCGCGGAAATCTGTAGTGCCATTTTAAAAATATCATAAAAAAACGTCTGACCTCCCATAAGACCCAATGTAAAATTCAGCCCCGGGAGAACAGCTGATTTTTTCAGGGTCGTGGCCTCTATTTTTGTGTTGGCCTTGGCTCACACAAATTTAAATTTAAAGCAGAAGCGAATGTGACAAACACAGATGACAAAGTCAAATACATGTCAAATATAACAGTTGGCATGCGGTACATGGCGGGTAATTTTAATTTACAAGAAGGAATGCTAAATCTTAAAGATTTTACCTTTTTATCATCTTGAACCCTTACAAAAGTTTGGTGGAATATCGGGATGGTGTCTGAGAATATATCGTTGAAATTTGGCGAAAATATGTAGTGCCATTTTGAAAATATCATAAAAAACGTCTGACCTCCCATAAGACCCAATGTAAAAGTCAGCCCCCTGAGAACAGCTGATTTTTTCAGGGTCGTGGCTTCTATTTTTTTGTTGACCTTAAATTAACTTGCTGGGTAAATCAGGCATAATCTAAGTAGAGAAAATCGTTACCTGAGTTACAGGATCCTTCATAATCAGCACATCTGTGACGTTGCCGAACATGCCAAAATATTCTTTGAGCTTGTCGCTGCTGGTTTGCCAGCTGAGTCCTCCAACGAACAGCTTGCCAGGCGCAGGCTCAGAACCACCATTCGATTGACCGTTGGGAGTACTGCGACCGCTGTTGCTCGAGCTGGATCCGTTCACGGTGATCACGTTCTGGATGTGCGCCTCAAGTTCTGGTTTCACTGTCAGAGTCGGACTGCAAAAAATTACATTTTTAGTTTCTTTTTCTTAACAATAGCTTTTTCTAAAACAATTTTGTTATACATTATCAGTAATAAATAATTATTTATATTTTTTTTAAAACACATAATATGAGTGGTTTTATATTTTGCATAAAGGAACATAGAGGGCGCCATTGGGGAAATGAGTGCAGCACTAGTGCACAACTGGCTCGGTGTTTGCATTCCATTGACATGCACTTTTTCAGTTCGTATTCCATTGAGGAACTTATGAATTCAGTTTTACACTGAGTGCGGCTTTTTTGAGGGCTCGTGCCGCACCGAAAACTTTTTCCCGCCATTAATTTTAAACGCTTATTATTGTCGTGGGACGTAAAAATGAGTGAAAATAAAGTTGTGAGCGATTTTTTATTATTTTCTTCGCTGCTAAGTAGTAGCAGCGAAGAAAATAATATCATTGTTAAGAATAGCTTTCAAAGAAAATGTTTTTGAACAAAAAAATGTTAAGAAAATGTTTTTAAACATTTTTTTGTTTGAAGGAAATGTTTTTGAATAATTTTCCTCTTCAAGAAAATGTTATTGAAGTATTAATATTACTTTCGAAAATGCTTTCGAACAAATGGATTTTGAACAACATGTTTCTGACCAAATTCCGCAAGGCAGGAAAGTTAGCTTTAGTTGAAAGAAACTTGAGAAATATTATATATGTATACAAGGTGTTTCGAATCCTTATGTTCAAATTTTGGGAGCATAAAGTACACTTCAGGTTAGGTTTTTTTGAAAAACAAGCGCGAAAAAACAATGACTTTCAAAGAAAATGTTTTTGAACAAAAAAATTTTAAGAAAATGTTTTCAAACAATTTTTTGTTTGAAGGAAATGTTTTTGAATAATTTTCCTTTTCAAGAAAATGTTATTGAAGTATTAATATTACTTTCGAACAAATGGATTTTGAACAACATGTTTTTGACCAAATTCCGCAAGGCAGGAAAGTCAGCTTTAGTTGAAAGAAGCTTGTGAAATATTATATATGTATACAAGGTGTTTCGAATCCTTATGTTCAAATTTTGGGAGCATAAAGTACACTTCAGGTTAGGTTTTTTTGAAAAACAAGCGCGAAAAAACAATTTTCCTTATGAAAAAAAAATGACTTTCAAAGAAAATGTTTTTGAACAAAAAAATTTTAAGAAAATGTTTTCAAACAATTTTTTGTTTGAAGGAAATGTTTTTGAATAATTTTCCTTTTCAAGAAAATGTTATTGAAGTATTAATATTACTTTCGAACAAATGGATTTTGAACAACATGTTTTTGACCAAATTCCGCAAGGAAGGAAAGTTAGCTTCAGTTGAAAGAAATTGTGAAATATTACATATGTATACAAGGTGTTTCGAATCCTTATGTTCAAATTTTGGGAGCATAAAGTACACTTCTGGTTAGGTTTTGTTGAAAAACAAGCGCGAAATACAGATAACTACTCTATCTGTTGGTATACGAGCACAAGCCTGCATTCAACAAGGAGATGGGCATTTTTAAAATATTCTTATTAACTTTTTTTAAATAAAATCATTATTTATTTATTTGACGAATTTTATTTATCTTAGGATAATATTTATCGGCGTGTAACTTTGAAACAAATAAAAATGGATATCGTCGTTGGCCTGATAAAAACAATAGGTTGTGTGACATTTTTTTCAAAAATGAGATTTTTGCATAATCAATTTGCCCTATTCATAATGGATATACTATAAAACATTATTTGCAAAAAAATGTTATATGAACGTTGCTTAAAGCAAGAATAAAAAAGAAGTTCTACAGCTCATAATGGCATACCACACTAAGGTCACTATATCACGATGTTAGGAACTTCGTGATATAGTGACCTTATACCACACGAGTGCGATTTTTCATTTTCCGCGTGTTCCATTGAAACTGCACTCGGTGCAAGTTTTTGACAGCACCGTTTCAGTGTCAGTGCACCACCAGTGCTGCACTCATTTTCCCAATGGAATACGGCATAAAACTTATCGTCAATCTTTACCTAACCTAAATTCAAAACCGGTGTATCTTTAAAGTATTGTTCATACTCGTCTTAGTCTTTTGTTTTTGATTAGTCTTTGTCCTTTGATTAATCTTAGCTGTCTTAAACAAAATCGGCTGTTCATACTCGTCTTTTGTTTTTGATTAGTCTTAGTCATAACCCACTGAAAAAAAATTCAATTTCAATAAAAAGGCCTTCTTCAAATCTTACTTAACCGAATCTGTGCACGAAACACAGACACGAAAGAACAAAAGCGAAAAAGAAACAAAAAACAAATAAAATTTTGAGGTTATATTGAGATTTTCTGTTAAAAACATGATTAATGGCGGTAAATTCAAAATTTGGCCGCGCGCTTGCGCTCTTCGGACGCCCTGTAAAACAAAACAACAAATATCAGCTGATGTCTGTCACTCGTCTTAGTCATTGTCCTAAGGATTGAAAGTTGGCAACTCTTAAGACAAAGACTAATCAAAAACAAAAGCAAAAGCATTGTATGAACACTCCTATAAGAAACAGTGGTTTTAACTTTCTTATAACAAGACATATGACTAAATCAAGACAAAAGACTAGACAAAAGACGAGTATGAACGATCCATAAAATACAACTGTGGGAAGTTGACATTTCCATTATTTTCTGCCTATATTTTCAAAATAGTCAAAATATTAGATCTGTCAGCCTTCGAAACTGTTGTCATTCAAAGTAGAATCAGGCTTGATATAAAGGGGGCTGTGATCTATTTTGTTAATTTTTTAGGTGATACCGATTGTCTTTTTGGTGTTTTGTGACATGTGTTGGCTGACTTTCAACGTTTATCAGGGATTTACCAGGACCAACATTGTTTTGAGCCGTCGCGGTTTCAAAAGCCAACGACAAGACGAGCTGCTTGATCTTTTGATTCACCCCTACGAGAGAAAGGTGAGTTTCTTTTGTCATAGACCTATAATACGAACGGACTGGCCCCGTAGCATAAGCGCAATGCTGTTGGAGGGACATCAGAGTGAGATGGGGCTAGTCAGGGCCACAGTGGATAGAATAGACCGGTGTTCGGATCTTATATCAGGGCTATCAAAACGGACGGGCCACGATCCTCCACTTTGTTGACGTCACATCCGGGGCTGATTTTTTTTTGATGGTCACGTTACGACACAGCTGATTGTCTTTAACATATTGAAGTTGGAATGACGGTTCATGGATATTTGATTTTTTTTTAAATAAAGCCGTTTTTAAAATTGTTTTTACTATATTCTCGCAGAACAATTTTTTTAAAATGTAAAGTAAGCCCTAATTTTTCATAGCCGCTTCATTAGCTCACACAAAAATTAAGTTTAAAGTAGAAGCGAATGTGACAATCATATATGACAAAGTCAAATACATGTCAAATATAACAGTTGGCATGTGGTACATGGCGGGTAATTTGAATTCAAAAAGCCTTTTTCCTCGAGGTTACTAGTCACTCATTTAAGTTACTCGAAATGACGTCACGGTTACTCGGAGTAACCGCTGTATGACGTCAGACAGTCAGCTGTGGATGACATTTCCAATTGTTTGTTTTTGTTTTTACCAGGAGCTGCCGAAATGCAGAAAATAATTCATTGTTTCCACCAATGCATGCCCACCCCGATTCAAAAAACGTATCACGGGACATGGATTTACACCAGTTTTAAATGCAGCGTTACCTGATGCGTTTTTTGAATCGGGGTGGAAACAGGGTGCTCCTTTGGTATTCTGTGGTAAGGCCGCAGTACCACAGAACACCAGATGCAGTACATTTTAAGACTAGTTGCAGTTGAATTGATATAGGACCAACTTCAACGGATGTGCTTCATTTTCTACCGTTACCAAACATAATTCGTTGGTAATATATATATTAAAATCATTGAGTTGTATAACGCCCTGTAGGGTATAGAAGTCAATGATTAAAATCAAACATTTTGAAAAAAAAAAACAAAACAAAACGATCTTAACCTCAAAATATTTCAGCAACCACGTCTGCTAGGCTGGTTACACTGTGTGGTTACTCGTGACGTCATAGTTAGTGTTACTCAGCGAAGAAAAACAGAAAACGAGTAACCAGGTTACCTGGTAACTTGTAGGAACTGCGAGGAAAAAGGCTTAAAATAAGGAATGTTAAATCTTGAAGATTTAAACCTTTTAATCATGTTGCTTCCTTACAAACCTTTGGTGGAATATCGGGATGGTGTCTGAGAATATTTCACTGAAATTTTGCGGAAATCTGTAGTGCCATTTTGAAAATATCATAAAAAAACCTCTGACCTCCCATAAGACCCAATGTAAAATTCAGCCCCGGGAGAACAGCTGATTTTTTCAGGGCCGTGGCCTTTATTTTTGTGTTGGCCTTGCTTATATATGTCGTTTACAAAAATCAGCTGGACCACCAGTGACGTGAAAATTCGACACATATTTATAAAATCCGAACTGTTCTATCCACCGTGGGTTTATCCTATAGACATTCTAGGCACTTGCCTAGAGCCCGCAGCCTCAAGAGGGTCCGTAGAGTCCCGGTCCAAAAACTCAATTTAACGTTAAGTTTATTGCGATGGAAAAAAATTCCAGAATAAATGGAAAAAATTAAGATTTTTTAGTTTTGGTTTTTTTTTGAAAACTAATATTAATATGGTATTTAATAGAATTGACTAAATTATGGTGCCAAAGTTTTATCTATAGGGGGCAAATAGCAATGCTGCACATTTTCTTTTTATAGTCTTTTGTATATCTGAATTTATTTTAGTACATGTATCAAACAAATTTGCAGTTTTTTTCAAAAATTAATTTACAAAAATAGTTATCAGAAAAATTTGAAATTTGCTAGAATTAATGTATACCAGAAATTATCAATGTGATGTCAAGGTCTGTCTTACGGATTTCGACATTTTTTTGTCAGGGTTGTGTAATAATTGTTGGCATCTGAAAGTTTAGTTTTACCTTAGAATAAGAATTTTTTCTCTTACTCTAAGAGTTTTACATAGTGAATATCCATGCTGTAAATTTTACTCAAATATTTGACGCAAATTTTTTTATGTTAAATAAAACTTATCCCTTGAATCTATTTGTTTTTTTTAAAGGCTTTGTTAAGAGGGAGGGGGCCCGTCTTACCGCTAGTGAAAATACCTTTTTTTAATTAATTCAGTGTCGTAACTAGGGGGGGCGACCGGTTTCCCGCACAGAGCGTCATCGCCAGAGGGCGCCTTTCTGAGTCAATTTTTGAAGGGGTGAGCCGCCAAACTCTCATATTGCACCGGGCGCAAATCACCCTGGCGCTGGCTATAGAGATGCGAAAAAACCATACCTTGAGTTGAGATTCGAAAAAACGCCTTTTAGGGAATTTTAGGGTAGAGAAGATCAAAATGGCCAAACTTTAAAAATTCATATTCTAAAAACTATACAGTTTATTAACTAAAGCACCGAGTAGCAGTATGGTGGGGACATAGAGATGCGAAAAAACAACACCCTGAGTTAAAATTTGGAAAAACATCATTTAGCGAATTTTAGGGTCGGGAATCCCATAAAACGAAAATGGCCAAATTTTAAAAATTTATATTTTAGAAACTATACAGTTTAAGAACAAAAACACCGAGTTGCAGTATAGTGGGGCCATAGAGATGCAAAAAAACCACACCCTGATTTAAAATTCGGAAAAACGTCATTTAGCGAATTTTAGGGTTATCCCATCCCATAAGATCAAAATGGCCAAACTTTGAAAATTCATATTTTAAAAACCATACAGTTTATCAACAAAAGCCCCGAATTGAAGTATGGTAGGGCCATAGAGATGCGAAAAAACCACACCCTGAATTACAATTCGAAAAAACGTCATTTAGCGAATTTTAGGGTAGGGAATCCCAAAAGATCAAACTTTGAAAATTCATATTTTAAAAACTATACAATTTATCAACAAAAGCACCGAGTTGCAGTATGGTGGGGTTATATGGATGCATAAAAAACACACCCTGAGTTAATCTCTTTTAGTAATTCTACATCAATTTTGTTAAACATTCTTACAGTTCTTTTTGTACAAGGACAAACTCTTTTTGATAAATCTCTTGACAGTGTTTTTGATATAGTATTGTTGGCAAAGCCGGCGGCCGTCTTCCAGTCTAAAAGTAAATTAACTAAGAGCTGACATTCGGAAAGGCCGCGTTTTGCATCAAAGAAAAACTTGGACAATGTTTTTCTTTCCATTTTTTGTACGCTTTTAAACAAGGACGGACGAACAGGGGTGAAATGGGGCAACGCAGTGATCGATACATCTGCTGAGTATTCCTGCTAGCTAGTTGAGCGTCGCGCGACTTGCACGTGCAAACTGTGCGACGGAGGTCGTTCGAGAAATTTCAATTCCTGCTTTAAAAACCTACCTGGAAGTAAATCTTTGCCACCTGACAGCGTTGTAGTCTTTGTATTAATTTGTGACGCAATCTAAAACTAAAACGGACTTTCAAATACCAAATTGCAAACAATGCAAGGACCTAAAACCACGGATGATCCGTGCCTAAAACCACGGATCACCTAACAGGTGATCCGTGCTAAAACTATAAACAATTCTATAAAAGAAAGAGTCCCGGCCGAAGACAGAAAACTTTTTCTTATTTTTCTTTCTTTAAAACGGACTCATTGTGTATTTTGATTATTATCCGTCAAATTTTGTTGTTAGTCTATCTCTTAATATTTTCGTGAAAAGCTTATCATAACAAAAACATTTCATGTAAAAAAAGCCAAGTACGCGAAAATGGCATTCCGTAAAAAGAATTGAGATAAAAGTAAAGCCAAGTTCTCCAATACAAATTTCAAAATGAAAGGTTCTTACTAGTTTGGAAATATTTTTTTAAACTTTGCTATTACATATATATAAACTTTCGCCAATGCGACTCTTTAGGCAAAACTTTAGCTTCTGAGCACTGAATCCTGTGATTAAGTCTGTGTATCTATGGATAATCTACTTAGAATGAATCTACTAAGTAGATTGTACGGTAGGATTCTTAGAGATCTAATAGAGAATGATTTTTATGAACAAGAAGAAGAAGAAGAACAAAATGGGTTTCGCGCAGGCAGATCTTGTAGTGATAATGTTTTTTGTCTTAAACAACTAATTGAAAAAAGGAGCGCCAGAAATATAGAGACTCATGTTACCTTTGTGGACCTACAAAATGCATATGATACCGTTCCAGTAGAAAAATTATGGACAGTGTTAGAGCAATATCAATCATACATACATAAAAGCGATAAAAGAACTATAAAAAGGGTCAAAATCTAAAATTAAAATTGGAAATCGACTTTCAAAAGAATTCCTGGTAACAAAAGGCTTAAGACAGGGATGTTGTATCTCTCCAACTCTTTTTAAAATATATATCGCAGTAGCTCTAAAAAACTGGAAACGTAAAGTGCACGGCATGGGAATACAACTTAACGACCGATTTACTATATACATACTACAATTTGCTGACGACCAAGTAATTGTGGCTAATGATAAAGAAGACATGGAGTATATGATGAGAAAGTTAACAGAAGAATATCAAAAGTGGGGATTAACAGTGAACGTGGACAAGACACAGTACTTATGTATTGGAAACGAATCCAGTTAGTACTAGAAAATGGACAAACAATATCTCCATGCAATGAGTATGTATACTTGGGTGTCACATTTGATAAGACAGGTACAGACTGTAAAGAATTGGAAAAAAGAATAGTAAAAGCAAAAAAAGTTATTGGATGTCTTAACAGTATTTTATGGAGCAGAGAGATAAAAAAGAATGTAAAATTTAACATATATCAAACAATGGTCAAAAGCACGCTGTTGTATGGAATAGAGACTTGTCGCGTAACAGAAAAATACAAAACAAAAATAGAAAGTGTCGAAATGGATGCAATAAGAAGATCAATGAGAATATCTAGAATAGATCACATAAGAAATGAGATCATAAAAGAAAGAATGGGAATCGAGGGAAGCATAACGGATGACATCACTAGAAGGCAACTGATATGGTACGGCCATGTACAACGGATGAACGACGAAAGATTACCAAAGCAGGTCCTAGAATGGCAACCAATAGGGCGCAGAAAAAGAGGGCGTCCTAAACTAGAATAGCAACAGTCAATCCAAAGATCAATGAGTCAAAAAAATTTGACAGAGGATGATTGTCAGGATCGAAGGAGGTGGAGAATAGGCGTCGGACAACGTAGAAAAACGTTCTAAACCGACATAGTAGTAGTATCTATGGATGATTCCTGCAAAATCAGTTTGTCTTGGAGTAGTGTTTTCGATCGCAGTTTGGAGATTTCGGGCCATACATTAGTGATGCGGGGCGCGGTCGGCGCGGGCGCACCCCTGTTGCCATGACGGCGCACTGAGAGGGGTGGATCACCCCTCACCGCGTCGCGTCGCCGTCGAGCGGCGTCGTGTCACCTTCCGCCTTACAGTTCGAGTTCCGTAGAGCGTCGCGAAGCGTGCATACGTCACGTCCCCGTCTTTTGTTTGACCTTTTTCCAATCAACGCCACCTCGAATCGGATGATCATCATCAAGAAACCATCGCAGCACTGTTGCTTTCTGCTCTGATATTGTCCTGTCACAGCAGTACTGATTCTAAGCCTACTGTTGTTATGGGACATATCCAGAGAGGAAATCACATCTTTCGATCTCAGGATATTTTTTATTTATTTGCTGTTGGCCAGCTTTTATTACTATTGTAGTTTTCTTAGATCTATCACCCTTTTTTTTAGCATTTTTAGACTAATTTCACATTATTTTGATGTTTTTAATCTAGTCGTAAATTATATTGATTGTAGACCATTGCGCCCTAGTGTTAAATTTTAGTCTAGTTTCTTGCACTTAGATTTATAGATAGATCTTGCTTTCAATGTGTGAAAATACTAAAGTAGTTTGTTTGTAGAATAAATCGTATTTATGCACCAAAAAACAGTGTTTGTAGTTTTCTCCAAAATAAAAATTCCACCCCATCCGTAGATAAAAACTATTGTTGCATCGTCATGTTTAAATAGGAGGGAGGGATCAGGAATCAATAGAAATGCGCAGAGCCAATTCTTACTGCCACCTAGCGACCGCTTCCTGAACATAGAGTCCAGAAAATTGATTTTTAACCCCAAAACTTCAATTTTGAAATTTAGTTCAGGCTGTGTGGGGGCGCGGATGTCGCGATGTTTGGTATTGATTTTGACAGGCTTAATTTGTTATTCCTTGTGGACATTTTAATTTAATTTTCTCTTGAGTTTAGAAAGCAAAAATAAATTTACATTTCTGGGTAGATTTGAATACAGAAAATAGTATACACCACAGTAAAATAAATAACTATTAAAAGCTTTCCAAAAAAAAAAATCTATGCTGGATTTCATTTCTTTTTAGATATCTTTTTAATTTTTATTATAATATCAATATTGGACCTTTGTGTATTATAAGAACCGAAATAAATACCGCCTTTCGTTTTTAAAGATAAATAAAGCATATTATTTATATTTTTGTTGAAAGATGAACTGCCAGTCTACAAAATGTCAAAATACTGCCTGGCACTATTACTGCCTAGCCTTATTAGGGACCTATTGCAATAAAGCCAGGCACAAACTGTGCCGGGCACTATATTGACAGGTCCCTATTGCAAAAGTCCATAATGATTGCGATACTGCCTAGAGTAATAAAACCACAAAAAATACAGCAGGCTATATTCTTTGTGATATTACTGCAACTAACAGTTGAATGTTTCAATCTACTAAACTCCAATAATACGGAAATTATCTTATTATTGAAAAAAAAATGGATCCATGACGGATTTGACACCTTTTTAGCTAGGCTATTATACTTCAAGTAAAGTCAGGATAATAAATTAGCCTTGAAAACATTTTTTTTTTAATATCTCAGAAACTAAAGGTCCTAAGAAGTTTTTGGTTATTATACGAATTATTGAGCAAAATATAGTCTACTATATTCTGAAAACATAAAAATTAGCAGTTTTTAAAGTTTTTAATTGTCAAAAAACTGTCATTAGCATTAATAGATTTTGACCAAAATCTAATCAGTTCATAAGAGTGTCAAACACTGTTTTACCTCAAAATTTTATGAAAATCGGTTCAGCGGTTTAGGAGCTATCGTGTTACGGACAGAAATAATATACACACACACACACAGACAGACATCACGACGATATTGCTAGGATAGGTCAAAATACATCCAAATAACACATTTTTGGCGTTATCTGAAAATAATACCTTCTCTAGCCAGGACTAGGAAGGTAAAAATATGGTCTTCTTTGACTAATTCATCAATACTGGTTATAATCCTTAAAACGAGCGTGCTTGATGCGGAAGGAAACATATCTTTTATATTTTACTTGCATTTCCATTACAATGTCATGGATGGATTTCCATTTCCATTATTGTTATGGAATAACAATGTACGTTTCGTTTTACCCTTATGTGAATATAATGGTGTATGGCGGTTATATACCTAATAGAACATCAATTTGAAGCTACAAATGAGTAGAAAAAGTTCAAACTTAATCCTTCGCGTATTTTCGATAATTTCTAGTTTCGATATTTTGTAATTCGATAAAATGTGGTTTCAATATTTTGTGGATTCGATATTTTGTAGTTTCGATGTTTTGTGGTTTCGACATTTTGTAATTCTATTCATTAATTCATTTTAATTTATTTTTTTAGTTTTTGTTTGTTTTTTTGGTGTTTTGATTAGTTACTGTTTATCCTAATTTTAAAGTTTTATCCCTAAAATCTCCCTTTTTATTCCGATGTTTACCTTCCTGGCCCGGGCAACAGTGACGAGAGACGGTATTGTTTTCGACAAAACAATTTTTTGAGATAATAGCGAAAATGTGTTATGGACCTATCCTAGCAACATCGTCATGACGTCTGTCCGTGTGTGTGTGTTTGTATGTATATCCGTAACCAGGGCCCACAGTGGCGGGTCCAGGGGGGGCCAGAGGAGCCCGCCCCAACCCTCGCAAACATAACTTATTTTTTAATTTCACTTATTTAAAATTTGACACAAATTCTTCTTAATTTTTTTAAAAAATTTCGCTTACGGCGCTATTAATCTCCTTTAGCTACCAAATTTCACACCCCAATTTCTATCAAAAACCACTAAAATACTCTGCCAATATATGGGCCCCTAAGCTCACACTAGGTACTATAGTTATAGTGTACGTGTGAGCTAATATAACTAAAAACTGAAATATATTTTATTTAACTCCAGACTAAATTACCTTTTGTTTGATACCACACAAGCCATGTTTTGACTTAAACTCAAATTTTTGAAATCTACCCCCACCCTTAAAAAAAAACAAAAAACTAAAATGTATTTTGTTAAACTTCGGACTCAATTACCTTTCGTTTGATATCACACACGCCATATTTTCACTTAAACTCTAATTTTTAAAATATACCCCCACCCTTTTTTTTAAATAAATTAAAATGTATTTTGTTTAACTGCAGACTCAATTACCTTTCGTTTGATATCACACACGCCATATTTTCACATAAACTCTAATTTTTGAAATCTACCCCCACCCTTTTATTTGGTTTCTGTTCGGTGGATTTTGTTCATTTTTAAATGGAACCATCTCGACCCAAGACCCAGCCTAGGTACCAAATTTCATTAAAATCGGCCAAGCGGTTTTTGAGTTATACGCGTTGGTCGTTACAGACATACAGACAGACACATACAGACAGCTAAAATTATTTTTGATTTTTGCTGCCACTCTGGCCCTCCCCCCCGGCAATCCTGGTATCCGCTACTGGTGGCGCACCTAGGAATATGTCTTGGGGGGGTCCCGATGCCTTTTTGGGGGAGGGGAGAGCCTCATGATGTCGAATTTTAAGCTATTTTTTGTGTTTTTTTCATGAAATATGTGGAAAATATGTAAAAAAATCTAAGGCTTGCTTCGGTTCATATGTTATTTGGGTGTATTTTGATCTATCCTAGCAATATCGTCGAGATGTATGTCTGTGTGTGTATTTTTTTTCTGTCCGTAACACGATAACTCCAAAACCTCTGAATCGATTTTCATAAAATTTTCAGGAAAAATAGTGTTCGACACTCTAACGAGCTGATTAGATTTTGGTCAAAATCCATTAATGCTAATGACATGTTTTTGACAATTAAAATTTTTTTAAAATGCTAACTTTTTAACGGAGCATCGTATCAATACACTATTTTCGGAATATAGTAGGCTATATTTTGCTTAATAATTCATGTTATAACCAAAAACTTCGTAGGAGCTTTAGTTTCTGAAATAATTACAAAAAACTGTTTTAAAAGGTGACACTTTTTTCCCTTAAATGTGGGATAAAAAGTGCACTTTTCATTAAAAAAACCTTTTTTCAGAGTCGTAAGTAGTGAATATGGATAGATGGAGTGTATGCCAGTGTTTTGAGTGTTGATAGGTGTATGGCAGTGTAGTAGTATTGATTTTGTCGGAAAGCAGCTGATGGTTGTCGATTCATACAATGTACCCAAGCTGCTGTTCGACTATTTTCATTGTGTCTATTTTATTTTATTCATCTTATGTGTAGCTTTTTCATATTTTGTACATAATTTTTACCTTCCTAGCCTGTGTATAAATGGCTAAAAAAAGTATTAAATAACATAAACGGAATTTTTCGAGGTGTAGTCAAAGACTAAATACATTAATTTTCGAGCTAGCCCTCAGAAAGGGGTCATGGTAGCCGCAGACAAATGTTTCCGCCTTGTTAGGGTTCATCAGTACCATGTCCCCTTTCTGAGGACTAGCCCAAAAAATAAAAAAGGTATTGTTTTCTTTTTGACATTTTTCTTTTTGAGACAACGCCGAAAATTTGTTGTTTGGGTGTATTTTGTTATGATTGGAAAATTGTATTAATATTCATAATTCATAAAAAAGAAAACAAGCTGGATTGCAACAATTACAGAGACATAAATTTCAGTAACCAGTACTCTATGTAGATTGTATTTTCATGAACAAGAAGAAAAGCAAAGTGGGTTTCGTGCAGGCATATCTTGTAGTGATATAGACTCAGATTACCTTTGTGGACCTTCAAAAAGCATTTGATACCGTTCCAGTAGAAAAATTATGGACAGTGTTAGAGCAATAAAAGCGATAGAAGAACTATACAAAGGGTCAAATTCTAAAATTAAAATTGGAAATCGACTTTCAAAAGAATTCCTGGTAACGAAAGGCTTAAGACAGGAATGTTGTATGTCTCTAACTCTTTTTAAAATATATATCCCAGTAACTTTAAAAAACTGAAAACGTAAAATACACGGTATAGGAATACAACTTAATCACTGATTTTCCATATAAACAATACAGTTTGCTGACGACCAAGTAATTATAGCTAAGAAGGCATGGAGTATATGATAAGAAAATTAATGGAAGAATACCAAAAATTGGGGTTAACAGTGAACGTGGACAAGACACAGTACTTATGTATTGGAAACGAATCAAGTAAGTTAGAAGTAGACAATGTACAAACAATATTCATGCTATGAGTATGTACACTTGGGTGTCGCATTTGATAAGACAGGAACAGAGTGTAAAGAACTAGAAAAAAGAATAGTAAAAGCAAAAAAGGTTATTGGATGTCTTAACAGTATTTTATAGAGCACAGAAAAAGAAAATGTAAAATTTATCATATATGAAACAATAGTGAAAAGCACGCCTTTGTATGGAATAGAGACTTGTCGCGTAACAGAAAAATACAAAACAAAAATGGAAAATGTCGAAATGGAAGCAATAAGAAGATAAATGAGAATATCTAGAACAGATCATATAAGAAATGCGACCATAAAAGAAGGAATGGGAATCGAGGGAAGCATAACGGAACTTTTCTAACATATTTTTTCAAAAAAAAAACTTTCCTGACTTCTTTCCCGGGATCCTAGAGGGTGTGGACCAAACCGAACAGAACCGAACCGAACCGAATCGAACCGAATATATAGCCCTCATGGTATAGAATCGGTTTGTCCTTTTGCGAAGATGACCCGCAGGTCTGACAAGTAGGCCAGAGTAGGCCCTTTTTGCCATTCCTTTTGCGAAGAACTTTCTATTTTAACGTTGACTAAAAGTGACTGGCAGTGGCTTAATTTAACGATTTTTGATGTCTTAATGTATCGTGGTTACAATAAGGTTTACTGAAATACCGGTTGTGGTTAGTCATAAGTGTTGCTTAATATTGATGTTTGAATAGTCGCTCTTTTAAATGTCACTGTTTTTTATTTGTCGCTCTTTTGAATGTCGCTGTTTTGATATGTCGCCCTTTTGAATGTCGCAGTTTTGATATGTCGCTTTTTTGAATGCCGCTGTTTTAAATGTCGCCGTTTTAAATATCGCTCTTTTGAACCGGTGCCGTGTGTGTATGTCTGTCTGTAAGACAATAGCTCCCGAACCACTGAACCGATTTTTATTAATATTTCACATTCTTACATCAATAAATTAAACCTAAAATGATATGACCTATATTTTCAAATTTAAATTTTACAAAATGTTTTGTTAATATTTATTTCTTTAATAAATGTTATGCTTATAAAGCTGTAAGTAAAAGGGCAGAAAATCTCAAGAGGCCTAGTAGGAAAATATTTTATCCCAAGGGAAAGCTACACATTTCCTAAAGATCGATTTTTTAAAGCTTGACATTTTTACGATGGCGATTTATCTTGTGGGATGTTTTACGAAGAAACTGTGTAGTCATAGTTACATTTTCTCAATTCGAGGAAAAACTGATAAAAGCTTGTATCATTTGTACAGTATATTTATTAAAAGTACAGTGAATATCGCTTATAACGATATCGGATATTACGACATATCGTTATATATTATTTTATTATAGCGACGACATACGAGCCTAGGAAGGCCGATAGTAACTATGATAAAACTATAGAAAACACCCCAAAATTCTAATTTACTTCCCTCCCCTATAAACGTAAAGTTATGTAAAATTAACACTGCCCACTTCCAGAAATGCTAGAGAGCTGAGTTTTTTAAGACTGAAAGACACTATGATAAAACTATAGAATTTTTTTTTAAAACAACAACGTTTTAATTTACTTCCCTCTTCTATAAATGTAAATTTATATAATAGTAACATTGCCCACTTCCAGAAACGCTAGAAAGCTGAGCTTTGGAAGTCTCCTCTCCTACAAATGTAAATTTATATAAAAGTAACATTGCCCACTTCCAGAAACGCTAGAGAGCTGAGCTTTGGAAGGCTGATAGAAACTATAATAAAGATTAGGGAAATTGGAAAAACACTCCAAGTCTTGGTCTCAAAAAAACCAAAACAAAAACCATTAAAACATAGCCAAAAAATTAAAATTTACATCATGACTATGTTTTAATGTTTTTTGTATTGGTTTTTTGTTGCAGTGATGTGCCAAGTCTGATGATGCTTGTATAAGCGAAACACGTGGAACCCATTAAATTACATAAAAATTTTGAGACCAAGACTTGGAGTGTTTTTCCAATTTCCCGAATATGAAATTCAGGTCTCTTTGAGAAAAATGGACGAATTCTTTGAACTATAATAAAACCATGGGAAAAAATTTAAAAACCTCAAAAATTTTTATTTACTCGCATCCCCTATAAATGTCAAGTTATGTAAAAGTAACATTACCCACTTCCAAAAACGCTAGAGAGCTGAGCATTGGAAGACTGATAGGAAATTACGTAAGAGTAACATTGTCCACTTTCAGAAACGCTAGAGAGCTAAGCTTTCGAAGGCTGATAAGAACTATGATAAAACCATGGGAAAAATTAAAAAATTTTAAGTAAGGCATTGCAAAAGTTTTGAACAATATTTCGCATATTTTACTACTTTAAAAATTAGATATTATTCAATTCCTTTCAAAAAGAAGTGAAATCATAACAAAAACATTTTATGTAAAAAAAAGCCAAGTACGCGAAAATGGCATTCCATAAAAAGAGTTGAGATAAAAGTAAAGCCAAGTTCTCCAATACAAATTTCAAAATGAAAGGTTCTTACTAGTTTGAAAATGTTTTTCTAAACTTGGCTATTACGGCTGTAAATGACTCTTAGGCACAGTGCTAAATTGAACATAAAGTTTGGCTGTAATAGCAAAGTTTAAAAAAACATTTCCAAACTAGTAAGAACCTTTTATTTTGAAGTTTGTATTGGAGTACTTGGCTTTACTTTTATCTCAATTCTTTTTACGGAATGCCATTCTCGCGTACTTGGCGTTTTTTTACATGAAATGTTTTTGTTATGATTGATGTTTTCAATAATTTTTTTTATGGGTAATAAAAAGAAGGTGGATCTTAAACGTGAATAAAAACAAACAGTCTGGGTTAAAAAGTGGTTCTGTGAATAATTTGAGTAGTATGGAGACCTTATAAAAAAGATTGAAAAGATTTTTCAAGTGGGCAATATAAAACAGACTTTCAAAAAGTAATGACGAAAGACAGGAAGCAAAAGATAGAATATCCTTTATACCTACTAAAAGTGCTTTTCAAGTGGCTTTTGGAATATCGAGTAGGCGATTTTTAATAAGGATAAGGACACTATATGCGGTATCGGAAAACGAAAAACAAAAGAAAAAGCAGGCCACTTCAACATGCTCAATCTTTACCTTTGGCACTTGAAAACCGCTGTATGTGGGTTTTTCAGCCCCTCTTTCTCTCCCTCTACGCCCTTTTCTCTCGAACGATGGAGCTTAGCACAAGTACACGAGCTTAAATGCTCTGGAAAGAGTAAGCATGTTGTATCTCAACCGCGAATCGACTCGAGTCACACACAATTACTTATTATCACCTATAAAATTTTGGCATAGACTTGTGTGATCAAAGAATGTCAGCAAACTTAGATCATAACAAAAACATTTTATCTAAAAAAAAGCCAAGTAGGCGAAAATGGCATTCTGTAAAAAGAATTGAGATAGAAGTAAAGCCAAGTTCTCCAATACAAATTTTAAAATGCGTTTCTGGAAGTGGGTAATGTTACTTTTACATAATTTTACATTTATAGGGGAGGAGAGTAAATGAAAATTTTAGGGTTATTAAATTTTTTTTCCATGGTTTTATCATAGTTTCTATCAGCCTTTTAAAGCTCAGCTTTCTAGAGTTTCTGGAAGTGGGCAATGTTAGTTTTACATAACTTTACATTTATAGGGGAGGGAAGTAAATTAGAATTTTGGGGTTTTAACTTTTTTCTATAGCTTCATCATAGTTACTATCGGCCTTCCAAAGCTTAGCTCTCTAGCGTGTCTGGAAGTGGGCAATGTTACTTTTACATAACTTTACATTTATAGGGGAAGTAAAATTTTTGGGTGTTTTAATTTTTTACTATAGTTTTAGCATAGTTTCTATCAGTCTGCCAAAGCTCAGCTCTCTAGCATCTCTGGAAGTGGACAATGTTACTTTTAAATAATTTTACATGTATAGGGGAGGGGAGTAAATTGGAATTTTTTCCAGGGGTTTCGTCATAATTTCTATCAGTCTGCCAAATTTCAGCTTTGTAGCATGTCTGGAAGTACAGTAGAATTTTGATGATCTATACATAAGTGAGTGGCAATTTCGACGTTTTTTGAAATTTCGTAACTACTTTACTACCTTATGGAAGTACATGAAACTTGGAGGGATTGTTAACTTAATGAAGATATACGACTGTGCAAAGTTTGAGATTCGTAACTCATTCCGAAGTAGAGTTTTCGATAGGTCAAATATGAGTTGAAATGTTTCAAGAAAAGATGGTACGGTAGCGCGAACTTGGCGAGGCACTGCCGTGCCCTCAGATTTAAAAATAAATGGATCCCTGACGGATCTGATAACTACGTACTTTATTGGCACACTCCAAGTCAACAACACGCTATCCCGACATAAATCTCCACAATTTTGATACTTTTCTGAAAATCAAGAATAGACTGGGTGGTCAAAGATTTCAGTCGCCAGAAGAAGCAATCGACGCCTTCAAGAATGCAAAATTGACAGTACCAACAAACGAGTGGAATTACAGTTTTAACAACTGGATTGAACGCATGCAAAAGTGCATTTATTTTCGTGGAGAATACTTCGAGAAACAATAAAGTCTTTAAAAGTTATTTACTGTTTTATTCCACCTGTATATGCAAAATTTAAAGACAGGTACCAACAAAAAAGTCGATTTATTGTAGTTTAGAGATTGAAAGAAGTTATGGCCCGTAGAAAACTATCCATGATCGCTGTACGCTGTCTGGGTGTCTGTAAGTACGTACGTATACTTGGCTTGCGGTGGGTGAAGCATTGATTTTCTTTCCATTTTAGCCATGTGCCGTGAAGACGCTTTCGCTTGAGGCCATAGACTTTGTTTCGCCTGGGCCTTCCTGACTTACAGCTAGTATCCCAAATGATAGTTATAATAATAAATATAATAATAATGAAAAGCCTTTCCTTGAAGTAGCTAATCCTCATAAGAATAAATGTTAGACAGAGTGACACAATATCCCCTAAACAATTAAACCATGCCCTAGTAGATGTTTTTAAAAACTTAGATTGGAAAGAAATAGGCATCAAAATAAAGCGGACAATACTTGAACCACCTAAGATATGCTGATGATTTCTTTTTAATAACAGACAAAAAAGAACAACTGAAAAAAATGCTGGAAAAACTGGATACAACAGCTAAAACTATGGGCTTAAGAGTGAACTACACTAAAACTAAAATCATAACAAATAAAGATGAAGATATTACGATCCACTTAAACCAACAAAAAAAAAAGAACAGGTAGAGGAATATATACACCTGAGACATATTATTAAACTAAAACAAGAAAACCAAACAGCTGAAATCAAGAGATGAGTAAGATTGGCCTGGGCAGCATTCGGTAAATTAAGCTACCTATTAAAAAATAAAAAATCAATACCTCAAAACCAAAGTGTATAACCAATTGTAACGTGTCATTTTTACGTTTAAGACAACGTTACATATTTGTTTATTTAGGTAAATAATCAAGGCTCTTTGATTCGTCTTTCTGTACACAAATATATAGTATTTTATAGAGCTAGGTTTGGAGGTTATATAGTGTCCAAAAAGTTACCTTATAAAGGAGACATTCCATCGAATTACTGTGGACACTACGCACATCGCATTATCTGGACATCGTAATTGGAATTTAAGATCACAGGCTTCGGGAAAAATCACATAAAAATTTTGATTGTTTTGTTTTTATCTGTGGAATTTTGTGATTCACTTGACGTTCATAAAGTTAAACAGCTGTTATGCTGGGGAATGGCGGCGTTGCCGCATCACAAATGGTTTCAGTAACAGGAAGGAAACATTTAGATGAACATTTCATTCCCTTACGTTTATTTCGAGGATATTGGGACAATCCGAACCTCATATCCTTCACGGATTAACTAGTTTTGATAGTGCAAAAACATATTTGGGTCGACCAGGAACAACCGAGGCTCCGCCACTTTGATATCTTTATTAATTTGATAGGGAAAGGATAAAATAAATACGAGTTATGCACTTTTGTAAATGGGAGATAAACGAGGGATAAAAACCAAGACTGGAAGAATAAACGAAGTCGTGTGAGTTAGCATCTGAACACTCTTGTGCCGAGCTTCTTAGCAGTAGTTCAGTGTGTATTTTTGGGTTCAGGTTCAGAAACAACTTTATTACAGTAGAAATGTTTTACAAAAATGGCGTCAAACCATAGGAATCTTAGAGAAAACATTTATAAAGAGCAAAGGAAACTTTTGACGAAAACTGTAACTAAAATACAACTAAATTCTACACTTAGTATAGCTTTACTCATATGGGAATTGGTTGAATGTTCAAATATTCCTGGGGTTGATACATGCTCGAATCTCCAGTGATTGAATTTACAATTGATGGTTTCAATGCTGAGCTTCTTATAGTCCGTCTGGTTATTTTCCTCTTACTTGATATGTTGGCGGGGGTCCGGTAGGCAAATGTTCGGTCAAATGTATGGAGGGTGTCTCGACGTCCTTGTTATAAAAATTTCAACCGTGGAAATAGATCCGACAACACCTCAAGGTTTGTTTTACGTACTTCCTATCCCCTTGGTCGGTGCTGCCCCTATATACCTGTATGGAACTATGCGGTATCTCCTCATTGGTTGCTTTGAAAACCCCGGGTTTTTCTTCCAGGCTTGCCACTGAATGTAGAGATTTATTTTTGGCGGAAAAGTTTTTTATAAATAGGTTATTTGAATTTCACCGGGAAGATTAGGTTGGTACTATTGCGTTTTACCGTCCCCACTCCCCACCAAATTTACAAAACGGTTTCCGGCCACTGCATTATTCTGGTATTCTCGACTAAGTGCTTTGTCTCTCTTTGCTAACAAATTTGGTTGGGTCGACAACAGTTTCTGGGATCGCCTTTGTTTTTGGTGATTGGCACTACAGCGATTGTAGGAGATATCCCAGAAACTGTGGAAGTGAGTCCGTCGTGTCTAGAACCGCACCCTGTTTTGAGGGGAATTTAAGTCGGCCACGCCATTTTGTACGGGGAAAGAGCAGCGGTAAGTTCGATTTTATTTTTTTTCATTTTTTTTATTATTTGAGTACTCTTCAAGATAATATTTGCCTCCCAAATTGTAATTATTTTTTCGTGGGAAATGTACTTTTTTTGACAAAGGACGTGGGGAATTGTTGGCGTTTTTATATTTTTCTTTTAACCACGTGTTGGATAAAAACTATATATTGTTTTTCTCCTTTGTCTACAGCCCTGTCAATTCCAGCGACGGGACAGTTGGGCTGGACGCTGGTGGGAAGCCGGACGGGCCAGTTATAACCCTGAGAAAGGTACGTTAGTTTATTTTAGTTCATCTGTTTAAATTTGCTTTATTTTATTGAGTCGACATGGGGTTCTCGATTTAAGTTACTGTGTAGGGGAACTTCGTGCAAAATTGACGAATTCCAGGAAACTGAAACATTTCATTTTCCACAGGGTTTTTACGCTCGGGGCAAGGAACCATCAACACTTGAGACCATGTGCTGCCCTAGCGTGATGTGCTAAGCGGCAGTAGGGGAGTCGCGGGCAAGCCGGAACAGCAGGAGTATGTTGGGAAACCTACAACACTTCCAGGTTTACCAAATAAACACCAATAATTATTAAATAATTCAAGGACTAAGGTAGGAGCGAGCCTTAACTATAATTTTTTTTCTCATATATAAATTTTTAATATAACTTAGACGTAATCTTTTCATATATAAGTTTCACAGTATAATTTCAACATTTCTTGTAAACGCAAGATAAGGTATGACGTCATAGCCCTGGTTTTGCGGTGTATTTACTAAGTTTTCCTTCATTTCATTTATTTAAGACAATTTCTCTTGTGAAATTTGGATTGTCTTGCTACTTAGGCCCTGACTTGTTCCACTACATTTCATTAATTTTTTTTTTCTATTTCATGTTTTTGGTAATACTCCAGTTTTACCTTTTTAAAATAAACAAGATGAACTAATTTTTCTTGTGTTATTTGTGCAACCCGATGACCAACTTTGCGGAGACAAAAGAGAGATGAGATTATATTTTTTTTTTAGCGGTTTCGTTACACATTTTTACCTCATGGGGTGGATCTCGGACTGGGTTGCTGTCTGTCTCATTCTACCCAATGTAGAATGATGACAGCAGATATTTGGTCTAGATCTCCCCTATGATGGAACGATTTTGGAAGTATATATATTTTTTTTTTAACAATCATTCATATAAGTGAGTCCTGCGCTACTGACTCAGATGTAGGTACAGTATGACCTGTTAAAGGTGTCCATCTACCTGTAAAGTGCTTCTAGTTTTGTCATCTTAATTCAATCTTTTAGAATTTTATTCTGTTTATTTTTTTTGGTTATTCTTAATTACACAAATACTCTGGAAGCCTCGGAAGTATAGAATTTCATTGTTTGGCTACAACGTTTGGGTTGAACTGTATTTTATTTAAGATCTTCTTTGTAAAACATTGGTATTAAATAATGTGGCGCACTTTCTTATTTCTGAACCCCCCCTTCTCCACTGTATAAAAGTTACCGGGCATATCAATGTTTTACCTAGCTGGAAAATACAGTTCTGCTTCCAGATATTTGTTTAATTATTCAGTGGTTTTGTTGTGTCACAAGTTGGCAAATTTCTAATTATAGGGCCACAAAATGGCAGCAACGTCTTTAAGCTGCCACAAATGTCACACAACACATTTTAATAGGCCACAAATTGGCGCCCACATTTTTTTTAAACTTTTTTTAAGGCCACACAATGTATCCTTCCTGTACTTACCTATGGATCCCAGACCTGGACACTTACAAAATCAAACATAGATAAGGTAATAAAAGCCCAAAGATCAATGGAAAGACAAATGTTACATATAACCTAAGGAATGAATGGATAAGAAATCAAACAAACGTAAGAGACGTTTATAGAGAAGTAGCAAAATTAAAATGGAAGTTTACCGGTGGTAATTAGACAAAAGACGATCGTTGGAACAAATGTATTATTAACTGGAGACCTTGGGAAAATAAAAGAAGTAGGGGAAGACTCCAAATGAGATGTGCGGACGATTTAAAGAAACATGCGGGGACTAGATGGATGAACACGGCGACAGACAGAGAAGATTTTGGGGGAGACCCATGTCATGCCACGATGTCATTAAGTAACTTAATTGACTAAAAGTAACCCGTAATGTTGAGCAAAAAATGTTATGGAAAATTAAAAAGTCCGTTACGAAAGCAATAGGCATTTTTGTCATTTAAAAACTTTTAAATTAAATTATTTCATATAAAAGACGCAAGGAAGGCGAAAATGGTATTGCGTAAAGTTAATTGAAATAAAGGTAAATGTTTATTTAAACTTTTCTATTACAAGTGTACACCGTTGCCAAAGGTACTTTAAATTATAATTTGTGAATCTGCGGTTTTTGAAACATTTTTCAATGGTTTTAGTTTCTGACATATTAAAATAAAAAATCCTGGACATAGCAATGCAGTTTTCGGACTATGAAGGTAAATTCGATATCTTGACGTTGATTACTAAATGCACTGGCCTATAAGTTTCACGGAGGCCCCATACGGACTTGATTTCGCCAATCTACGGAAGCACGATGCGGTAATTCTCATTTACTTTACATCTCCTTAAATTAGTAGGTTTAATACTGGCAAATTATTTTATTTTCTCATGTCTCTTCTTGCTATGCCGTCAGCTAATTCTCTCTACTAATTTTAAAACCTCGTAAGTCAAAAAAATGGAAAATTGAGATACGAGTTTAATCGAATGGTTTAAGGATATTAAGATCTTTAGAACACTAGACAAAGCTATAAAAGATCGAAACGTACAAGGAAGAAAAGCAATAACTTTATTAAATGGAATAATTTGGGACCAAAGTATATCAAAACATAACAAAAAGCTTATATATAACACCATTGTAAAAAGTATTATTACATACGGCTCAGAAGTATGGCCAATCAAGGATAAAACAAAAAAAATGCTTTCCGCTACGGAGATGGACTATTGGAGAAGAGCAGCAGGGAAATCAAAAAGAGAAAGAGTTACAAATCAAAGAATAAGAGAAATTAAGACAGTGGGTGAACGTACTTTAGTGGATGATATAAGAACAAAACAACTGGTGTGGTACGGACATGAACAAAGAATGAATGATGCAAGACTACCTAAACAAATACTACAATGGAAACCAACTGGCCGAAGAAAACGAGGACGGCCAAGGAGAAGCTGGAGAGAAGGAATAGACAGTGAAATAAGAATAAGAGGCCTAGATGATGAATTATGGGCAAACAGAAACGAGTGGAGATTGGGTATCGGAAGACGTAGAACGTTGTGAAACCGATAAATATTTATAAAAGATCTTTAGTCTTACAAAACTGCGTAACTGCTAGTTTAAACTAGTGCCCTCTATCGAACATGTGTAAGTTATTTTGGCTGAATTATATTTGATTTTCATTAGTTTAAAAAGCAGTTTTTATGCCCTCCTGTAAAATCAGCTGAAGTTCTGTTTTAAAATTATGCCGGTTCATATGATCTTTGGATTAAGTTACTGAGGTACTTACTACACTGTAGGTAATCTTATCTTTACAGACTAAGTTAACAATTTGTTATTTTGGAAACACCATTTAAAGTAAGGTTCTTTTTTTAACCTCCGGATTTCCTTAATTTAATATTCTGAAATTTCTGTTATTCAGTTTCTCGCTAATTTAATAATGATTAACAAAAACTATATTCTGCACCTTGCGTATTCTTCTGGCTTTTCTAAACATATTTTTAATGTTCTCTATTTTTATAATTTTAACTTTTTTTTTTGTTGATGAAATATTAGTTATTGTTGGTCTAATAAACAAAGCCGTACACCACAAAACACAGTTTAAATCTCTAATCTTTCGGTAGTCATACGCCAATAAAAAGTGTCATTTAATCCTATGTAAAACTGCCAAGAGTTACATTTATTCTAATTAGGTTATGAAGTTAAACATAAAAAATGCTAAAGATTTTATATTTGATTAAAAAGTCCCGCAGACTAACGTAAGTAATGTAATGACAATAACAGATTATTAGATCTTGCCATGAAGCACAAAATAAACACCACATCTATCTATCTATTTAGCCTTCTTCGATCCATCTTTGGACATAGGTCTCCCCCAATATCTTCCACTCTTCCCTGTCTGTCGCCGTGTCCGTGTCTTCAAATCGTCCGCTCATCTCATGTGGGGTCTTCCCTTAGTTCTTTTATTTTCCCAAAGTTTCCAGTTTACAATACATTTGTTCTATCTGACATACCTTACTTTCCTTTTATTTATTTTCCATTTATTCCTTTTTCTATCTGTTAGCTTCACATGTAACATTTGTCTTTCCATTGATCTTTGGGCTTTTGTTACCTTATCCATATTTGATTTTGTTTCCAGGTCTGGGATTCATAGGTAAGTACAGGAAGGATACATTGGTTATACACTTTCATTTTGAGGTACTGAGAATATTTTTATTTTTTAATATGTAGCTTATTTTACCGAATGCTGCCCAGGCCAATCTTATTTGTCTCTTGATTTCAGGTGTTTCGTTTTCTTTTTTAGTTTATTAACTTATCCCAGGTATATATATTCCTCTACTTCCTAATACTGTGTTTGTTATAGGGGATATTGTGTCACCCTGTCTGACATCTCTTCTTATACGGTTTGGCTTGGTTCCTTCGTACGTAAGGAAAAACCATACATTCCAGTCCACAAAGATCAAGAATATTCCTGGTAGTACTTCTATTAAAAAGAAGAAGTGAAATATTTTTTAATGGGGCACAATATTGTTACTACTCGTTCATACTCGTCTTTTGTCTAGACTTTTGTCTTGGTTTAGTCATATGTCTTGTCATAAAAAAGTTAAAACCATTGTTTCTTATGGGAGTGTTCATACAATGTTTTTGCTTTTGTTTTTGATTAGTCTTTGTCTTAAGAGTTGCCAACTTTCAATCCTTAGGACAACGACTAAGACGAGTGACAGACATCAGCTGATATTTGTTGTTTTTTTTTACAGGGCGTCCGAAGAGCGCAAGCGCGCGGCCGAAAATTTGAATTTACCGCCATTAATCATATTTTTAAGAGAAAATCTCAACCTAACCTCAAAATTTTATTTGCTTTTATTTTCTTTTTCGCTTTTGTTCTTTCGTGTCTGTGTTTCGTGCACAGATTAGGTTAAATAAGATTGTTTTGTGTAGAAAATGACTTTTGAAAAGGGCCCTTTTTATTGAAATTGAATTTTTTTTTCAGTGGGTTATGACTAAGACTAGTCAAAAACAAAAGACGAGTATGAACACCCGATTTTGTTTAAGACAGCTAAGACTAATCAAAGGACAAAGACTAATCAAAAACAAAAGACTAAGACGAGTATGAACAATACTTTAATTACTCAAAATGTTACTATATAGTTTGAAATTGAAAAACTATATCATGCAAATTGAACGTCAAATATCCGTCATTTTGATTCCAAACCAAGGAAGACTAATAAGTGAGCCTAGCTTTAATTAAATTAAAAGTTGTGTCAGCGCTAAATCTTACAGTAGTTTATTTTAATAAAATTTATTTTTAAGATTTGTTTGACTCGAAAATGACTGAAAGTAACATCTATGTAGTATACGCCCGTCTCTCGAAACGAGGTTGATTAATTCATTGATAATATCTTTTGGTTAATTAATTTAACACAAGGCCAGAAATTGTATGCTTATTCAAACTAAAAGAATTCGAATTAAATTTTAGTAAAGTTTAATAAATCTGAAAAAGAACCATCCCATCCAACGACATTTCTAACAAACCTAAATTTTAGTACACGTGAATTTAAAAATCAGACAAGTTTTCGTTTCGTTCAAAAGCTTATCTTCACGAGGTTCCAAGATCTAATGAAAATCTAATAAGTGTTGACAGTTAACTGTTTCGTACTTATGGGACTCCTCAGAACACTGCTTGGTCAATGTGACACCTTTGCGAAGTTAATGAGACCGTTCTGTCTATCATCTTACGTTTACAGTGAGAAAACCAAAAAGTCTAACCCGTAAGGAGCGCCATCTACCAAAATACGAGAGAACCTAAAACAAGAACAGATGAGTAACTGTCATATATCGATCGATACAAAGATCGATTAAAAAAAAAAAGAATCCATCCGTGGACAGTAGGATGAGACAGAATGGTCCAATTAACTCCGCAAGGGTCTCACATTGACCAAGTGCTCTAAGGAGTCTCATAAAGACAAAACAATTAACTGTCAACATTTATTAGGTGTCCATCGCAGCCAACGATAAAGACCGGCCATGGCCATGATTCTTATTGTATTGCTTAATATATTATATGTTTTTACACAATTTAAATAAATTAACAAAAAATGTTTGTTCTTTTATAGGCAAAAATTGAAAAAAAAATATTTTGCTGATATATGTGTTTATTATGGATAAAAGAACTGAATCTATAAAATAAAAAATTATACAAAATTTGCACTCTAATATCTTCAGGTACATATATTAGGTACATAATATCGTTAGCTTTTAGTTTTTTAATTTTTCTTTGACTGTCATCATCTTTGAGTTCTTATTCAAAGATTTATTAGCAGACACTAAATCATTGTGCTTTTTAATAAAATTATTTAAAAAACTTTACATGCCCTTAAACTAATTTTTTCAAGCTTTGACAATAGTTTTTCTCCACAAAAACACTCGCTAGAGTTATCTAAAGTAAAATTTTTAATATAAAACAATTTACAATAATTTATTAAAAAGAAACAAGTGATTTTGTGAATAAGTGAGATGGTTTTCCCATTCAATGAACTGAATGTAGTGGTCGTCAATAATTTTTTGAAAAATTACCCAGCACAAAGTTTAATATCTATCTCAATAAAGTGTAAGTTAACTACCAACTCATGTTCTTTTAAAAGCTGTATCTTAGTTTTTAAATATTTCACACTACCAGAGAGATTACTATCTGTTAACAATTCTTTACAAATCAGTTTTTTAATATTGCGAGGGTGCGGAAGACATATTACCTTAGAATTGTAAATTGACGTGTATGCACTGGATAACTGGATAAACAAAGATGAACCAACATTAAAGTGTATCCACCATATCTTCGATTCTCAGGTTACCTTTTCAAGAGACCTAATTATTCAATAAGAAATGACAACTGAACACATTTTTCACTCTCACTATCGAAAATGTCACTAAGGATGTCTATTACTTGATCAATCTTATCCAAGATCTTATCTTTTACCACTTCTTTCCCGTTTGCAACATAATAGGTTTTAGTTTTATAGTTGGACCGACGAGGAACAACACTAATTACACGTTCGCGGCATTGTTTATCTTATAGGTATTTTCTTTATAATTTACTCATTAGCCATTAATTATTTTAACGCAGCCCACTACAGTCTTTTTCGTGGGCTGCGTTATTTTAATAACTTTAATAAAATTCATATAAAATTCGTGCCCGAATTAAAAAAAAATCGACGTAAACAAACATACCAAAACTGAACACACACATGTTTTATAATGACAGCGGGCCGTGAGGCGTTTTTTTGTGGGACTCCTACGGTCACGTGATATTTCCGCGCCCGGGCCGGTCTTTCGCGTGGGCTGCGGGTGTCCATGAGATCTTGGACCCCCGAGTGGATAAGCTTTCGAGTCACCCATGGAAAAATATAAACATTTTACGCTTCCAATAAAGAGTGATTTTTTCGTAAAATTAAAAATGAAGATTTTTCTGTCTTATTGATTACATGTTTATTAACACCCTGTACATCTAATCAAAGATTTTATTATGATAATCTTCATTTTTCAACAAGCAGAATTTTTTTATAAACAGGAAGTTTTTTTCGTAAAATCAAAAATAAAGGATTTTTTCCTCTTGTCAAAAACTTCAAAAAACATCTAATTCCTGTCCACCCTGTAAAAGGTGTAATTTACTGAATCATTACCTTTACTGTAATGCATAATTCCACAGAATTTCAATTGTCTTTTGTAATTTTAATGAAATTCTAATAAAAAATCAAATAAAGAATAGTTTAATTTTGACTTTTCCTCCACTACTTAAAATTTGGTGCATCATTTAAAATATTACACCCTGTATGAACAGAAAAACTATCTTACAAGCTAGTTTTTCTGTGCCGTATATATATATACAGTGCGAACGTAAAATGAATCCCCTTTCAACTTATTATTTTAAAAAAAAATTGCTACTTTTTATTGGCAGTTTGCAAAATAAGACATTAAATATACAATAATTTAAATACCACCCCACTCATCTAATTGCTATTAATTTTTTTATAATACAGTTTACCAAAAACGGCTTGGGCATATTTTTGAAGTGTAAACTTCTTTAGGCGCGTTTAGCAGTTTTTGTGGGTAGTGAATTGAACTGAGTCGTCAGGCTCGGCTATGTAACGCTCATTCGGCTCGAGTCGACTAACTGTGAGAGGAACATTCAGCGAGCGATATGATGATGCAGATGAAGGCCAGTATTATTAAATTCGCCTTGTTAAAGTTTACACTTCTGCCGTGTGGTCTTAAGCACACACAATTTTTTTTTTATTCAAAACTTAAAAGGGGCAATCTATTTGCGTCCGTAGTCTATATTAACTGTCATAACTACTATTAACTACTTTATCGTCAAAAATCCGGATTATTTCTATTAAATTGTTAGCACTAGAAAAACAACTATTACCTAATATTATTTAATGTAAAGCAAATATAGGTAGGGTTTAACATAAAATCTCAAAAAAATTGATGAAACATCTAAAAAAATTTGGTAAAAAATTTTATCAAAAGCCACTTACATAAAGTGCCAAAAAATAAGTAGGCGGCACTAATTTCTTTGACGCGACAATATTTGAACATAAATATTTATTATTTGCCTTACATACCAATATTTGTATTAGGGACTTAATAGGAATAAAACCTGACCTTATTTTAAAATCGGCAGTATTGTGACAGATTTACATATAAAAAGCAGCTGCCTATTTTGAAAATTTAGCCTTTGTATATTTAAGAACCGGATTTATTAGTGTTTGTTTTTATTAAATGAGAGTTAGAGACTTTATTTTTAAATTTGACTTTGGTATGTCAATTTTGAGAGGTCAGCTGTCAGTTCTCTTTGTAAATCTGTCATAATAAAGCCAGGTTTTATTCCAATAAGTTTTAAAGTTTGTAATTACAACTAACTCTGTTCTATAACTACATACTATCGTTCGATTAATCAAAAAATATATTTTTTAAATAAAATGACAAAATATAAAACTTTAAGATTTTTTTTTGCGTTATTGTTACTGGCCTATTCTACACTGTTTTAAAGGAAATAATTCCATAATTACATAATTTTTCTAAACTAAACTAAAAGCCTAATGGAAAAGTATTAGTAGGTACTTTATGCAATCAACCCTTACAGTTATTTATCATAAGTACAGGTTGTTTTTTAGTGCTTGCCTCCCTTAACTTTTGTAATATTTTATTGTAAAATTTGGAAAAACAAAACAAAAAGTGACTATAAATATTTTTATTTGATGATTTATATGTATTCGAAGAATAACTATTACATTAACGAAAAAGTTTCATGGGTAAATCCTCAAAAGTAAAGCCATAATGAGGCCGAAACGCAGCATCCCCGAGCTACCTTTACACCTCTATAAACTTAGCATTACCACTTAAGAATTGGATATTCGCAATGTATGCATTAATTGTCGTAAATTTGTCGTGAAAGAAAAAAATTTGTCGCGCCACCCGTTTTCCTGAAAAGGGTATGTAATGCTAAATTGAGTCTCAACTTGCAATTACCACCCAAAAAAAAAATTTAAAAACTAATCTATGGAATAATTGTCGTAAATTTGTCGTGAAAGAAAAAAATTTGTCACGCCACCCGTTTTCCTGAAAAGGGTATGTAATGCTAAGTTGAGTCTCAACTTAGCATTACCACCCAAAAAAAAAATTAAAAACTAATCTATGGAATAATTGTCGTAAATTTGTCGTGAAAGAAAAAAATTTGTCGCGCCACCCGTTTTCCTGAAAAGGGTATATAATGCTAAGTTGAGTCTCAACTTAGCATTACCACCCAAAAAAAAAAATTTAAAACTAATCTATGGAATAATTGTCGTAAATTTGTCGTGAAAGAAAAAAATTTGTCGCGCCACCCGTTTTCCTGAAAAGGGTATGTAATGCTAAGTTGAGTCTCAACTTAGCATTACCACCCAAAAAAAAAATTTTAAAAACTAATCTATGGAATAATTGTCGTAAATTTGTCGTGAAAGAAAAAAATTTGTCGCGCCACCCGTTTTCCTGAAAAGGGTATGTAATGCTAAGTTGAGTCTCAACTTAGCATTACCACCCAAAATTTTTTTTTTAAAAACTAATCTATGGAATAATTGTCGTAAATTTGTCGTGAAAGAAAAAAATTAGTCGCGCCACCCGTTTTCCTGAAAAGGGTATGTAATGCTAAGTTGAGTCTCAACTTAGCATTACCACCCAAAATTTTTTTTTAAAAAACTAATCTATGGAATAATTGTCGTAAATTTGTCGTGAAAGAAAAAAATTTGTCGCGCCACCCGTTTTCCTGAAAAGGGTATGTAATGCTAAGTTGAGTCTCAACTTAGCATTACCACCCCAAAATTTTTTTTTAAAAACTAATCTATGGCATAATTGTCGTAAATTTGTCGTGAAAGAAAAAAATTTGTCGCGCCACCCGTTTTCCTGAAAAGGGTATGTAATGCTAAGTTGAGTCTCAACTTAGCATTACCACCCAAAAAAAAAATTTAAAAACTAATCTATGGAATAATTGTCGTAAATTTGTCGTGAAAGAAAAAAATTAGTCGCGCCACCCGTTTTCCTGAAAAGGGTATGTAATGCTAAGTTGAGTCTCAACTTAGCATTACCACCCAAAATTTTTTTTTTTAAAACTAATCTATGGAATAATTGTCGTAAATTTGTCGTGAAAGAAAAAAATTAGTCGCGCCACCCGTTTTCCTGAAAAGGGTATGTAATGCTAAGTTGAGTCTCAACTTAGCATTACCACCCAAAAATTTTTTTTTAAAAACTAATCTATGGAATAATTGTCGTAAATTTGTCGTGAAAGAAAAAAATTAGTCGCGCCACCCGTTTTCCTGAAAAGGGTATGTAATGCTAAGTTGAGTCTCAACTTAGCATTACCACCCCAAATTTTTTTTTTAAAAACTAATCTATGGCATAATTGTCGTAAATATGTCGTGAAAGAAAAAAATTTGTCGCGCCACCCGTTTTCCTGAAAAGGGTATGTAATGCTAAGTTGAGTCTCAACTTAGCACTACCACCCCAGAAAAAATTCAAATTTTCAAAAACTAATAAATGCATTAATTATCGTGAATTTGTCGTAAATTTGTCGTGAAAGAAAAAAAATGTCGCGCCATCCGTTTTCCTGAAAAGGGTATGCAATTAATGCATAGAAATGTTTCTGGAGAAGTCCACTTTTTTTCATAATTTCTAAAACAACGCAAAATCCTGGCGATCAATGAATATTTACACAAACACCACAAAAGGTTATATTGAAAAGTAAAAGCGGAACGTAATATAATGATTGTTTCACCAAAAATTTACAATTGCGCGAAAAGGTTAAATATGATCACCTTCATCTTCGTAAGTTTTGTAAAAAAGCTTAAAGATCACTAAGATTTGACTGAGAAATCTCAAAATTGCTCACTGTCCGTTTTTGGGAAAACGGATGACGCATCAATTGTTTTTCTTTTACGACAAATTTACGACAAATAATTCACGACAATTAATGCATTTATTAGTTTTTGAAAATTTGAATTTTTTCTGGGGTGTTAGTGCTAAGTTGAGACTCAACTTAGCATTACATACCGTTTTCAGGAAAATGGGGGGCGCGACAAATTTTTTTCTTTCACGACAAATTTACGACAATTATTCCATAGATTAGTTTTTAAAAATTTTCATTTTTTCTGGGGTGGTAATGCTAGGTTGAGACTCAACTTAGCATTACACACCCTTTTCAGGAAAACGGGTGGCGCGACAAATTTTTTTCTTTCACGACAAATTTACGACAATTAATACATATATTGCGAATATCCAATTCTTAAGTGGTAATGCTAAGTTTATAGAGGTTATCTTTACCTCTAAGGATTTGCCCATGAAACTTTTTCTTTAAGACTTTTCACCTTGTGAACCTCCTTCTATTACATTCTTTATTTTAAATGGAATAAAATTTTTCTGTATGTCTAAGCAGGATTTTTTTTTAAGTAAAAAAAAAAAATTTGCTTTGTCTTTTCGATAAGTATAATCTTTGATTATAAACAAGTGAAATTAAAGAAAGAAAAATAAGAAAAAAGTTTTTGCTTCGGCCGGGACTCGAACCCGGGATCTCTTGCTCTGTACGCAAACATTCTATACATTAAACTACCGAAGCCATACATAACTTTTCGGAAAACTTTCATCTATGCAGGCTGCGGTGTCTCAATACAAGAACGAGAAATTCTCAGGGTATTAACTTGACCAAGTCATCCAACTGATCTCTTTAATTCTTCTTTCCCACTGTCAAAGGTTTATAATCTTTGATATTGACTGAAATGTAATATAATCATAATAAGTAAGTATTTACTAATTAATACAGTATGTTCCTTTGAAATAAAGACCATGATAGTCATTTCTCGAATACAGGGTGAACAAATTTGTGTTTTGTCTTTCTACGATAAAATATTTTTAAAAAAGTTAAAGGTACTAGTTAAGTACTTATGAAAAATCACCCTGTTGTATTTTATTATTAAATAATGTAGAAAAGAAAAGCATTTTCCTTGGAGCTTCAAAATTCCATTACCTCGTTACCCATGAACATTACACACTTACTGGCTTTTGTAGCTTACGTAATATTAGAAATTTGAAACTTGAAACGTTAACAGAATTATCTATCAAACATACCAGAGATAATAAAGGGTTACTATATTACATATACAGGGTGCTCCTAAATGAATGGTACATCCGAAAGTAGGCGATTCTTCACCCTAAAGTAAACCCTTTTCAGTCCATTGTTTATACAGGGTGTCTCTAAAAGGTCTGTACAAAATCTTAGCACATATTCCTGAGGTCAAAATAAGTCGATTTAATGCAAATTACCTTAGTCCAAAATTGCTCCGTTTCAGAGATACAGGGTGGTGAATTTAAAAATTAAATTTTTAAATTAAAAAATTTCATGAGCGAAATTGCCGCAAAGCAACAAACTTGAATAAAGCTTTGAGAACAATAGTCAGTAAAAAACTGGCCGTTGCTATGATATTTTGCCAGTGTAAAACACTCTAGTGAAATAGTCATTCAAAATAATTTCAGTATTCCGTTGCGGCATCGAACACTAAAAACGGAAATAACTCGAAAACGACTTACTTTAGCGCATGTTAACAAGAGTACCTTTTTGGCTTAAAAAGATTCAGGAAAATATTTTCTTAACAAAAAAAGTTAAAAGTTACACTGAGAAAAAAGTTATAAGTTATAGTAATTTTAAACTATAAAAAGAGCATTGTGAAGCGCCCTCTAACGGCCACAGTGAAAAGGTATCCATATTTAGGTTTCGCATCCCAAAAAACCCCCGAGTACCAGTTTTTAAAGTAATGCGTTAAGAAATGTTCATAAATTTTAAGACAATCGATTTTTAATTTTTAAATTTACCACCCTGTATCTCTGAAACGAAGCAATTTCGAACTAAGGTTCATTCAACATTTGAGCTATGAAATAAGCCAAAGAATCGCCTACTTTCGGATATACCATTAATTTAAGAGCACTCTGTATAAAAATCGAAGAGGTAATTAAAGGTGTCAAGGCAAAAAATTAGAAACTATAAACAATACGAGATGTGTCCCAAAAGCATCCGACGCATAGTGTTTCAGAAGTACAATCTTAATAGAAAATATTTATCATAACAAAAACATTTCATGTAAAAAAAAGCCAAGTACACGAAAATGGTATTCCTTAGAAAGAATTGAGATAAAAGTAAAGCCAAATTCTTCAATACAAATTTCAAAATGAAAGGTTTTTACAGGTTGGGAAATGTTTTTAAAAAACTTTGCTATTACAGCCAAACTTCTTTATGTTCAATTTGGCACTATGCCTAAAAGTCATTTGCAGCCGTAATAGCCAAGTTTAGAAAACCATTTCCAAACTAGTAAGAACCTTTCATTTTGAAATTTTTATTGGAAAACTTGACTTTACTTTCATCTCAATTCTTTTTAAGGAATACCATTTTCGCGTATTTGGCTTTTTTTTACATAAAATGTTTTTGTTATGATTTCACTCCTTTTTTAAAGGATTTGGATAATATTTAAGTTTTAAACTTTTGCAATGCTTTATTCAAAATTTCGACGTTTTTTAAAAATGGTTTATTTTTGTATGCATTTGTTGCTTATCAAATGAAAATATATTTTTTTTTCTTGTCCATAGTCAAAACATAATTTTTTTCTAGCTGGTTTGGGATTTTAAAACACGGTGCGAAGCAGGTCGCTGTCACGATGATACACCTACACGATATGTCATGTCGTGACGTCATGCGGTGAAGAAAATGTTTTATTTACAACCAATAGCACAGAGCCACATTTACGAATATTGAAGATTTGATGATGAATCTATTATAGGAAAAGGATTTTTTACAATATGAAAGTTTAGGGCACGTCAAAAGACGTGTTTTAGCGTTTTTTATTTTTACTGGGGTTTGAAGAAAGTCAATTGTTTTTACAAAACCCCTCCTCTTTCATATTACATTTTTAATAGCATTGAAAAGAAATACTAGTTATGTGCGATTATATAGAGTTAAATAAGAAAAATGTTGCGCTATTCCAAGCTTAATCAGATGCCCTATCGAAATTAAAACAAGCGAATATCTAAAGGGGTTTTTAAAATATCTAAAGGGGTTTTTGGTCTTTATTTGTTTGTCTTATGTTGACATTGTTTTATTTTGTTCCAGTTAGTTAGTTAGTTAATTAATTAAAACGTATATCTTTATTTCTTAAATTTTGTAGATTTGTTTGTTTTATTTTTTAATAACTGTTATGTTTATATACATAGGAGTATAACTAATTTTTTAACTTTCAAACTTAAAATATTAACCGTCCGACTGTGATACCTTTAAAAAAAAGATTTTTCTTTTAAATTTATTCCATTTTATTAATTGTTTTTTACCCTGTATTGTTTTGATTTATTGTTAAGTACCTACATGTACCTGCGTAGTAATTTTTTATATTTTATATTTTGTTTCTTAATTTGTATATTAATTTTTAAATTAATGTTACTACATCTTATACATTTATTTTAAAGGAAAAGTATCACTAGATCCGGATTAGATTGAGAGTGTAGAGTCAAATGTAGAGATATTTTTTGCTTTGTCAATAATTTTGTTTGAAGTTCTGACAATAAAGCTTATTTGATTTGATTTGATTCGAAAATATAGAGCAAAAACTACAACGTTTATACTCAAAATAAAAATCTATTCACCGCATGACGTAATGCGGGGAATTGACGAATTGAGGCTTCCCAACCAACATACCGTGTGAATGTTTAACGTGGCTGTCAGGATACTTTTGGGAGAAACCTCGTGTAAGATAAACAATCATCACCCTCACATTTCCCTGTCAAAAACAAATAATAACAAAACCCACACTAATAGAGTCTAGATCTTCTAAATTTCTCTACTTTGTAATTTTACCTTCAGTGGGAAAAGCTTCTTTCTATGTGTGTATTTTTACAATTAATGACAATCTTTTCTTCATGTGGTGTTAATTCAGTTTTGCCGCAAATATAACGCCACACTCAATCATGGCGGATGAAGAAGTCCTTGTAGAGCCGGTCCTGTGAAACTTGGGAGAAAAAAAAACATCAATCAGTTTGGTGTGTTCAGAAGGACCACAAGCTACTTTCTACGTGATTTTTTTAGTCAATGCAAACAGCTGGTAGAACAGATCTATAGACAGACGAACAGCTACAAACAGTAGGCTAGACCATTAAAACAGCTACGGTTATAGACTCTTCTAGGGTATGAGTAGTCCTCGGCTAGGTTAATAAAGCTACAGTTAACTAAGCTAAACTTTTACATATACATACTTACATTACTATATCGACAAAGGAAACATTTTGTGCAAAAAACTTATATATTTTATTACCGGTCAATTTAAAAAATAAACAGGTTTTCGCGGCTAATCGGGTAAAAAGAAATGTTTCTCTCATATTTTTCCGTGGGTAGCTTGAAAGCTTAACCTCACGGGGGTCCAAGATCCAATCCAATTAGATCTTGGACCCCCGTTAGGTTAAGCCTTCGAGGTACCCACGGAAAAATATGAGAGAAACAAAAACATCTTTTTACCCAATTAGCCACGAAAACTTGTTTGATTTTGTGCAAGTTTCAAAAATGTTTTCTACCTTGTGAGCCACAAGAAACTGCACTAAATTAAATGTGTATGTTCTAATCATGTTTAAAAAAAACAACTAGGCCATTATGGAAATTATATTTTTAATTAAATAAAAAATGCGCGGTCATCGTGATTTTTAAGATGGAGGACAAGTTTAAAACCAAAAGTTGGTCATTGATACCTACACTTTAAAAAAGATTCTTTGCCTAATTTAAAAATCATTAAAATCAACGAATTAAATACTTGTTTTATTCTTGAAAGCCCATGAGGTGAGGTGAGCCAAATTTTGACTTTTATGTCTGAACTTTAGTTCATTTGTGAACTTAAGTTCACAGGTATTTTAAGTTAATCATATTCGTCTTTAGGTTTGGTGAGCGTTCACCTCACGGACAGTCAAGAATAAGCGCCCCAGGGGTCCACACAGGCGGATTTCACGAAAAAGCTGGTCAAAACCTAAGATCCATTTACAGCCCCCTAAAATTGCATGTAGTAATAAAAAAATATATGATTTATTATTTAAAAAAGATAAAGAAGAAAAATTCTTTAAGGACCCCGCACAAAAAAATAAAATTTGGAACTTTACTAATTAATTAAAATGCTTCCTAAAAAATCGTTGAAACCAGAATTTTGGCTGTATAAACTTTTACAAGATATTGCAATATTTGATTTTAATAATTGCATAGCTCCATGAAAAAATGTTTTAACCAACATGTAGGTATGTAAAATTCGCAATTGCATAAAACAATGTGATATTTGTGCAAAAAAAAGTTAATTGAACTTTTTCTGTTTTTTCCGACTTTCGTTATCAATAAAGTATATTGTTTAACAAGAAAAATACTCTGCCAATATATGGGCCCCTAAGCTCACACAATGTACTATAGTTATAGTGTACGTGTGAGCTAATATATCTGAAAAATTAAATATATTTTATTCAACTTCAGACTCAATTACCTTTCGTTTGATACCACACAAGCCATATTTTGATTTGAACTCTAATTTTTAAAATATAACCCTACCCTTTTAAAAAAAAAACTAAAATGTATTTTGTTTAACTCCAGACTCAATTACCTTTCGTTTGATATGACACACATGACATCTTTTCCCTTAAAATCTAATTTTTCAAATCTACTCCCACCCTTTTTTTTAAAATAAACTAAAATGTATTTTGTTTAACTCCAGACTTAATTACCTTTCGTTTGATATCACACACGCCATATTTTCACATATACTTTCAAATAAAAGGGTGGGGGGTAGATTTCAAAAATTAGAGTTTAAGTGAAAATATGGCGTGTGTGATATCAAACGAAAGGTAATTGAGTCTGGAGTTAAACAAAATACATTTTAATTTATTTTAAAAAAAGGGTGGGGGTATATTTCAAAAATTAGAGTTTAAGTAAAAATATGGCGTGTGTGATATCAAACGAAAGGTAATTGAGTCCGGACTTTAACAAAATACATTTTAATTTTTGTTTTTTTTAAGGGTGGGGGTAGATTTAAAAAATTTGAGTTTAAGTCAAAACATGGCTTGTGTGGTATCAAACAAAAGGTAATTTACTCTGGAGTTGAATAAAATATATTTTAGTTTTTAGTTATATTAGCTCACACGTACACTATAACTATAGTACCTAGTGTGAGCTTAGGGGTCCATATATTGGCAGAGTATTTTTCTAAAAATTTTGAGTTAGTGTATTACGAAGTATCAAACGAGATCGAAATTTCAAGTTGACAAGCTCATTAATTTTACTGGTTGATTATAAAATGCCATCTTGAATTTCAAATCGAGGACGACGCCTTTTTTTATTTGTTTAAAAATATATTTTCACAAAATAAATGATTTATATAAATTTGATTAATTAAAAAAGTTATTTAGAAAATACAGTTTAATGCACAAAATGCATTATTTGGTCGTTAAAAGTTTAAATTAAACCAATTGACAAAACGTTATTTTTAGTATTATGGCCGCAAATTGTTCTTTATAAATTCATTATAAATTATTATTTTTGACATTTTTATTCAAGCAAAATATAAAAGATTCCATAAAATATTTCCTTTGAGACAAAAAAATGGTTGAAAAATCTAATTTTCCAAAGTAAAACCTCGTTCTTTTCCTATTTTGTGGTACTCGTAAAAACAAAGAAATAAGAGGGATTTAAAAGATAATCTTATTTTGTACGTTTTGTGAATTCATCCTCATTAGGACGTGATCTAATTTGTGCGAAACCTAGTTTTTACTAGAGGCCCTTGATACAGTCTGACAGTTGTTTTACACCAGAGATCGCCAACTCCAATGGCGTACGCAGAAATGAATCCTGGAAGGGGGCTTGAACAGAGATGAATTCTGGGGAGGGGGCTTAAAGGCAGATCGATACATTTTAATATTGTTTTTTGGGGAAAATTCTTGTTTTGGGGTCAAAATTCAGTGGCTCTGGGGGGCTTTCATTCTCTAAACATCCATAATATATTCTTTGAGTGTTCCCCGTTAACAAAAACCCACTAGGTACATACTGGTTTAAAGATAATTTTATTTTCAACAAAATTGAGGAAAACACAAGGTGTTTCAGAAAGCTTAGATTTTAAGAAAATTAAATAAAACAAATAAAATAATTAGAAAAAAATTACCTCAATATGAGGACGTCCCTGGAGTGTCAATTATAGCTTTAATACAGCTTTGTGATACGCCGTTTAAGAAAACATTTTATTTTCACTAAAAAAGTTGTTTTAACATATCTCCATAAAATGCTTAGTTTTTTTGAAAACTGAATAAAACCTAAAAAAACATAATTTGAAAAATAACCCCAATTTATGAATGTCAATTAAGTGCTAACCTTGGACTTGGCCTAGTTCGGTGATACATCGTTTAAAAGATAATTTAATTTTCTACAATAAAATCGATTACACACTCTCTGTAAATTGCTTACCTTTTGAGAAAATCACATAATACTCAAAAATTTCTGTTTATTTTGCAAATATTACGGAAATACAAAGGAAAACCGGTGTACTGCTAACACTTCAGGGTTCGTGGCTCAGCAAGGGTACGACCCAGAGAACTCAATCATGTCTCATTTTATAGGCTATTAGTTGGTCTTTATTTTATGTTATTACAGATTTTCTCAAAAATAAGCAGTTTCGAAGTTAAAGGCCACTAACAAAAAAAATTTCATCAAAATCCATCGGCGCGGTTTTGAAATAGACACGGAAATGTTACAATATATTTAGGTTCAAATACGTGTTGATTTTAAGAGTTTTGATCTCGAAATGAGCACGGATCTGTAAGAGAACATCGCTCATTAAACTATTACAAAAGCGTATTCAACTGTCAGGTTAAAACGCTAACATAACGAAAGCTAATCAATCAAATCTAATCGAACCGAACCAGACCAAAGCAAACTGAACCAATAATTAAAAAAAAAAAAACTTTCCTGACTTCCTACTCGGGATCCTAGAGGATGTGAATCCGAACCGAATTGAACCAAACCGAACCAAACCAAAGCAAACTGAACCAACAATTAAAAAAAAACTTTCCTGACTTCTTTCCCGGGATCCTAGAGGGTGTGACTAGTTTAGTTTGGTTAGGTTAGGTTTGGTTCGGTTTAGTTAGTATCGGTTTGGTTTGGATTCACATCCTCTAGGATCCCGAATGAAAAAAATTATTGGTTCAGTTTGCTTTGGTTCGGTTGGGTTAGATTTGATTGATTAGCTTTCGTTAGGTTAGGTTTTTGAAACTTTCCATTTTCATGTGGTTAGAAATCAAGTGAAAATCATTTAAATCATTAATTTATTAATAACAAACAACATTTGTCGTCGTAGTTGCCGGTGTAAGACAATGAACACTGAACTTTGCAGGTATAGTTAATGGAAGAGTGTTCATCAAACTTCAAAGAATTTCAAAATCTTGAGTAATATTAGTACAAATACTTTTAAACTGCTCCATAATTTTCATATTAACAAACATATAACCTCAAAATCAAACTAATAAACAACGTGAATCCAATTTAAGTTTCAAATGTGCACTAATAAGTAAACCCCTGCGCTGCGTAATTCAATACAAATCCGTGTCTTGTTCGAGCCTCGGCGCCTTAAAATCAACACGCATTTGTAAAATATGTTGCAACATTTCCGTGTCTATTTCAAAACAGCGCTGCCGTGAAATCAGCACGGAAACGTAAATACGCAGCCGGCCCCCCCCTCAAGGTCGAAAACGCAAATTTATTTTTAGGAAATCTCCTAAAATCCTGCCTATTTTTGGCGAAACACATTCTGCAAACGTATCCAGGGCCCCTAGTTTTTACCAGACCAGAAATTTCTGGTTATATTTAATTTAGGAAGCTAGAGCATGAACGCCAAGACGAAATAATAATTTTTAGAGAGAAAAACCATAATTTATTATTAATAAGTATTGTGTTCTAATTAGTCACCGGTGGCTAATTATAAGACAATGGTGATATAATTACGCACTTAATTAACAGTGTAATAAGTCAACTAGTCTTATAAATTAAATTAATTATAAATAATAAATTAAATATTAGGCTAGTATATTATATTAAACCGACCTCTGGATCAGACGTATCCATTGTGCGAAATTTATGGAAGGTTTTGTTTTGTGTGCTCGAACCACTACAGTTTTTTTATTTTTGTCCTGCTTATAAAATGATTATACAGGGTGTTCCAAGTTAAGTGTCCACCATGGCTAGAGAAGGGCTCTGGAACGAAATAGCGATGTACAAAATAGCGACGTTCAAAATAGCGAGTAATGAAATAGTGACTATCAAAATAGCGATGTAATGAAAGAGCGACTATCAAAATAGCGATGTATCAAAATAGCGTTTGTAACAAAACAGCGACATATCAAAATAGCGATGTATCAAAATAGCGACAATCAAAATAGCGATATATCAAAATAGCGACAACCAAAATAGCGACAATCAAAATAGCGATATATCAAAATAGCGATGTATCAAAATAGCGATGTATCAAAATAGCGATGTATCAAAATAGCGATGTATGAAAATACCGAATCAAACCAAATCGAATCGAATCAAATCAATCCAAACCGAAATGCGCTATTATATCCTATTTTGACTATACCAGCTTATTTAAAAAAAAAACTTTCCTGATTCTTTTCCGGGATCCTAGAGGGTGTGAATCCGAACCGAACCGATCTGAACCGAATTCGGTTCGGTTCGGATTCATACTCTCTAGGATTCCGGAAAAGAAGTCTGGAGTTTTTTTTTGAAAAAATATGCTGGTTCGGTTCGGTTCAGTTTGGGTCCGTTCGGTTCAGTTCGGATTCACACCCTTTAGGACCTAATCTAGATAGATAGGGAAAGAAGTCAGGAAAGTTTTTTTTTTTAAAACATTTCTTAGAAAGAAACCTTTTAGTCGAGCTATATGCCAAAACGGAACCGAAATATCTCTATTTTGATAGTCGCTATTTTGTTACATCGCTGTTTTGATAGTCGCTATTTTGTTACATCGCTATTTTGATAGTCGCTATTTTGTTACATCGCTATTTTGATAGTCGCTATTTTGTTACATCGCTATTTCGTTACAATCGCTATTTTGTTACATCGCTATTTTGTTACATCGCTATTTTGATAGTCGCCTTTTCATTACATCGCTATTTTGATTGTCGCTATTTCGATACCGCTATTTTAATAGTCGCTATTTTGTACATCGCTATTTCGTTCCAGAGCCCTAGAGAAGGTATTAGTTTCGACAAAAAATTTTTTTTTGAGCTAACGCCGAAAATGTGTTATTTGGATGTATTTTGACCTGGGCGAGGGCCAAAATATCGAAACAGAAAATGTCAAAAGTACAAAATGTCGAAAACAAAATATCGAAATTTAAAATGTCGAAACTACAAAATGTCGAAGTTACAAAATGTCGAAAGGCAAAATGTCGAAATTACAAAATATCGAAATTATAAAATGTCGAAATTACAAAATGTCGCAATTACAAAATGTCGAAAAGAAAAATGTCGAAATTACAAAATGTCGAAATTACAAAATGTCGAATTACAAAATGTCGAAATTACAAAAAATTTGCAGTGTTGTAGTTTAGCTAAATTTGATTAGGTTCGGTTCGGTTCGGTTTAATTCGATTCGGTTCGGATTCACACCCTCTAGAATCCTGGGAAAAGTTAGGAAAGTTTTTTTTTTGAAAAAAATTGTTGGTTCAGTTTGCTATGGTTCGGTTCAGTTCGGTTAGGTTCAGTTCGGTTCGGCAAGATTTGATTAGGTTTCGTCAGGTTAGGCTTTTGAAACTTTCTATTTTCATGTAGTTAAGTCAGATTAGGTTTAGTTAGATTAGGTTAGGTAATGTCAGGGTCGGGTTAGGTTAAGGTTTAGAAATTTTCTATTTTTGATTTTCGATATTTGTTTATTTCGACATTTTGTAATTTCGACATTTTGTAATTTCGACATTTTGCCTTTCGACATTTTGTAATTTCGATATTTTGTAATTTCGACATTTTGCCTTTCGACATTTTGTAATTTCGACATTTTGTAATTTCGACATTTTGTAGTTTCGACATTTTGTAATTTCGACATTTTGTAACTTCGACATTTTGTAATTTCGACATTTTGCCTTTCGACATATTGTAACTTCGACATTTTGTAACTTCGACATTTTGTAATTTCGACATTTTGTACTTTCGATATTTTGTAATTTCGACATTTTGCCTTTCGACATATTGTAACTTCGACATTTTGTAACTTCGACATTTTGTAATTTCGACATTTTGCCTTTCGACATATTGTAACTGCGACATTTTGTAACTTCGACATTTTGTAATTTCGACATTTTGTACTTTCGACATTCTGTCTTTCGATGTTTCGTCCGCCGCCCATTTTTACCTATCTTAACAATATCGTCGTGATGTGTGTGTGTGTGTGTGTGTAGGGGTGTGTGAATGTCTGTCCGTAACACGATAAACCGCGGAACCGATTTTCATAAAATTTTCAGGTAAAATAGTGTTGGACACTCTAACGAGCTGATTAGTTTTTGGTAAAATCCATTGATGCTAATGAGAGTTTTTTGACAATTAAACAATTTAAAAAATGGTATCTTTTTAACGGAGCATCTCATCAATATGCGGTTTTTAGAATATAGTAGACTACATTTTGCTCAATAATTTATGTTATAACCAAAAACTTCGTAGAGGCATTAGTTTCCGAGATATTTACAAAAAAGTGTTTTCAAGGCAATAGCTTCACTTGAAGTGTGTTATAGGCTAGCTAAGAAGGTATCAGATCCGTCATGGATCCATTTTTTATTATTAAAGTTAGAAAAATGTTGGCAAACTATAGTATTTCCCAAGTAGTTCCCGGTATTTCCTAGTATATTTCCCAGTTTTTCCCAAGTATTTCCTGGTAATTCCCCTAAACTGTACACCAAAAGGAAATACCGAGTCGCCCCTCGGAATTCTCCATGCTTTTTAGACTTAATTGTCTAAAAAAATACAGCATCGCTTTTTGGAGTATTTGAGTTTTTTCAAAAAATATTTAAAAAAATTTATTGAACACCCTGTATTTTAAAATTTTTTCTAAGAGGTCTTTCTAAACTAAAATTGTCTTTTGATTTTTATTTGAGGTTTTAAATTCAAAATTACGTATTGAAATTTTATTTGGTAGAAAGAAGTTTAAGCGTAATTTTGAATTTTTGTTTAGAATTGAAAAATACCTTACACAAAAAAACTATAAAATACAGGGTGTTCAATTAAAATTTGTTTTATATTTTTTGAAAAAGCATCTTAAATAAGAGCGTCAAAACATCTACTAGTTTGCCAATTAAAAACTTTTTTCTATCTTTAATATTAACAAAGTTAGAAATGGTGGAAACCTAACTTGGACCACCCTGTATAAGGTGATAATTGCGTCTAGATTTTCTAAACCATTTCGACACTCCTCGGTCTTCTTAGCCCACCTTTATAAGTTTTTCTTTTGGAAGATCTAACTTAAAAGAAATTTCCAGTTCAGGACAAAGTTAAAATTGTAATAGTTTTTTTGCTCCCCTTTTTAAAACTCCTTTCATAACAGAAACTCTAAAAGAAAGTTTTAAATTTAAATAGTAGCCTGACTCGGGCTGAGCAAAACAAGCAAATGAAGTTATTAGAAATATACTCTATTTTTTCCTTTTTTACTCTGCTTGCAAACCAAAAAAAAATAAAAAAGAAATGTTTTTCTTTTTATTTGCTGTAGTTTTTTTTTGCCCTTTGTAGTAATAAAATCCCCTGCCAATTTAAAAGAACTAACACAAAGTAATTTAGTTTCTCTTGTATTATAAAAGAAAATAAATGGATTCATGACGAAAATGACATCTTCCTAGCTAGCCTATTATCACACTTTTTTTGTAAATATCTCAGAAACTAAAGCTCCTACGAAGTTTATGCTAATAACACGAATTATTGAGCAAAATATAGTCTACTATATTCCGAAAACAGTGTATTGATACGAAGCTCCGTTAAAAAAATAGCATTTTTTAAAGTTTTTAAGTGTCAAAAAACTGTCATTAGCATTAAATGAACCGAACCGAACCGAACACTATTTTACCTGAAAATTTTTTGAAAATCAGTTCAGGGGTTTAGGAGCTATAGTGTTACGGAAAGCTAGCTAGTGCTAGAGTCCCTGTATGTTGACATATTTGGATATATATGTATATATGTCAACATACAGGGAATCTAGCTATTGCTATCTTGCCTTAAAAAGTTTTGCCTATGACATCTGTGTTGGAAAAGTTAAAAAACAAATTTTAATTAGAATTAAATCTTAATACGTGGTTTTTCTCTCTTATCTATATCTATCATCTACCTATATTCACATCCATGTGGGTGTATGTGACAGCTACATAAAAATCTAACTAACTGTAGCTGGTTTGTCAAAAAGGCGAACTCTAGTCCTAAATTTTACAAAAATTATAATAATATTGGTACGGTGAACATTTCATGCTAAAAGTCTCGGAGAATAAATTCACAAAAGATGATGAAATACCTACACAAAATTATACAAACTTTGTTAATTTTTAGTGGAAAATAATTTTGTAGCTCGGTTGAACAAGTTCAAATGTTTAGAAAATAAGTAAATCTTTAATTTTTTTTTAGATATATGCAGATAGGCCTGTGTTCGGATCAAGCTACAAAATTATTATTAAGAAGAAAATCTGTTAATATTATATTAACCTTGGTTAAAATTGGGTTTTAAAAAAAGCAATAAACATAGCCCCACATATACAATAAATACACATTATGCATAATATTTAAATACCAAAAATAACGACTAATTTAGTATAAAACTATGATTAACAAAATCATGAACGAAAATCACAAACCATCTACTTATTCTACAAAATTAAAATTCTAAAATATTTTATTTATACATATAAGTAATTAATTATTAAAAACTATCTTTACTGACTGAGAAAGACATTCTTTAAAATATTTAGTTTTTTTATTTAAGTAAAAATATTATCTACAAACTACATATTAATGGTGAAGAAAGTTTAATTACAATATGACAAAAACATAAACTAAATTACACAGTGGCATACCTACGCAAAATTTGCTCACTACATAAGAATAATACGCTATATTTTATTAAGGACTTGTTGGAATAAAGCCAGGAAGTATTTTGACAGTTTTACACTAGAAGATGACAGCGGATCTTTCAATATAAAGCATTTGCCGTCTTTATTTAAAGACAAATAAATAATTTATTTTTAAATTCGACTTTGTTTTGTACATTTTTAAAGATCAACTGTCAGCCTACAATGTAAATCTGTCAAAATACTTACATTGTAGACTAACATCTCTTTAAATTGACATAACAAAATAGATTTTCATAATAAGTGATTTATTTTAATTTAATAAAAATAAGGCAGTATTGATTCAGATCCTCATAGTAAAATAAATTGGTTAAAAATTTTTTTTAAGTCACAAGCTTTTATAAAACGCACTAAAAATTAAAAAATAATTTTTTAAAATTCTAATATTATCATAATAATAAAAGCGATGGCCGACTGATGATAAGATATCCGTATCAATTAAATATCACTATTTGCAAGAATTAATCTAGCAGGAAAATGCAAAGGTACCAAACCCACCCAACCCGACCCAAGATACCCCAGCATTTCTCTGACATAGGTATGGTAGGTAACCATATCTTTGATGACCTGCTATGTTGAATAGGTTTAGTGTTTAAGTGTTTAGATCACAAATTTAGATTAACTTATGCTTTGATTTGCGGCCATCGCTTTTATTATTATGATAATATTAGAATTTTAGAAAATTATTTTTTAATTTTTAGTGCATTTTATAAAAGCTTAAAAAACTACTGACTTAAAAAAAAATTTTACCAATTTATTTTTTACTTTTTAGTCTCAGCTATCCACTCTATTAAATGAAAATATTTGTTCAATAACAGAACAGAAGTGTTTATTCTAGATTATAATGAAATCGCTGATCGTGAGTTGTTTGGAAACTTATTTTTCTATTGGGAGAAGGAGAGGGTGGGGGTAGAGGTAGAAATATATTTTTTGTTTGGGCTGTATTGCCATCGGACCTTTATGCATATACCAAATTTTATAAAAGTCATTTGAAGTGAAGTGTGTCAAAAACGCATTTTTTATGAAAGGGGGTGGGGGGTAGGTGTGGTCGGACATTTTTTCATTATTGTTGTATAGGATATTTTTTTCTTAATGTTGTATTGTCATGGGACCACTATGTGTGTACCAAATTTCATCCAAATCGGATAATGGGAAGTGTGTCAAAAACGCTTCACAAGATTTGATAGATAGTTAGTTAGATAGTTAGACAGAACATCTGAAGCTAAATAAAAGCTTGTAATAAAAAGGGCTAATTATGAATGATTAGCTGTCATTTTATTAATGTAAAACTGTTAAGATACTGCCTGCCACTAGTGTTAAAAAGCAATTTAATATTGAAATTTGTCTATAATTTTAATTTTAAATTTGTCTATAATAATTTATACACCTCTTTTCAGGCTCTTTTTTACAAAACACTGTTTTTTTAAATCAGTAAATTTTTTCTGTTGTGCGATTTGCGACCCAGTGTACTAATGATGACTCAAATTTAGTGATATCTTGCTGACTACGACCAATGATTACACAACTTCTATAGATCAGCAACGCAACAAACTTAATTACAGCAGCGGACAGATGGCTTTGCCGTATTATCATTGGAACTACATGAATATACTGCAGAGCCATCTGTCCGCTGTTTTTATTAAGTTTGTAGGGTTGCCTATCTATAGAAGATGTGTAGTCATTGCTACGACATTTAATATCATATTTTTTCCGCAGATCAATTGCAAATTTAACTGCATTTTTTGGCTCTGGAACGAAATAGCGATGTACAAAATAGCGACGTTCAAAATAGCGAGTAATGAAATAGCGACTATCAAAATAGCGATGTAATGAAAGAGCGACTATCAAAATAGCGTTTGTAACAAAACAGCGACATATCAAAATAGCGATGTATCAAAATAGCGACAATCAAAATAGCGATATATCAAAATAGCGACAACCAAAATAGCGACAATCAAAATAGCGATATATCAAAATACCGATGTATCAAAATAGCCATGTATGAAAATGGCGATGTATGAAAATACCGAATCAATCCAAACCGAAATGCGCTATTATATCCTATTTTGACTATACCAGCTTATTTAAAAAAATAACTTTCCTGATTCTTTTCCGGGATCCTAGAGGGTGTGCATCCGAACCGAACCGATCTGAGGCGAATTCGGTTCGGTTAGGATTCATACTCTCTAGGATTCCGGAAAAGACGTCTGGAGAGTTTTTTTTTGAAAAAATATGCCTGTTCGGTTCGGTTCGGTTCAGTTTGGGTCGGCTCGGTTCGGTTCGGATTCACACCCTTTAGGATCCCGGAAAAGAAGTCAGGAAAGTTTTTTTTTTGAAAACATTTCTTAGAAAGAAACCTTTTAGTCGAGCTATATGCCAAAACGGAACCGAAATATCTCTATTTTGATAGTCGCTATTTTGTTACATCGCTGTTTTGATAGTCGCTATTTTGTTACATCGCTATTTTGATAGTCGCTATTTTGTTACATCGCTATTTTGTTACATCGCTTTTTTGTTACATCGCTATTTCGTTACAATCGCTATTTTGTTACATCGCTATTTTGATAGTCGCCTTTTCATTACATCGCTATTTTGATTGTCGCTATTTCGATACCGCTATTTTAATAGTCGCTATTTTGTACATCGCTATTTCGTTCCAGAGCCGCATTTTTGTATCTTTACATGAATTATCGGATGAAAGTGCTAAATCTCTTCTTTTTATTTTAGTACTATAGTATAATTCAAGAATATGAACCCCAACCCAAACTTTATGAAGCATACGTAGCCATGAAGAAAGCTCTAGAGGAAAAAGGATTTAAATAAATAAAAAAAAGTTGAATAGAAGAGAGGATTTTCAGAAGTATCAAGAATATATTGTACTAGATTATTTTAGAAAAACAATTTATTCCAAGATAATATGCATTTTCATTGAGGCTAACTCAAACCAGTACCACAATAGTATAGTAGAAAAAAATAATAAAATCACAATATTTTCACAAAACATTTAATTGTTTCTACGATATTATAATACTTGGGCGAATAATATAGGTATAAGGGGCCAAAAAAACCGTAAATTTTTTTTCGACTGTAGTTTTTTTATCCCTTCGCTCGATTTTTGTGATTTTGGTCTCTATATAATTTATTTTAAAAAAATTGAATCTTCCCTTACGACATGATTGTCCAGTCCTTTTTATTATCTGTGGTTAATCAAGCGATTAATTTGGTGAATGAGACGTCCGTTGCCCTTCTACACGATGCCGGTTCTATCCTTAGTGAAGACGTATTAGTTTGTTTTAATTTGGGCTATGTTAGTAGTAAAAAGTATTGCCGGTCGCGTGTCATTGTTTTTGTTATCGTTATACGTATACGTTGACATATGAATTTCGATTACACATAAAATCTTTAGGGCCGGACCTAAAAATCCTAAAAATTAACCAAAATTTTAGTGCAAGTAATAAAAAATTATACGATGCTGAAAACTGCTTGTTGCGGTTGTGAAAAACGAAATGCTTTTTTTTTGCGTTATTTGTCTGAACAATCCACGAAGTGATCCTGCGTGGGTGGCAAAAGAAATGTGTGATCTCTAGACTGATATTAGGTGCCAATTGAATAGTGCCTATAGGTAAAACATTACTGAACATAATGAAAATGTGGCAAACAATGAACATATACTTAGTAGGTTAATAGACTGTTTAAAATTCTGTGGGATTTTTGAGTTTTGTTCTTGCTCTACGAGGCCAAGAATAGCGAATAGACTTTATCTATAAACAAATAAACTAAAAATCATCAAGTAGCTGCTTGTTTGTAAAATGCTAAAATAAAATTGTTTCTGCCCCTCCAATTTATGACATCATCAGCTGCCACTGTTTGTAAATATAGATTCTATCTCAGAGTAAGAATATATTTTTCTTACTCTAAGGTTTCTATCTACCATATGCACAAGTAGTAGAGGTAAAATGGCGGCACAGCATCGGTCGACGCCGACGCCAGCGTCGACGAGATAAAACATCCTTTCCAAAAGCAGAACTGTTTTTTAAGAAGAAGTATGGAACATAAATCAATCTCAAGAATACAGCGCACCACTTTAGCAAATGCTTTCATAAAACATATATATTTAGGCTTTTATCTTGGATGAATCCTACTCGAAGGCTACATTCTCTGGACGGAACTGTTCCAGAATCATTATAGATTTTTCGATTTCAATTTGTGTATAACCACATGGTGCAACTAATTATGATTTACTAACAAATTATTTTACAGTCGAACCTCTATAATTCGAACTTAAAGGGACAACCAAAACAGTTCGAGTTATGGAGAGTTCGAGTTATAGAAATTCGAGTTAAAGAGGTTAAAATACATATAAAAATATGCAGGGACCACGTAAAAGGTTCGAGTTATAGAGGTTAGAGTTAGAGAGGTTCGGCTGTATTTATTTTTTGCATTTTAGGGATCATTTTTTATCCCGAATTTTAGGGATAAAACTGTCACTTTTTATTCCGGGATGGATCCGGGATAGAAAATAGACATCAAAATGTACAGGGTATCCCGAATTGGGCACTTTTAGGGGGTTTAAGGTACTTCTAGGGGAGACAGATAAAAACTGACCACGCATTGCGAGGCTCAAATTTCAAGAGAAGACTTATAGTGAAAACCGCATTTTGAAATATCGTCTCGTCTTTGAGCTACGGGGGCTTTTTGAAAAGTCTGTATTTTTGAAGTGGGTCTATAACTTCGTTATTAGTGGAAATTTTGATTTAGAGTAAATTGCAGTTTTATAGACTTTGTCACGAGGAATTCAGCCGCCAAAATTATATTTTAACTGTCACTTTTAGTTTTTGCGATATGACATAAAGTTGCATTATTTCTTATGGAATGGCCTATATTTTAATTAATTTTCGAATTCGCCATTGAATTCTTTTCAAAATGATATATCATATGTCATAGTTTGATCGAGCGGTTTAGGAGATATTCAGCTTTTTCACTTATTTCTAGTGCGCTATGATTTCCTGTTGAGGCAGGTAAAGGCACTCCAGTATTTTTATTATTTTACACAGTCACAAATATAGTAAGGCTAGTTTGGAAAAATTATAATTCAGCTGACGGCCCTCAAAGCCTAGTTATAAAAAACGCTTTTGTGCAAAATAATTTCATATCAAAGCGTAATGTCAAATTGTTTAAACAATTGAAAACAATGACAAAACGCCAAGACGCAAGGCCAACTTGATTGGCATAGTATAAGGCAACAAAACTATAGGAGCATTAAAGTAGGATTTGACCGCAAGGCTTTCACGTCAATGGCGCATGACGTCATTCAACGCACACTAGACAAAAATAAAAAACTTTAATTATCTCCGAAACCGCTCAATCAAACTATGACATATAATACATCATTTTGAAAAGAATTCAATCACGAATTCGAAAATTAATTAAAATATAGGCTATTCCATAAGAAAAAATGCAACTTTATGTCATATCTCAAAAACTAAAAGTGACAGTTAAAATTTAATTCAGCGGTTGAATTCTTCGTGACAAAGTCTATAAAATTGCAATTTACTCTAAATCAATATTTCCAATAATAACGAAGTTATAGACCCCCCTCCAAAATGCAGACTTTTCAAAAAGCCCCCGTAGCTCAAAGACGAGACGATATTTTAAAATGCGGTTTTCACTATAAGTCTTCTCTTGAAATTTGAACCTCGCAATGCGTGGTCAGTTTTTCTCTGTCTTCCCTAGAAGTACCTTAAACCCCCCAAAAACGCCCAATTTGGGACACCCTGTACCTGAAGATATGGTTTTTTTTGATTTTTCTTATTTTCATGTCTACCAACGTCAAAGTACGGTTTTCTTGGAAAACACATCAGACACTTTCTAGAAAGATATAGATTTTTTAGCGAAAAAGTGCAGTTTAGCAAAAAATTTCTAAAAACTTTTTTTATTGTATTTTTAAGTCCGCTTTTTTTGATGAATCACTTAGCCAGCTAAAAGTTACAGTTTTGAATATAAAAACATTTTTTCCTTGCAATGAAATGCTGTGGCAAAAATTGCTCAAATTAGCTACGTAGCTATAATGGGAAGTGAGCTAAGAAGCTTAATATGAAGCCTGCCATTCATTTATTCATAAGTCCATCAAAGTGTCTTGAAAAAATTAATAATATTTAATTACTTAAAGGAAAATATTGCCTTTTCAGTATTAGCAACATGTACAATCTTAAAAAAATTAAGCAAAAATAAGTTTCCCATTAATATTGGCTACAAAAAAAATCAATGTTGGCAGTAGCGCACCCAGAAATATATCTTGGGGGGATCTGAGACCTCATAATACCGTATTTTGTGCTATTTTATTATTTTTATTTATGAAAAAATCTAAAAAATCCTTGGGCTTGGGGGGGTGCCCGGGCCCCGAGACACCCCCCTTGTGTGCGTTCATGATTTTGGAACAACAATCTTGTTTACTTGTTTCTGTACATACATACATATTAGATACGTGTTTTTTGTTTCTGTACATACATACATATTAGATACGTGTTTTAGTGCCAGCACAGAGGCCTTATTATAATAATGGATATCAGCAGCGTTGTTACAAAGCAAACGGATGCCAGGTGCGACATGTTTCACAGACCACTCTATGCCACCATGCATCTGCTTCTTTTCTTTTAAAAAAATCTCAAATTACCAAATTAACAGGCTGCTGGCAGAAGTATAGGCGGTTCGGTGGTTGAAACAATATTCATAGGAGTTTAGGCGAGTATTCGCAGTAAATTTTGAAAATTTGATCATATCTGAGGGCACGGTAGTGCCTCGCCAAGTTCGCGCGCCGTAACCATCTTTTCTGGAAACATTTCAGCCGATATTTGACCTACCTAAAACTCTACTTCGGAATGAGCTACGAATCTCAAACGTTCCACAGTCGTAGATCTCCATGGAGTTAACAACCCCTCCAAGTTTCATGGAATTCCATAAAGTAGTAAAGTAGTTACGAAATTTAAAAAAACGTCGAAATTGCCACTCACTGACTCACTCACTCACTCATGTATAGATCATCAATATTCTACCCAACTAACATTTATAGTAGCGGCTACATGTTCTAAAGGCTTTGCTACTTTCTTATAGTAGAAATGTGGTGATCCCAACCAAAATTTGTTACTTTTTAGTTCTAACTACTATTTAGTATCAGGAAATAGTAGATGTTTCATAAAAACGACCCTCTAAACTACTTCATAGGATTGTTTCTTGATAGTCGATTCTGATAGTCTTCTCTACCACAATAGGACGTTGCTAAAGTTTTACTTTCTTTTTAGTCGTTATTTCGTAGTCGCCCTGACTTTTATATCCTACTTAATTACCACTAGAAAGTTAAGCTTCATTGGAGTCCCAAACAAGTGTATCCGACAACTACATTATAACTTTAATTTTTACCACAAAAGTTTGTGTCATCATAGTAACATCTGATGTAACAATGTAGACAAAATAACTTTTTGGATCAACTTTAAAGCCGCAACTACTTTCAAGTAACCTTTTCGACTATCAGGGAATATAGTTTGGGACGCCATGTTTTTATGTAAGAAAGAAAATTTAATATTTTTGTTGTCGTTTTATGAGCTCATATTAAAGAGCCATACTATTTTATAAACAAATTAGTTGAAGCTTAGCAAAAATGCTCTTCTTAAGCACCATTTGTTGGAGTTAACTGTCGATTATGAAAACATAACCTCCAAAATCACAACACAAAAATTCCATCAGCTACCAGAAAACGGCTCAATTTTACGGGCGCACCAGTTTTTTGCAATATATATAATGCATGTTATACAAAAAACTTTGCGTCGCACTCGAATTTTGATCCTCTGCTCGTAAATTCTCACACTTTTGGATAACATAGTTCATATTATAACCATAACCAAACAAAAAAACTAAGCGAGTCTGTTTACTGTTGTGTCCACCATATTGTGTAACAATTCTACCAAAAAGAAACGATTATATTATTTGCAACTACATCGCAACTTTTATGCCATTACGGAAAAAAAACAGCCTCTACGACGTAGTAGATACCTGGCTACGACGTAGTAGTGTAGTTGTTACTACAGTGACTTTAAACACTTGGCCAAGTAGTTATAACCAGAAATTGGTTCCCCACTTAGGGAATTATAACGTCTCTGTATGGTATACTGAGACGTAGCGGGAGTACGTTGCGGTTACTTTTAAGAAATTCTTTCTAGTTGGGGTTTCGTCGTTACAACTTTAATTGTTTGTTGGGTACTGTACTTCCAGACATGCTACAAAGCTGAAATTTGGCAGACTGATAGAAATTATGACCAAACCCCTGGGAAAAATCAAAAAACCCCAATTATATAAAAGTAGCATCGCCCACTTCCAGAAATGCTAGAGAGTTGAGCTTTGGCAGATTGATAGGAACTATGATAAAACTATTGGAAAATATCAAAAAACCCCAAAATTCTAATTTACTTCCCTCCCCTATAAATGTAAAGTTAAGTAAAAGTAACATTGCCTACTTCCAGATATGCTAGAGAGCTGAGCTTTGGAAGACCGATGGTAACTATGATAAAGTTATAGAAAAAAATTAAAATTCCCCAAAATTCTAATTTACTTCCTTCCCCTATAAATGTAAAGTTATGTAAAAGTAACACTGCCCACTTCCAGAAACGCTAGAGAGCTGAACTTTTTAAGACTGAAAGACAATATGATAAAACTATATGAAAAAATTTAAAAACACCAACATTTTAATTTACTTCCCTCTCCTATAAATGTAAATTTATATAAAACTAACATTGCCCACTTCCAGAAACGCTAGAGAGCTGAGCATTGGAATGCTAATAGAAATTATGATAAAACCATGGAAAAAAATTGAAAAAGTCCAATATTTTCATTTACTCTCCTCCCCTATACATATAAAGTTATGTAAAAGTAACATTGTGCACTTTCAGAAACGCTAGAGAGCTGAGCATTGGAAGGCTAATAGAAACTACGATAAAACCATGGAAAAAAATTAAAAAACCTCAAAAATTTAAGTAAGGCATTGCAAAAGTTTTGAACAATATTCCGCATATTTTACTACTTTAAAAATTAAGTATTATCCAATTCCTTTAAAAAAGAAGTGAAATCATAACAAAAACATTTCATGTAAAAAAAGGCCAAGTACACCTGATTGGCAGATTTTTTTGAGATGCGCTTTTAATTGATTTCAGGTGTTCTTTGCGGGGCCCCTTTGGTCGGCAGTATGCAGAGTTAGAAAATAAATCAGTGTCGTTTCTGTAGGTATAGGAATAAAAAGTTTTATTGTCTATTTTTATTTCTTTAGTTTACGCCATAATAAAATGAAATAATTTTTATAAGTATATCTACCGCCGCCCATGTCACTTTCTTTAAAGGATATGCCAATGGTCGGCTTTAACCTTTGTTCAACTGACTTTGCAAAAACTATACTGTACTTTAGTCCTTGATATACATTTTTGGAGTTTTTCTTCTAAGATCCTACAGGGTGTAAAACTTTAAAAATAGTATATGTTGCTTTATGCCTTTTTAGTTATTTTAATAACACCAACGATTCAAACAAAATTTTATTTGAATGCATCGATGGAATCAATTTCGTGCTTTATGTGAATGTGACGTCAAACTGAAAATTGGGAGGATTGGTCAGCTAATTATTACGTCACGTACAGAGCTTTGTGTTAAAGGCCGATCATGTGTGTCGTGTGGTCGCAGAGGTCGCTGGAATGGCCACAGTTAATTTGTCCAATGACATGGACTATGTGCTTGTATGTATGTATATATGTATGTACAGTCGATAACATTAATAATGTCGTAAATTAAATATTTAGGGACACAAATTTAAGTTCACTTGACAACAATGCAAAGTCGACATTATGGGCCCATTCTACCATGGATAACCAAACAAACAGATAAATCATAACAAAAATATTTCATGTAAAAAAAACCAAGTATAGTTTTTGCAAAGTCAACTGAAATGCTCCTAATACGGGATTCTATCGATTTCATGAAATTTTGCTTCAATCTGCCCTTCAAAAGTTATCCAAATTCATATAAAATCTTCCTGGTATAATTTCAACCATACCGACAGAGAAAAGGCGCGACTCTTTGCGGTCCGAGCACAAAGTATTTGTTTTCTGACCGACCCAGCACAGGTGGATAGACGGTACCTGATTGGCAGATTTTTTTGAGATGCGCTTTTAACTGCTTTCGGGTGAGCTTTTCGGGACCCATTTAGTCGGAAGTATGCAGAGTTAGAAAATAAATCAGTGTTGTTTCTGTAGGTGTAGGAATAGAAAGTTTTATTATCTATTTTTATTTCTTTAGTTTACGCCATAATAAAATGAAATAATTTTTATGAGTATATCTACCGCCGCCCATGTCACTTTCTTTAAAGGATATGCCGATAACCTTTGTTCAACTGACTTTGCAAAAACTATACGCGTAAATGGTATTCCGTAAAAACAATTGAGATAAAAGGAAAGCCAAGTTCTCTAATACAAATTTCAAAATGAAAGGTTCTTACTAGTTTGGAAATGTTTTTTTAAAAACTTTGCTATCAAACATCAAGCTATGCGTATAGGGGACCAGGAGGGGCGAACGCCCTCTCGGCCCCTCTACGCTTGGCGCCCCTGGCGTCCTTTGAGAAAAAAATAGAATTAAGAGTGTTATTATTTTAAAAAAAGGTTTGTAATTTATTATAGGTAAATTTAGTGGGAATAAGGACACTGTTGTTCTGGTAAATATGCGTTTTAATCCAACGGTAACGTTTCGACAATGGTTTTTGTGGGTGTATGTATGTATATGTATAATATAAAAGGAAAAAAATAAAGCTTTTCCCCAATTAAACCACAACAACAAAATACGAAGTGTCTTTCTAAGTAATCATGAATACGTAAATTAGTTGAAAATTAACGTTCAACCAAAAAATATTTTTTGCTTTTTTAAAAATTAATTGTATATACCAAGGTTTAAACAGGAAAAGTTTTGTGTTCTGACAACAATGCATGTTATCAATGCATTTTAATATACAACAACTCCAAACTAGAAAATAAGTTCCATCACTGTCTTAATTGTATCATACTATATACACTTGTCCCACTCTAAATTAAATCAGTACCGTACACTACTAGTTCCACTCTATTCAAGGTTGCCTTTTGCTTTAAACTTAAAGAATTTTAATTTGTTTTAATATTTCGGAACAATGAAAATCCAGAATAGTGACAACAATGCGGACTAATTTTGCCGCCGATAATATAACCTGTCTGATAAACAAAACAAAAGAAAATATAAATAATTAGCAGATTAATGTTGGGTTTCGTTTTTAATTTTGTGCCGTTTGTTTGCCTGATGTGCTTGAATTCTTGTTTTTTGTTGTTCCAATGTACAATCTAGTCTGAAGGGTGAGTACGGAATTTTAAATATTTTAACAGTCCTTTTTAAATTTTAACATAGGTTTATAATGTGTACATTGTTGTTATTTTCTACATGGTATTATGGCTTGCTACAGGTTTTATTTGTTATTGTTGTTTTTATATGAATAGCTGATTGATCTCTTTGTGCGTATTTTATTGAGCCACCCATCAGTTACTATAGTGACAAAATTTTTTGAACCTTTGTTTAAAAATTTTTTATATATGTATATTAAAAAAAAAAAGAAGAAAAATAAACCATAATTATTTCTTTATATAAATAAATAAATCAGTTACATATACATTAAAAGGGAAAAAAATATTTAGGAAAAAAATAATATATTGTCAATAAGGTAATTTTAAATGTTATTTATTGGGAAAAGAATAATAAAATAATTTTTAATTGGTGATGTATTAATGTGCCGTATTTTGTATTATGTTACTAATGAGTTGTAACCTTTTTAGTCTGATGAAGACAAAAACCATTGTCGAAACGTTACCGATGGATTAAAACGTATATTTACCAGAACAACCGTGTCCTTATCCCACTAAATTTACCTATAGTTGCATTGCAAGGACGTGATAAGTTTACCAAAGTTTGTAATTTATTTGACTCCCAAACCTATATTTGAGCCCCTTAAGGTCTTCGCCTCCCCCCCCCCCCCTTTTATCCACGACACGCTACTGAAAGGGAGATAGATTGAGTTGAGCCATCTCTTTTGCTCCTCATTTTATTCTGGCCGGACAGTATAATGCTGTTATAGATTTAGACCATTTATTATCATACCAATATAGGGTCGACTTGTAGACCCATCGAAGGAAGCTCAAGGTTATTTTTGGTCTTCGAATGGTCAACTTCAGGTATAAGAAATCCTTTGCGAGATGGGTTGTTACTCACTACAGTGGCGTATATAGAAAAATGTTTCGGGGTGGGCCCGAGACAGTTTTGGGGGGGACCCGAGACCCTATTTTATGCTATTTTATATTTGTTTTCATTAAATATGTGTAAAATATCTAAAAAAATATTGACTTCCTTATGTACGCCAGTGATTCACCATAATATACAGGGTGGAATTTAAATGTTTAAACTTTAAGGGACTGTAGGAAAGGTCAAGGCTATGTACAGTGCGATCATTTATATCTGCACACGCATGTAGAGCGCTTATTTTAAGATTTAGAATATTTAACCAAAAAATCGGTAAAATAAGATTGCCCAAAGATTCATTTAGGCCAATTCTTTTTCTTAAATGTGAAAAAAAAAACATTAATCAGATATTTTTTATGTTCTTTATTTTTTTTAATTCGTTGACCACTTTTTATTTATCCTTTTCGACTCTACTGGAAATTCTCTAACATTACCTTTATTGTAATGCAAAATTCCACAAAATCTTGATTGTCTGTTGTGATTTCTAAGTTATTATAGAAAATAAAAAAATTATAATTTTGACACTGTGTATCTAAAAAACATTGAGATTTCTTTTAACCCCTCCTACCACTTTTTAAAGTTTGATGCATCATTTAAATTACACCCTGTATTGGTTAATTTTTTAAAACGTTAAAATATTAATTTACAATGTTTTGCCTATAGGCACTATTCTATTGGCACCTAATATCAGTCTTGCCCAGCATAGAAAATTCTATGTGGTTATTTAAATAAGTAGCACTTACTTTGTGTCTTTATCTTTTTACTAAAGTGGTTGATATCACACATTTCTTTTGCCACCTACGCAGGATCAGTTCGTGGATTGTTTATAATAAGACAAATAAAGCAAAAAAAAGCATTTCGTTTTTTACAACTGCACAACCAGTTTTCAGCATCGTAGATTTTTTTATTACTTGCACTAAAATTTTCGTTAATTTTTAGGATTTTTAGGTCCGGTCTATCTGGCTCTAAAGATTTTATTTGTAATTCATATGTCATACGTGACCCGCAATGCTTTTTCCTACTCAAAATCCAAACAAACTCATACGTTTTCACTAAGGATAGAACCGGCAACGTGTAGATGGGCAACGGACGTTTCCGCACGATGATGATGGCCGACTTCAACTAAAACAAATATTCCTTCCGCCTCCGCTCGAGAACGTCCACCCATACCCCGCTGAAAAATGGGTGAAATTGAAACGTTGCCCCGCGCGGCGCTGCCGACTTTTTATTATTTAGGCTGAAAAAGTTCACCCAATTAATGGCTTGATGTTAACCACAGATAATAAAAAGAAATAGACAATCATGTCGTAAGGGAAGATGATAACTTTTTTTAAATAAATCAATTATAAATACTGTTTGTTGTCTAGTTTTGGGAGGGCACTGCCCCCCAGTTGCCTTCCATGTTAGAGTCGCCACTGATTACTATACGTTTTGTTTATTTATTAGTTGTATGCACAATTAAATTTATCGAAAAATCAAGGACAGATTTATTTAGATAGATTTTATAGAAACAAGAAACCGTTGTTGCTATTTTGTTTTTATTATGATCAGTTCTTTGTTAAAATTCAAAATACTATTAGTTGTACAAAAACGTTTCGATTCGCTGATTTTTCAACAATGCTGAGTGAAGACCAAGCCCACCTAATTGTGGTCGTTTTTTTTTCTACAATCTCTCAGGTCATTCTTTTGATTTGTAGGAATATGCCAAATGGTTCTTAAAAATATTGAACCGCAAACTCATTAGCCATATATCCGGCATTCACAGGAAGCTACAGTTTATTTACCCATATAGCTTCAATATGTGGATATAGCCATTAAGCCGGGTCCAGACATTAGATTTTGGACCTTTCAATTTGCGGAACGATTTTTAGCACCCAAATTTATCGCTTTTCTTTAACTAATACTATGTCCGACGCCTATTCTCCACCTCCTGCGATCCTGACAATCATCTTTTGTCAGGTTTTTTTGACTCATTGATCTATGGATTGACTGTTGCCACTTGCCATTCCAGTTTAGGACGCTTTGGTAATCCTTTGCCCTGTACAAGGGATGGTACATTGCCGTGCCAAATCAGTCGTCTTTTAGTGATTTCATCCATTATGCTTCCTTCGATTTCCATTCTTTCTTTTATGGTCTCATTTCTTATATAATCTGTTTTAGATATTCTCTTTGATCTTCTTCTGACATACATTTTGAAACTTTCCATTTTTGTATTTTTCTGTTTGAGTTTCTATTCCATACCACAGCGTGCTTTTCACCATTGTTTCATATAGGTTACATTTTTACATTCTTTTTTATCTCTCTGCTCCTTAAAATACTGCTAAGACATCCAATAACCTTTTTTGCTTTTATTATTCTTTTTTGTCAGTTCTTTACAGTCTGTTCCTGTCTTATCAAATATGACAATACTCATTGCATGGAGATATTGTTTGTCCATCGTCTATTTCTAACTCACTTGATTCGTTACCGATACATAAGAACTGTGTCTTGTCCATGTTCACTGTTAACCTCACACACGGTTAACTTATTCATCATATATTTAAGTTTTCTTTATCATTAAAATTACGTGGTCGTCAGCAAACTGTAGTGTATATGGTACATCGGTTGTTAAGTTGTATTCACATGGCGTGTATTTTACGTTTCCACTTATTTAGAGCTAGTAGTAGTAGTAGTAGTGGGGGGGGTTGACCCGCAGGTCTGACAAGTAGGCCAGAGTAGGCCCTTTTTGCCATGCCCCAAGTCTGTCCCTTAACCCACTCTTTGCACTTCCCTTTGATGGTCGGGTAACTCATTGGGCCTTCCTGTTCTCTTTACAAAGTCCAGTAAGTCTGCCCATTTGAACATGTGCAGTTCTTCCTCGCTCAGAGTTGGCGCTCCGAGTGCCTGTTGTCTCATCCTTGCGTAGGCCTCGCATTCTGCCACGAGGTGTCTTGATGTCTCTTCTGCGCGTCCTGGGCCCATTTGTTGAGTCCTCTTTGCACTTGTCTTTTTGTCACTCCCAAAAGTGGAGCCGGTCCTACATAGGCGGTTCCTGCCCCGAGTCGTGCGAGTTCGTCCGTCTTCTCGTTGCCTGGTACCCCCGTATATCCCGGAACCCAAACCAGCGTCACCCGTTTGCCATCGCTTAGGGTCTCTAGCGCCTCTGCATTCTTCCACCAAGCCGTCAGCAATCTTGGGTGCGTTTAGCGCCTTCAGGGTGGCTTGACTGTCAGAGCATATACAGTGTGTCCACGTAAGTTGGCGGCATATGAGAAACTTTTTTATTATTAGCTTTACGAAAAAAAGTTATTCTTCATAAAAAGTTCTGCATGGTCCAAAACCTAAAATGCAACCATCAGATGTTAAATTTTTTCAGTCACATTACGAGGTTTGTCAAAAAGTGTGATTTTTGCTCCAGAGTAAAGTACCTTTCTTTTTGACAATATCGAAAATTGTTATAAAGAAAAGATGTTTAGAATTAAAAATAGCTTTCAAATATTCAACATTGTTTATTTACATTAAAAAAATATTTTTTTCTCCATTTTCTCTGCGATTATGTTGGAAATTTAAGTTTGCACATTAATGCATTGCATTTATTAATTATAAATTTGATTAAACAATTATAAATAAACTTTTAAAAACAATTATCTCTTAATATTTATCGAACACTGATAACCTTTAAGTTGCTTAATGACTAGTTTGTAACAAACAAATACGTCTGTCAAACATAAAACTGTACAATACGGATCTCTAAAAAATTTGAAAAACACTGTTAGACTGCCTAAAAAAGTGTTTATACCTTGGCACTTTTTGAAATAAGATTGTTGACGTTTCTTCGAATTTTCGATATTTAGACAGTTCGCAAAGCCTACTTTAATTATCAGTTTTAAAAAATGCCAGTGCATCCTAGATTAATTATGCATTAATGTGCAAACTTAAATTTCCAACGTAATCGCAGAGAAAATGTAGAAAAAAATATTTTTTTAATGTAAATAAACAATGTTGAATATTTGAAAGCTATTTTTAATTCTAAAAATCTTTTCTTTATAACCATTTTCGATATTATCAAAAAGAAAGGTTCTTTACTCTGGAGCAAAAATCACATTTTTTGACAAACCTCGTAATATGACTGAAAAAATTTAACATCTGATGGTTGCATTTTAGGTTTTGGACCATGCAGAACTTTTTATGAAGAATAACTTTTTTTCGTAAAGCTAATAATAAAAAAGTTTCCCATATGCCGCCAACTTACGTGGACACACTGTATATATAAGCTCCTCTTCACTGTTCCGAACCTCTTCTAGGGTTGCCGCCATTATTATGGCGTAGACTTCTGCTTGAAAAACAGTAGCATGCTCACCGAGCGAGTAGCTCTTCTGAACTTCTAGTTTCTCCACGTATACTCCCGCTCCTGTGGTTTGCCTCTCTGATAGTTTGGATCCATCAGTGTAGCAAACTAAAAAGCTACTGCTATATATATTTTAAAAAGAGTTGAAGATATACAACATCCGTGTCTTAAGCCTTTCGTTATCTTTAAACGTCTTCTTAAACGGAAAAAACACTATGAAAAAATTTAGCTACATTGAAATTTGTTGCACATTTTTCCTTGTGGTCTAGTCAGTTTGGTGTTGTCTGAGTAATTTTTTTTTGTGGCAATTGTGTAGTGTCTTTGTAGCAAAATCGTGTTCACTTTTTCTCTCTTAGTCCGGACCTGTCTTTAATATATTATCTTCTATGTTTAGAAAGAAAATCTCGTCTTTGTAAATTATCGTTTTCTTAACATTGGAATAAATATAGGCCTAAGATTTCTAATTATAGTGTAATGTGAAAACTGAAGATATTTAAAACTTATGTATTATAGCTGCAACAGACGCGGCGCACCAAGTCTGAAATAAATATGATAAGAAACCTTTTGATGTTGATGAAAATTTCAAAACAACAAACTAAAATTATTTTCACGCAACGGTATTATTAATGTTAATAGTGATAAACAATAAACATTCTTCTCATTGTCCTGCTTTTTAACACCTATGAGCGAGTATCAAAGGTCAATTTGGCTGGGAATGGGAGATGCAACTGACAAAGTACAAACATCTAAGATGGAGCAGAGGCGTCTGCTACAGGGAGGGCAACGGTGCAGTGCCCTCCCAAAAGTAGACAACAAACAATATTTTTAATTGATTTAATTAAAAAAAGTTACATCTTTCCTTACGACATGATTGTCTAGTTCTTTTTATTATTTGTGGTTAAAAACAAGCGATTAATTGGGTGAACTTTTTTAGCGTAAATAATTACAAGCCGGCAGCGCCGAACGGGGCAAGGTATCAATTTAACCCGTTTTTGTTTTTGAACGAGGGCGGGAGGAATGTGTGTTTTAATTGAAGTCGGCCATCATCATCGTGCGGAAACGTCCGTTACCCTTCTACACGATGCCGGTTCTATCCTTAGTGAAGACCGAGGGGTGAACAGCTCTCACAATCGGTGTACACATTTCTCACAATCTGTTCACAATCTTTACACAATCCCTCCCAATCACCCACAATCTGTCACAATCTCTCACAATCCTTTAGAATCTGACCACAATCCTTCACAATCCCTCACAATCTTTACACAATCCCTCATAATCTTAGCAAAAGATTGTGAATTTTCACAATCGGTGTACACATTTTGGGTTAGCTGTTCACCCCTCGGTGAAGACGTATGAGTTTGTTTTGATTTGGGCTATATCAGTAGTAAAAAGCATTGCCGGTGACGTGTCATTGTTTTTGTTATCGTTTGTTTATAAAATGGAAATAAATACCGTCGATTACATAATTAAATGTGCAAATTTAAATTGTACGTTGACATATGAACTTCAATTACAAATAAAATCTTTAGGGCCACATAGATCGGACCTAAAAATCCTAAAAATTAACCAAAATTTTAGTGCAAGTAATAAAAAATTATACGATGCTGAAAACTGGTTGTGCGGTTGTGAAAAACGAAATGCTTTTTTTTGCTTTTTTTGTCTTATTATGAACAATCCACGAAGTGATCCTGCGTAAGTGGCAAAAGGAATATGTGATCTCTAGCACTTTAGTGAAAAGTTAAAAACACAAAGTAAGTGCTACTTATTTAAATAACCACATATGTATGCACAAGACATACACCCTTTCGATAGCTTTAGGCGCTGGTTAAATATTTAACGCATTAAGGATAAAAATGGAAAATAACGCGAGAACCAAACAAAATGTCGATTGACACCTACCTTGCTATTTCTCGGCGGTACAAATTCCATTCACTGGGCGCCCAGGCTTCTACCAGAGTTCTTGAGTTGATCGAAATCACTGTGAGGAGTTGAGGTAACGGATTGGAATGATTTTAGAATTGATTGGCACTAATTGCAATTGATTGAATTGTAGTTTTGGAAACCGAGTAAAACACGCCGGTTTCAATATGGAGGCTACGATGATCTCTCTCTCTCTCTCGTGCCGATAATTGCGCACTTTCTATCCGCGCACCTTGCGGTGTCACGTGACAACCTGTATGGTTCAGTGCAACGGAATAAGTAATATTTAGGAAAATTAACTAAGTATTATTTGTCTTGCACGTACAACATAGAATTTTCTATGTTAGGCAAGACTGATATTAGGTGCTAATTGGATAGTGCCAATAGACAAAACATTACCGAACATAATGAAAATGTGGCAAAAAATAGACATATAATTAGTAGGTTAATAGACTGTTTAAAATTCTGTGGGATTTTTGAGGTTGCTTTACGAGGCCATGATGAGTCTGCAACTGGTGCTAATCCAAGCCCTTTGCGCATGTAAAAGAAGGGCGAATAGACTTTATTTAAACAAATAAACTAAAAACTTCACCAAGTAGCAGCTTGTTTGTAAAATTCTAAAATAAAATTGTTTAGGTAAGTTTTTTTATCTCCTTTTCCATGCAATATAAATTTCTTTCGAACCGAACCGAACCGAGCCGCCACTGAGATGCAGGGAGAAGTCCTAAACCCTGTACATTTAATACCAATATCGGCAACTTTTGCAATAATCAGAATGATACTTTCAAGATAATAGCCCATATAGGTATGAACTAGGACAAAATATAAGAGAAATAATAAAACCAAAAGAAATTTTATGACTTAAAAAATTAAAACTTTGTTTGCAGTAAATTTCAAACAAAAAAACAATAACACTAAAAGATTTTCCTATGTTTACATAAAAGAAGCACCGAGCTACTATATATACTCGGGTTTTATAGAGGACGTTTTATGGAGCAACAGACAAGCAATATCCCATTCTCGCGTGTCAGACACTTCTTGATGTAAACACAAAACATAGAAAGTGTATTTGCAATGCAAACTACATTTCTTATAAAATAATCTTAGATTGAAAAGATTTTTCGATTTTAGAAAGACGTTGTATAGTGCAGGCCGCTGGCCCTGTAAAAATGAGCGCAGCCCACGAGAAAGACCGGCCCGGGCGCGGAAATATCACGTGACCGTAGGAGGCTCACAAAAAAACGCCTCACGGCCCGCTGTCATTATAAAACATGTGTGTGTTCAGTTTTGGTATGTTGGTTTACGTCGATTTTTTTTTAATTCGGGCACGAATTTTATGTGAATTTTATCAAAGTTATTAAAATAACGCAGCCCACGAAAAAAACTGTAGTGGGCTGCGTTAAAATAATTAATGGCGAATGAGTAAATTATAAAGAAAATACCTATAAGATAAACAATGCCGCGAACGTGTAATTGGTGTTGTTCCTTGTCGGTCCAACTATAAAACTGAAACCTAATATGTTGCAAACGGGAAAGAAGTGGTAAAAGATAAGATCTTGGATAAGATTGATCAAGTAATAGACATCCTTAGTGACATTTTCGATAGTGAGAGTGAAAAATGTGTTCAGTTGTCATTTCTTATTGAACAATTAAGTCTCTTGAAAAGGTAACCTGAGAATCGAAGATATTGTGGATACACTTTAATGTTGGCTACATCTTTGTTTATCCAGTCATCCAGTGCATACATGTCAATAGTATAGTAATCTCTCTGGTAGTGTGCAATATTTAAAAAGTAAGATACAGCTTTTAAAAGAACATGAGTTGGTAGTTAACTTACACTTTAATAAAATATATATGAAACTTTGTGCTGGGTAATTTTTCAAAAAATTATTGACGGCCACTACATTAAAAACCATCTCACTTATTCACAAAATCACTTGTTTCTTTTTAATAAATTATTGTGAAATGTTTTATATTGAAAATTTTTCTTTAGGTAACTCTAGCGAGTGTTTTTGTGGAGAAAAACTATTGTCAAAGCTTGAAAAAATTAGTTTAAGGGCATGTAAAGTTTTTTAAAATAATTTTATTAAAAAGCACAATGATTTAGTGTCTGCTAATAAATCTTTGAATAAGAACTCAGACAAAGATGAAGACACTCAAAGAAAAATTAAAAAACTAAAAGCTTAGGTTTGATATGTCCAAGACTTGTATAGATTTGAAGTTACTAACGATATTATGTACCTAATATATCTACCTGATGATATTAGAGTGCAAATTTTGTATAATTTTTTATTTTATAGATTCAATTCTTTTATCCATAATAAACACATATATCAGCAAAATATTTTTTTTCAATTTTTGCCTATAAAAGAACAAAATTTTTTTGTTAATTTATTTAAATTGTGTAAAAACATATATTATATTAAGTAATACAATAAGAGTCTTGGGACTCCTAAGATCACGTGACCGCCGACTTGCTTATAACGGCCGGTCTTTATCGTTGGCTGCGAAAAATGAGAGAGACAGAACAAGGGAGCAAAGCAGTGTTGCCAGACTTTTTTGACGATTTTTCTTCAACTAAATGACAAAAACCCTTCAAAACATTACGGGTGGGTGGTCGACACCAAACCAAAAAACAAGTAAAAAATTTATAACTTAAATCATAAATTTTAAAAACCAAATTTTTTTAAATTTACCTATACAGGGTATCTCATAACTTAGGGGCTATAGAGGAGGTTATTTCCGAGAAAAAGTTTATTTTTAAGATATAGGACTTTTAAAGTTAGAGGAGTGGGTTCAAAAGTGTTTTACAAAAAAAGGAAAATCTGCCACAGCGCAATTTAGATCACTCTATACATTTAATCAATCTTAAAAAAGGTTTTGTATTATTTTGAAGCGGTTATTCTCTTTTCCCCCTTTTATTCAACCTTTCTTACTTCTAAAATTTAAGCAGGCAAAATTTTGTTAAAAAATGTGGCAGCATTCAGCATCTCCCTAAAGTATTATTTCTCCACACAGTGGCGGATGTAGACATTTAAAACTTTTTATTTTAATTCTTAAAAAAATGCAAATGCATAAAAGCAATTTTTTACCTAATTTACATTCAGCGCCACTTTTTAGTTTTTTTCCTGCTGTGTTAAATTTGATTAAAAACAGCATAGGAAAATTATTTCAGTTTTAACTACCACTCTGCTTTTCAACCCCTCGGGTTGTGTTATTCTTCAAATTAAGGAAAAAAGAGTAAACGTTATAGATGAAATAAACATTTATTTATTTTAAATATATTATTTTTAAACGAGTTAAACAAATACACATTTTTTCAAATAAATATAATTATAATTGTCTATTATTAACCACGTATTTATTTGGAATAATTATATTTACTGCGTGAACAAGTTCATATCTAGGGGTATAAATTTCCATAAGAGGATAAAAAACAGATAGAGTATAGCATTTATTAAAAAGAGACCACGATACATATGAGTCCCACAGAAAGCTTTGCAGCGTTGTCAAAAGTAACCTTGATAAATTACTACAGGCGCACGCAGTCGCACTCATCAAGAGGCGGACAATCTGAAACATTTTTTTAGGGCAAGAATTATTACTTGACTTGTCACCATAAAGAAGTTGACTATTAAAAACGTGAACATATTATTTTTTAAATTTTATTAAATGTGAGTTATTTAGTTCCTAAATCACCTAGATCGGTATACGCGCTAAGTATATCCAGTTAATTTAATATCTTTTTTTTTTCTATGAAAAATAGATAATGGACATTTTAGATCCGCCACTGACTGCACCTACTCGCATAAATTTGATATTCCGAACAGGAGCTGAAGTCCTTCAACTACATCCGAAGTCATTTAAATGCACTGTTTAGAACTGAGCAAAATTACCTGAATTAGAGCTACTTTAATTTGATGTCCCCCACGTCATTTCATAGGTATTTCAACGTTAATCCTATTAGCGGACGTTGGAAACATCATTTCTATGGTATCACGATACCTATATGTAGGTATAAGGTTACAATTCTTATTTTTCCAGCCTGTAATATCAAATCGAAAATACAAGTATTGAAAGTCAAAGAGAATGAAAAGAAAAGAAAAATATTTTTCAGTTCAAATAGGTTATTAAGGAGACGTGAGCCATGATGAAAGACAGTCTAATAGGAATAAATGGGTAACTACGGCAACACAGTACCTATTATACATAAAATTCGTGTAAGTGGCGTCCGCTTGTTAAGACAGGGCTATCAAAATGGACGGGCCACGATCCTCCACTTTGTTGACGTCACATCCGGGGCTGATTTTATTTGATGGTCACGTTACGACTTTACAGCTGATTGTCTTTAAAATATTAAAGTTGGAATGACGGTTCATGAATATTTGATTTTTTTAAAATAAAACCGTTTTTTAGATTGTTTTTACTTTATTCTGGCAGAACAATTTTTTTAAAATATATGGTAATCCCTAATTTTTCATAGCCGCTTCATTAGCTCATACAAAAATTAAGTTTAAAGCAGAAACGAATGTGACAATCACAGATGACAAAGTCAAATACATGTTAAATATAACAGTTGGCATGTGGTACATGGCGGGTAATTTGAATTCATAATAAGGAATGCTAAATCTTGAAGATTTTAACCTTTTAATCATGTTGCTTCCTTACAAACCTTTGGTGGAATATCGGGATGGTGTCTGAGAATATTTCACTGAAATTTTGCGGAAATCTGTAGTGCCATTTTGAAAATATCATAAAAAAACGTCTGACCTCCCATAAGACTCAATGTAAAATTCAGCCCCGGGAGAACAGCTGATTTTTTCAGGGTCGTGGCCTCTATTTTTGTGTTGGCCTTGGTTAAGAGTCTGGACGAGGCCAACAAAAAAATAGAGGCCACGACCCTGAAAAAATCAGCTGTTCTCGGGGGTTCTTGGGTTTAATGGGATGTCAGACTTTTTTAAATGATATTTTCAAGGATGCAAGATGATTAAAAGGTTTCAAGGTTTAGCATTCCTTATTTTGAATTTAAATTACCCGCTATGTACCGCATGCTAACTGTTATATTTCACATGTATTTGACTTTGTCATCTGTGTGTCACATTCGCTTCTGCTTTAAATTTAATTTTAGTGTGAGTTAATGAAGCGGCCCTGAAAACTTAAGAATTACTATATATTAAAAAAAATTGTTCTGCAAGAATATAGTAAAAACAATCTCAAAACCGGCTTTATTTTTTTAAAAATCAAATATTCATGAACCGTCATTCCAACTTCAATATTTTAAAGATAATCAGCTGTGTCGTGACGTGACCAACAAAAAAAATCAGCCTCCGATTTGACGTCAACAAAGTGGAGGATCGTGGTCCTTCCGTTTTGATAGCCCTGGTCTAGGGAATAACCTCAGTAAATTATTTATTAGGTTTGAATATTGGTATTTAGAATTTTTTTTAAAAATGGCGTAACTTGCATTACTTCATTCTTCAAACCGCCCCCCCCCCAAGCCTTACATATTTTCAACATATTTCATGAAAAACCACGAAAAATAGCTTAAAATTCGACATTGTAAGTCTTCGCCCCCCCCCCCCAAGAGGCCTCGGCCCCCCCTTAAGACAGATTCCTGGGAGCGCCACTGGAAATCCTAAATGTTTAATAAATATTTTGCAAACCATATCTTGATCAAGTTTACTATTAAAATGGGTGAGGTAGTTTTTAAAATATCACGATTCTACCAAGTGCTATTTTCAGTCTTAATTTGCTAAAACCTTAGAGTAATAATTACTCTGAGGTGTTATGCCCGCAGTAAGAAAAACGATAACTGCAATGGACTGTAAATATTTCAATTAAATGAAGCGCGAGCAAACATAAATACATTGATATGAATTACGAAATAATCAATAAGGTCCATAGGTTAATTGTTGGAACCACACAACGGCAATCAGACACAAATGCACTCACCAGTTTGCAGCCACTTTCTCCACGTTCTAAGGGGCCCCTGATTGGATCTAATGATGTCACCACGTAGCTGAAGGGCTGAAGTTTCTTTTCTATGCTTCAGTACACCAAAATCAAGCACTTTCAGGTGTAGATATTTGAAAATAGTTGGAGAACGAAATTAACACGCCATTTCTCGAGGCGCTTGACAAAGGATCTCCGTGGTTGTTGGTGCGCATGTCCAAAATGCGCAAATGCACTCTGTCCTTCATACAATTGTGTGGTTTTAAAAAAATATAAACAACCGCGAAATTTAGCGGGAGCTAACACTGAGGCTAAAACGAAAACATTTCTCTTGGTTATTACTTCCTTATTTCTGAATAGATTTTGATGAAATAAAAGTGTTTTTATTGCTTATACAGTGTGTCCACGGATTGAGTGCGGGTAAAGTATAAATGACAACAAATTTTCGATTTAGATCTGATTTTCTGGGAATCGCTCCTGCCCGGTCTTAAACTCCAAATCAGTCAATATACAGGGTGGTTTAGTAGGTTGATTCGATAAAATGTGTGAAAAGTAAGTACCTTTATTTTAAGAAATATCAGAAAAGGTTATTAAGAAAAGTTGCTGCTGATTCTCAATTTTCAGAGAAATCAGGTAAAAATTATCTAAAGAAAAATTTTCATAACTAACTTACAAAATCAAAGTTGGCTGATTTTTCTGAAAATTAAACCTTTTAATAACCTTTTTCGATATCTTTTAAAACAAAGGTACTTAACACTTTTTATTAAATCTGCCTACCAAACTACCCTGTATATCAATTGATTTGGCTCATTTTTTGAACATCTTAGCTTGCAACCAAGCAGGAGCGATTCCTAGAAAATCAGAATCTAAAATCATTTTCTTAATATCTTAGTTCAAGAGCAAGCAAGAGCAATTCCCAAAAAATCAGAATCTAAATCCAAAATTTGTTGTCATTTATACCTTACCCGCACTCAATCCGTGGACACACTGTATAAACCTGGTAGTTTAGATTTAAGTACGTCGAAACCCAAGCCCCCCCCCCCTGCACGCTACTGTTTTTAACCACTACCACAACGGCTGTCATAATTTTAAGCTTTCCAAAAACTGCCTAATATAAGAAGGATCAAAACAAAAACGATTTATAAAATATTTTCGTAATAATTCGTTTTTCCCCTTATGGCAGATGCGGGAACGAAACGTTAAACCGGAACGGAGCGAAGTAAGCACTTTACCTCCCTTCTGGGAATCGAAGCCCGGTTTGAATCCCCTCAAGTTTGACCTTAGACGGTCCTTTTGTTTGGACTGCTCATGAACAAACCGTTCATATTTTATTACTTTCGCCAAGATTTGAAATGTCCTAAGGGCTTTTTAGCTTGTTGCCTAATTTTAGTAAAATATATATCTTTTTTTGAGAGTTGTAGGAAAGTCGAAGAAGAGCAAAGCGGGTTTCGCGCAGGCCGATCTTGTAGTGATAATGTTTTTTGTCTTAAACAAGTAATTGAGAAAAGAAGCGCCAGAAATATAGAGACTCATGTTACCTTTGTAGACCTACAAAAAGCTTATGATACCGTTCCAGTAAAAAAATTATGGACAGTGTTAGAGCAAACTTATATCAATCATACATACATAAAAGCGATAAAAGAACTATACAAAGCGTCAAAATCTAAAATTAAAATTGGAAATCGACTTTCAAAAGAATTCCTGGTAACAATAGGCTTAAGACAGGGATGTTGTATCTCTCCAACTCTTTTTAAAATATATATCGCAGTAGCTCTAAAAAACTGGAAACGTAAAGTGCACGGCATGGGAATACAACTTAAAGACCGATTTACCATATATACACTACAGTTTGCTGACGACCAAGTAATTGTGGCTAATGATAAAGAAGACATGAAGTATATGATGAAAAAGTTAACAGAAGAATACCAAAAGTGGGGATTAACAGTGAACGTGGACAAGACACAGTACTTATGTATTGGAAACGAATCCAGTGAGTTAGTAGTACTAGAAAATGGACAAACAATATCTCCTTGCAATGAGTATGTATACTTGGGTGTCACATTTGATAAGACAGGTACAGACTGTAAAGAATTGGAAAAAAGAATAGTAAAAGCAAAAAAAGTTATTGGATGTCTTAACAGTATTTTATGGAGCAGAGAGATAAAAAATAATGTAAAATTTAACATATATGAAACAATGGTCAAAAGCACGCTGTTGTATGACATAGAGACTTGTCGCGTAACAGAAAAGTACAAAACAAAAATGGAAAGTGTCGAAATGGATGCAATAAGAAGATCAATGAGAATATCTAGATCACATAAGAAATGAGATCATAAAAGAAAGAATGGGAATCGAGGGAAGCATAACGGATGACATCACTAGAAGGCAACTGATATGGTACGGCCATGTACAACGGATGAACGACGAAAGATTACCAAAGCAGGTCCTAGAATGGCAACCAATAGGGCGCAGAAAAAGAGGGCGTCCTAAACTAGAATGGCAACAGTCAATCCAAAGATCAATGAGTCAAAAAAATCTGACAGAGGATGATTGTCAGGATCGAAGGAGGTGGAGAATAGGCGTCGGACAACGTAGAAAAACGTTCTAAACGGACATAGTAGTAGTAGGAAAGTCGATTCCAGAGATACCATTCAATATGTTATTGACTCATTAGTTTATGAGAAATCTTCAACAAAAGATGATCAAAACATTTCATGTAAAAAAAAGCCAAGTACGTGAAAATGGCATTCCGTAAAAAGAATTGAGATAAAAGTAAAGCCAAGTTCTCTAATACAAATTTCAAAAAGAAAGGTATTACTAATTTTGAAATGTTTTTTGCCATTTCAAAGAGATCTATTCTGCCGTGCTAAGGAAGACCCTCGTATTTGACAAAAATGTGATTTTTGGCTTTTCCAACTCTTAATAATGTGCTCTATCTTTGAGGCCAATGAGAAAAGCCATACATCCTCCGAAAGCATTAAAATCTGATCACCAATTCCCCGTATGTGACTATTTTAAAAGCTTTTGCTAAGAAAGAACCCCGTATTTAAAATTTCCTTAAGAAAAACCCCGTACTTTATTTCAAATACGGGGTTCTTCCTAAGTAAACTTCAAATACGGTGATTTTATCTAGTAAACGCGCGAGTTTGGGCAGGTTTTGCGGGTTTTTTCATTAGTTGGTAGTATTTTGTTAAAGAAAGTCAGTGATCAGGACGTAAATATTAGAAGAGTACAAGATGAATGGATTTTCAAATATGCAGAGGATGAAGATTGGCAGAAGTTAGATTTTCTCCAAAAACAATTTGCCTCTTGCCAAAAGCCAAATGAATGGATTTGAGACTGAAAAAATTGAAAATCTTTTAAAAAATTTGGGCAATATAATGCCAGAAAATAGAAAAATATTTTGGCAGCAGTTACCTGGAAAAAACTGTGTACCTTAAATAATTATTGTTTTTTTAGTTTTTAAATAGTACAATGTTTTGTTTTTTTCTCTTACGGTGTAAGTTCCTACTTAAGAACTTAAGTAAGTTTTATTAAAATTTATTTTGTTCTTGTTTATTTAGTCTTGGTATAATGTTTTGTTTTCTTTTCTTTAGGTATAAGTTCCTAGGTACTTAAAATTAAATTACCTAATAAAAGCTCTTTTGTTCTAGTACACACTTGACGCCTTTAAAAATCATTTTCCTTAAAACTATTAACCATTTTCCGACCAAATTTAAAGGTAAATTAAAAAAAACAAAATATTTTATTGAATAATTGTTAACAATCACATTTTAAAACTAATTCCAAAGTTAGATTTCTAAATTTTTGTTCCAGTATAGCAGTGCAATAATTTAAACTTCAATCGCGTTTTTCTCCGTTGTAGGTAAATATCAAATACGGGGGTCTTCCTTAGCACGGCAGTATTACTACCCAGCTGAAGAATAAAAATAAAACACAGCAGTCCCACCGAATAAACTATGTTGAAAATACGACAGTAGCAGGAAAGAGGTAATTCCCCGGCTGCAGAGTGCGTTGTTGCCAACATACTACATAATATTCATGCCCATGTCGTGCAGCGCTCCGTCCTGTCGTCAGAGGTTCGCGTCCGGTTAAGGGAGGTTTCAGAATTTTTTGACCAAAAAAAATTGTTCGTGTCCGATTATTAGAGTGTCCGGTTATAGGAGTGAATCTTACATGCAAAGAAATAGGGAAAAAGGAGTGTCCGCTTAATTGAGGTGTCCGCAAAGAGAGGTTTCATTGTATGATGTTAAAGTTCAGATAAAATAAATTCGTTTCTAAAGAAGATGAATTCGTTATTACAAAGCAAATTAAGAATTTCTTACCCTTTGTGTTGAGGCTGGCGACCTTGAGCATCACCGGAGTTCTAAGGTCTACTCCTAACATAGCCCTGAATACGATCCTGGGTCTCTCATCGCTATCCACCTGGATAAAGAAGGAAGCGATGGCAGCATACCTTAGGATAAGGGACGCGGGCGTGTGGAGAAGGAGCGGTGGACAAAAAGGACATTCGGAGATCGCGACTGTGACGGAAAAGGAGATTCCTTTATCGACGTACAGGCTAGCGATGCCAGAAAAGCGGTTAAGGGAGAAAAGGAGATACTTGGCGGCGTAAGAGAGGTAGAGCTCGTATGGGTCCCAGGCCACGTGGGAGTCCCCGGAAACGAGAAAGCGGACAGACGAGCCAGGGGAGGATCCCAGCAGAAATGCGTCGGGCCAGAACCGTTCCTGGGGCTCACAAGGGGGCAAATGAAGTCGGCCCTAACAGAGTGGACCCAGAAAGAGATACAAAGGGAATGGACCAACACAGGAAACGCCAGACAGGCGAAGGAGTATGTGACATGCTACAGCAAATCCCGTAGGGACTGGCTGCTATGTAGAACACGAAGAGAGGTGGGAGCCATAGTGGGAGTCCTGACCGGACACTGCGTCCTACAAGAACACCTGGCAAAGATGAGAGTGAAGGAGGACGCGACGTGCGAGCGATGTTGGGCCGAGGACGAGACTTCGGCGCATTTTCTCTCATCATGTGAAGCATACAAGGAGGCAAGAAGAAAGGTATTCGAAGAGGAAGCCTTTGAGACGGAGGACCTTCTGAATCTGAGGTGGCCCGATATTCTGGCCTTTGTACAGAAGACGGGCAGATTCCTTAGCGAAAGAAGGACGCAGTAGGGGGGATGCCCGGGGGTTGGCGAAAAGGGCACTTCATGTGCCTAGCCTTTAAAAATCAAAAGGCCCCCACACTACTACTACTACTACCCTTTGTGTTTTTAATTAACTGACAATTGAGAATTTCCACAACGGACCTGTTCTAGCAGATAAAAAACAGCTGTAGTAAAGGACCTCCTAACAATATTAATACAAATTTTATTTTTTTAGCCTATGGGAATAAGAATATGACTGTTAAATTAAGACATTTTTTAATTTATTTTCCGAAGTAACCAAGAATTTTTGAAGCCATTTTATTTGACCAAATAAGTAGCTAAAAAACTTTTAAGTTAGAAGTGCATTTTTGAGATTTTAGTGTCTTCATTTAATTTTTTTATTATTTTGATCTAATTTTGATATATTTTCTTATACCTATTATATGCCAGTGTTCTATGTTCGATATCTATCTTCTTTACCTTATTTTGTGCCAAGTAGACCGTGACATGATTTATTTATCTTACTCTTTTGTTTTGTTATACTCCATTAAATCGTTTTCGTCCAAGAATTCATTTAGGCACGAATTAAGTAAATTATGGTTCAAATATTTTATATTGACGCTGATTGTAACAATTTAAAAAAAAAACAATGTTCGAATCACAATGTGGTCCACGAATAATAAACTGTAATAAAAACATAAATCAACTTTATTTCTCCCATCTGGCAACCTTGCATTCATATTCTTTCTTTTTGAGATTACATCGATCACTGAAAAGCATAGGCGTCACAAAGTGGCGGAAATAAAACAAAGTTTGTTTTGTATTAAATGGTTTAATATTCAAATAAATTATTTATAAAACAAACTATTTTCGTTTTAAAAAATTCAGGTTTTAGCTAAATTTGCAGCAAATTAATGAGTGAATAAATTTGATATTAACTAAAGCCCAGCCAGCTCTTGATAAAAATAACCATTCAAACTGTTCATATAAATCAATTTTTAAAAAAAATCCCCTAGTAAAAGCATTTTTACCTTCCTAGCCCGCGCAGCAATGGCTAGAGAAGGTATTGTTTTCGTTATTTTAATGTATCTTAGCAATATCGTTGTGACGTCTGTCTGTGTATGTATGTCTGTTCGTAACACGATAGCTGAACCATGAAATTTTCAGGTAAAATCGTGTTTCATGCTATAACGAGCTGATTAGATTTTGGTCAGTTAAAAAATGATAACTTTTTAACGAAGCATAGCATCAACATGCGGTTTTCGGAATATAGTAAAGCCCGTTTTTCTCAAAAATTTGCGTTTTAAGCGAAAAATCGTATGAGCTTTTATTTCCAAGATATTTACAAAAAACTGTTTTCAAGGTTGATACACTGTTTGGAGTGTGTTAATGGGCTAGGAAGGTACTAGATCCTTTATGGATCCATTTATTTGTTCTCGGAAATTAAATACGACTAATCTTCTATTAATACAAAATTCTATTAAATTGTCGTATACAAAAATAATTTAAAGATATTTTTTTGTCCAAGTAAATTTAAGAATGTCTTGTGCTAAATCAATGACTATCCAATCAATAATTGATCAAATAGTTAAGAATTTTCAAAAACCTAAGAACCAAAAGAAAAAGGATTAAAATAGTAGCCTATACTCAGAGAATAAAATTGTTTTTTGTCCAAAAAAATACTAGAAGCTTTTCTTTATAAATCTAATCCGAAAAGAATAAACTAAAAGGTAGTAACACATCCTTATCAATCTTATCCGGAGGGAATAAACAAATAAACTAAAAGGTAGTAACATAAAATTCTGCTGCCACTGGTGGCTGGACCAGTGTTGCCAGATTTAAAGATTTTCCTTCAATATGAAGGGTTTTGAACAAAAATTTGAAGGTTTTTATACGAATTTGAAGGATTTTGACTATTTTGAGGCAAAGTTATAAATTTTGCAAATATTCCAAATTTTTTATCAAACTTAATTAGGTAAATTAAAATATTTAATTTTTATTTAAGTTTTTATAATTTATGATTTAAGTTATAAATCTTTTATTTCTTTGGTTTCTTCTTCCATTTTTATTTTAAAGTTTTTTTTGGTTTAAAGGATATAAAGGGTTTTTGTCACTAAGTTAAAGGAAAGTGGTCAGAAAAGTCTGGCAACACTGGGCTGGAGCCAAGCTTGCATTCAAAATGTTTTATTTGGAAAACTGTCACTGTGCTAGGCTCATTTTTAACCCCTCGAAGCAGCAAAGTGCATTCTCTCGCGCATTAAAATGTAAGTGTGAAACATATAATTTATCCCGTTTGCGTCCGGCGGCCTTTAAGTGCCCATACCTAACTCTTCATACAGCATAGTTAATAGTCATAGCATTCATAGACTGCTTGCTGTGGTTAATGATTGTAAGAGAGAAGTAAAGGAGAGAAAAATATATTATAGGCGGTTTTTTGAAATATTTTTCGCTAGGGGAATAAATCGTGATCTCTCGTATTCACGAAATTTTTCGCCATTCCGTCGTGTGTAGCGAAACAGGTGAGAAGTGGGTATTTGTTTTAGTAGACACGACAGAATGACAAAAAACTTTATGAAGACGAGATGTCACGATGTATTCCTCTACTTTCCCCCTACCAGTCCGAATATGGGCCTAAAACAGCGAAAAATATTTCAAGACACCGCCCAAAATATATTTCTCTCTCTTTTACTTCTCTCTTACACTCATTAACCACAGCAAGCAGTCTATGAATCCTATAGCTTTTAACCATACATATACATCTATATAGGGTATAAATGGTATAACTCGCAAAAATTCAATGAGAGATAGAGAAGGTCATATAGAAGTTATGTAAAACTCTTTTCTTTTCGAGATAGAAAGCATCAAAGTTAACGATTGTTTAAACTTTTTTGCCTATAACCCTTTTAGAGAAGACAGCAAAAATATGAAATTTGATGATATCGTGTATCAGAATAGGAACAATAATTAGATGTAAAAATCATTGTGAATTTTTGTTCTAAAAAGGCTGTTATATAAAACGCAATGGTTTTGGTAATGTTTTATGGTAAAATAAACAAGTCTCTAGATTGAAATAACAATAAGATATCATTGATTTTTCGTCCTAAGATAATATAAAAAGTTTTCAAAAATGTTTGTTCCTTTCCCCTTTACTCAAACGAGCAGGTAGGGACTCAGGATTTCCAGAAGGGAGGGGCCAAGGAGGAAGCAAAACCAACCAAATATTTATATTTCTTGCCGTTTTTAATAAGTGTTAGTTTTGAAAATAGTGAACAGTAAACATGGACAAGACACAGTATTTAGGTATTGGAAACGAATCAAGTGAGTTGGAATTGGACGATAGACAAACAATATCTCCATGCAATGAGTAATTAACAAAGAATGTATTACTTTGTGGTGTCACATTTGATAAGACAGGAACATAAGACAGGAACAGACTGTAAAGAACTGGAAAAAATAATGGTAAAAGCAAAAATGGTTATTGGATGTCCTAACAGTATTTTATGGAGTAGTGAGATAAAAAAGAATGTAAAATTTAACATATATGAAACAATGGTGAAAGTGGAATAGAGACTTGAAACAAACTTGAAACTTGAGAAAGTGTCAAAATGGATGCAATAAGAAGATCAATGAGAATATCTAGAACAGATCATATAGGAAATGAGACCATAAAAGAAATAATGGGAATCGAGGGAAGCATAACAGATGACATTACTAAAAGACAACTGATATGGTATGGCCATGTATAACGGTTGAACGACGAATGGTTACCAAAGCAGGTCCTAGAATGGCAACCAATAGAGCGCAGAAAAAGAGAGCGTCCTAAACTGGACTGTCAATCCAAAAATCAATGAATCAAAAAAATCTGACAGATGATTTTCAGGATCGAAGGAGGTGGACAATAGGCGTGGGACAACGTAGAAAAACGTTCCAAACCGACATGGTGGTAGTAGTAGTTCTGAAATTGAAATTACCAGTTGAATAAAATGCACAAATGTTAAAATGTGTTTCGGTTAATCCGGGGTTGACTTAACTTTGACTTAAAATGTTCACGTGGGGAGCACCGTAAAACAGACAATTTATCTCGTTTGGTCGGCCCAAAGCGAAGTTGGAAGTTGTGTATCGATTGCCGGGGGGGATGAAAACGGCCGGGGAATTTGGAGTTCTTTATTTCGAAAAAACTTTGCCTGATGTAAGTAGATGTGTGTGGACCGGATATAAAATAGATAGCCTCGAATAGTTTATGTTCAAAGTCAAAGGCTTGAATTTAATGGACTGTCTATTTACATACCACTATTCAAAGTAATTCAGCTCTACTTTTATGCAATTCAGTCACCTTACAGAGTCATTATACTAAGCTTTAACATTTTCTGTTTTTTTTTAACATTTCCAACTATAACATCTCCAGCGATTTCTGGGTAACTTACTGCTGACTCTCCTATGTTACAATTAAGTAAGCCTTTCGTTAATCCTTTGTTTGTCTGGCGTGTTTGAGTTTATGTGTTTACCTTTTGGATTATATTCTAGATTTTGCTGATTTTGGAAATTTGACTTAGGTGGATGTAATTTGCTATTCATGTTGTTTAATTTGGGGGTAGGTGCTGATAGTTGCGAAAATTTTGCCTTTTGTTTTTTGTTGCATACGCCAATGTGGCATATTTCTACCCTTGGAATTCTTTGGAAATTTAAGTCTCAGGGTTTTTACGATTACAATTAAGATTTTGTTGCCTTGACAATAGATTTACCCTTATATAACTGAGTATAAAAGCTGGAAGGATTCTATAATAAGTGTCAGGTAGGTAGATAATCCAATAGACAATTGGAAACTAAACATTTTTACAGATAAGTGTGAAATTAGAGAGAATTCCTCTTAGAAGAAAATTGTTACAGAAATTAAATAAATACCTACATTTACAGTCAAATGAAAATCATGCATTTTAAATCAAGACTATCAAAACGGACGGACCACGATCCTCCATTTTGTTGACGTCACATCGGGGGCTGATTTTTTTTTGATGGCCAGTCACGAAACAGATGATTGTCTTTAAAATAATGAAGTTGGAATGACGATTGATTTTTTTAAAATAAAGCCGGTTTTGGGATTGTTTTTACTATATTCTTGCAGAACATTTTTTTTTATGTATAGTAATCCTTAGTTTTTCAGGACCGCTTCATTAGCCCACACAAAAATTAAATTTGAAGCAGAAGCGAATGTGTTCGTTTTATTTATATTCGACACTTGGCAGACTTTTACTAATCAGAAAATGATTTTTATGTAGTGTAATTTTGTTTTAAAAAGATTAACACTGGTATTTTTGGATTCATTAAAAATTAAAAAAGAATACAAACAAATAAACAAATACCATGACAAACACAGATGACAAAGTCAAATACATGTCAAATATAACAGTTGGCATGCGGTACATGGCGGGTAATTTGAATTCAAATTAAGGAATGCTAAATCTTGAAGATTTTAACCTTTTAATCATGTTGCTTCCTTACAAACCTTTGGTGGAATATCGGGATGGTGTCTGAGAATATTTCACTGAAATTTCGCGGAAATCTCTAGTGTCATTTTAAAAGTATCATAAAAAAACGTCTGACCTCCCATAAGACTCAAAGTAAAAGTCAGCCCCCTGAGAACAGCTGATTTTTTCAGGGTTGTGGCCTGTATTTTTTTGTTGGCCTTGTTTAAATAAATGTTCTATAGGTACTGGTACTGTGAGTTAGTGTTCTTGTATATTGACATATTTGAATATATTAATATGTCCAAATATGTCATCATACAGGGACTCTACTGTAAGTATTAATAACATATAATATGCAGCCCACTGATTCAATTTAATACAGCAAAGTCCTAAATCAACAAATAAAGCTGAGCTACAATTCCCTACATTATTCATCAATCTAAATGCATTTCTTTGATTTCATAACATTAATTTTATAGAGCCTATAATTAATAACTATTTTCTATTGATAAACAAAATATAAATCTGCATTAAGCACAGATTAATAAAAAACGATCTTAAAAGGTCGTTAATCCTTAGCTTTTTTTTTACTGGTTGGCTAGAACTTTAAAGCGGGAGTTTATTCAGGATTAAATGGAAAATAAAACAAAAACAAATTACCAATAAACTGTTTTCTAGGAAGTCAGGTCTAGATAAAAACGAAATATTTTACTAACTACTTGAAGCTAGGGGCTTGATCACAATGTAATCACCTATACAAAATCTCCACAGAACTTTTAAGGACCACTCAGGCCTAATAAAATTCATTAAAAATCAAGTCCTGGCAATTTTGGTCATCACTTCATACCTCCTAAACAGGACCAATAAGGAGTGACAGGACCAACAAAAATATGGATTATTTAAGGCCTTATACATAATCAGCCCCTTGATTTGAAGGTAATTGTAAAAAAGCGCGGAGTTCAGCGGGGGGGGGGGGGGTAATGGGGTAATAACCCCACCTAGAAAAAAACATACCTATGCTCTATTGGTTAATAAATTAATGGGCTAACAAGATTATTGCCCTTACCCCCTGCTAGAAACAATTATATTACAAATTATTGTTCAGCCAACCATTGCCCCCCCCCCCCTCCCAGATTTTGAGCCCAGATCCAAGCATGATTGTAAAACAATTTTTCATTTAATTTTGGAACCATCTAGTATACCTGGTGGGCCTAGGTGAGCATAAATAATTAGGCCTTTTTTGAAAAAAAAATTAAAATATTTGGAAATAGGGACTCTGGAAGAAGATGAGCCTGGGAAGCGCCCCCTTTTTATGCTGGGTTTATACAGATAAAAATTAATATAAATATTAAAATATTTTACTGTTTATATTCACACTATTTTGTAAAAAACACTGTATGGCATTTTAGGATTATACCACTACTGGCTTTGTAAAGGAATTGTTTTAAACTGATACTAAAAGCACATATAAAATTTTACAACAAATAAAGAGGGTATGTGAGATGTGAGGCTACGTTGCACACCCCTTATCCAAGGATGGATCTAGAAACTTTATTTGGGGGCGAAAATACCCGAGGGGTGGGACACTCCTTAAATAGGTGTACAAATTTGGTTAAAGTATTTAATAAGTACATTTAAATAGCTTCTAAATACTTAAATACTATTAAATACACTTAAATACAATTAAATACCTTTAAATCCCAAATAAATACAGTATTTAACTTAAATACTTAAATAGGTGTACACATTTTTATGAGTGTCCCACCCAAGGGGTGAACAGCTCTCACAATTGATGTACACATTTCTCACAATCCTTCACAATCCCTCACAATCTTATCACAATCCCTCACAATCTTTACACAATCTTAGCAAAAGATTGTCGATTTTCACAATCGGTGTACAACATTTTGGGGTTAGCTGGTCACCCCTTGGTTATTAAGTAGCAGGGCCGGTAACGGTAAATACGCCGCTGCAAAGTCCTCCACAATCCCTCACAATCTTGCCACAATCCCTCACAATCTTTCCACAATCCCTCATAATCTTTCCACAATCTTAGCAAAAGATTGTGGATTTTCACAATCGGTGTACACATTTTGGGTTAGCTGTTCACCCCTCGGTTATTAAGTAGCAGGGCCGGTAACGGTAAATTAAGAGGGCGGCCAAGGAAACTATAGACATGATGACCTTTTTTGTTTTTTTTTTTGGTCGCCAGAATTTTTGATGGGATGGCCCCCCCTTCAGGTACGCAGGTACGCTACGCCGTTGCACAGTCCTCCACAATCCCTCACAATCTTTACATAATCCCTCCCAATCTCTCACAATCCTTCACAATCTTACCACAATCCCTCACAATCTTACCACAATCCCTCACAATCTTTACACAATCCCTCACAATCTTAGCAAAAGATTGTGGATTTTCACAATCGGTGTACACATTTTGGGTTAGCTGTTCACCCCTCGGTCCCACCCCTCATTTTTATCTGTATAATACCACAGATCACCTTTTGTTAGGTGATCCGTGATAATACCACCATTAGTTACTTCTATTTCACACTGCCCCCCCCCCAAGCAAGGGCGAATTTGAACATGATAATTACCTCTACCAATAACCCCCCCACCAAAAAAAAATAGTTACATAGTTTCCGTCGACAATAATAACTCCTCCCCAGATCTGTGCCTGCCCCTAAACCTATTTTCACATATTTTATGAATAAAAGTCAAAAATAGCATGAAATACATGATGGGGTCTCTCCACCCCAAGACAAATTCCTGGATGCGCTACTGTATTTCTATTCTTCCAGTGAAAAAAAGGGTGTTTCATAATAATTTAATTTCAGCTCTAGTCCCAAACAAAAATTTGTATTTTATCATTTAAATTATTTTGTCTTGTATAAATCTAGCATAGGTTTACTAGTTTCTGATTCCAGTATTATAGGTATTCAGTTAAAATCTTTTTCCGTACGCCAATGAAATACAAAACCCTTGTTGCCAGGTGTCCCTGAAAGAGCGTCATCCTTTGAGAAACCCACGTTTAGCGTGAAGAAACGAAAATTTGAAATTAAAAACAAAGGAAACTTACCCAGCGGTTCCCATTGGGCCGGCCAACATTGGTGGAGGTACCGCGTAGGGCGAGAACATCTTAGTAGGCCCTGGAGGACCTTCGAACAGCATTTTTCGGAAAGGCTTTTATTCAGGAAAAGCCCGGAAAAGTTATGTCTTTTGATTATATTTTCGCGCCTGTCGAACCGTCGCGGCTTACCGGAGGAAAAGTTACGGTTATATCGGGAAATCCGCACGGGAAAATACGCTTTTCGCCAATGGAAAACACACCGTGTGCTGTGTCGTTTACGTCACGGGATCGTACACATTCACCCTCTTAAACCCTCACAATGAAACTGAATGATGTGCTGCTCAAGCGGCGTTGGAAGTTCGAGGCAGCTGCACGATTAGTCAGGGCCTTTATGGTGCGTTCTATTTGCCCGACAAAAAGATTATTATTTTAGATACTTAGCTTAGCTATCTTATCACTAAATGCATTCCACTGGCGTAACTACACAAGACGCTAGCCCTACCAAGTCCACTTCCAATCCCTAACTTCGCATGCGTAGATCTACCAATATTATTTACCTCATGTATTAGAATAGATGTACAGGGTGATTTTCACTTGAATGATTCTAACCACATGAAAATATAAAGTTTCAAAAACCTAACCTAACGAAACCTAATCAGATCTAACCGAACCGAACCAAAGCAAACTAAACCAATATTTAAAAAAAAAAACTTTTCTGACTTCCTACCCGGGATCCTAGAGGATGTGAATCCGAACCGGACCGTACCGAACCGAACCTATCCAAACCTAACCCTACCCAACTAAACCTAATTAGCAGTACGTGTTGTAGTTCAGTTTGGTTAGGTTAGGTTTGGTTCAGTTTAGTTAGGTTCGGTTTGGTTTGGTTCGGATTCACATCCTCTAGGATCCCGGGCAGGAAGTCAGGAAATTTTTTTTTTTTTAAATTTATTGGTTCAGTTTCCTTTGGTTCGGTTCGGTTAGATTTGATTAGGTTTTGTTAGGTTACGTTTTTGAAACTTTCTCTTTTCATGTGGTTAGAATCATTCAAGTGAAAATCACCCTGCATTCATCTATTCTAATACATGAGGTAAATAATATTGGTAGATCTGCGCATGCGAAGAGGGATTGAAAGTGGACTTGGTAACGCTAGCGTCTTGTCGTAACTACAGAGAGGCCTGGATGGGCCACCCACCCAGAGCTTTCCAGACCCCCTCTCGAAAAATGGATCAACCAAATATCGTAGTTGAAAAAAGCAGTCAAGGAAGTTAAGGTAAATTTAAACAATTGGCTTTTACTTTTTGTATCACAGTTTTAATCCAATTTTATTTCTTCCTATCAACCACTATCAGACAGGCCGTGTAACCATTTATGCTCTTTAAAAGTACATTAGTATTTTTGAAGCTTTGTATAGTTTTTGCAAAGTCACCTGAAATGCTCCTAATACGGGGTTCTATCGATTTCATGAAATTTTGCTATATTATGCCCTTCAAAAGTTATCCAAATTCATATAAAATCTTCCTGGTATAATTTCAACCCTACCGACAGAGAAAAGGCGCGCTCTTTGCGGGCCGAGCACAAAGTATTTGTTTTTTGACCGACCCAGCGCAGGTGGATAGACGGCATCTGATTGACAGATTTTTTTGAGATCCGCTTTTAATTGCTTTCAGGTGTTCTTTGCGGGACCCCTTTAGTCGGCAGTATGAAGAGAGATAATAAATCAGTGTCGTTTCTGTAGGTATAGGAATAGAAAGTTTTATTATCTATTTTTATTTCTTTAGTTTACGCCAAAATTAAATGAAATAATTTTCATGAGTATATCTACCGCCGCCCATGTCACTTTCTTTAAAGGATATGCCAATGGTCGGCTTTAACGTTTGTGCAACTGACTTTGCAAAAACTATACTTTAAACCCTATTACATATTAGGAATTATAGATAGGTGAAGTGTACTTAAAATGGGATATTAAGGCAAAATTGGATACCGGCACTCCTGACCAAAATTAAGGTGGCAACGTTGCACTGCATCCATAGATTTGTTCATTGGAATCGCCATAAGCCGCCGTATTTTTTTTATTTTTGTGTGTGCCGCTTGTAACTTTTTATTTAAATGCTGTAAGAATTGACTACCGAATAAGGTAAGATATTATATTCTGCTGTTGATATTTGTTATAGTCTTAGGTACCGTAAAACATGCTGTTTTTGGCTAAATGAGAAACAATTAAAAAGTAGGATTCGTTTAAATATTTTATATGAGGTAAAATGGGAAATTGTTAAAATAGCTAAAATAGGAAAACGGGGTTTTAACTCAATTAAATGAATGATGACAACAAAACTATTTTTGTGTTTTTTTTGATCCCGCTTTTTTACGAACGATATTTTGTTTTCATTAAGTCTCTGTGTCTTTCTTTTATAATAAGCCTTATTGGCATTATTTTACTGGTTATTATTTAACCAAGAAATAATTTGTTTCAGTTATACCCGTTATACCTATGTTTGTGCCATATTAAGAATAAAGTGTATATTATTGTTAAGATTCCTAGACGATTTGTTTAAACAAATTATATCTCATTTTAGTTTTATCTTTGTGTCGTATTTTTTTTAAATTTTTGCATTGAACCAGTTTTTTGTATTTTTAATGGTAATTTTATATCTCATTTTACTTTAATAGTATTTCCCATTTTACCTAGACATTTAGTGTAAAATGGGAAACTGCAATGGTCTAGATCTTTCAAAATAACAAATTATTTGTAAGTGTTTAAAGTACTACAAATGAACTATAAGAAATAACAAAGAATATTTAATCAACAGCATAATGTTTTAAACCAATAACTTCAAAACTTTTTTTTTATAAATTTTTAAAGCCTAAGTATCCCATTTTAAGTACACTTCCCCTACAAACCCTTTTTCCAAATCTTTCAGCAACATTTAATAATGACAATTTTTTTATTTATTAGTCGTTAACTGAAACAACGACTCGTAAAACATAGCATTTTTAGTATAATTATCTTCAAATTTTCGTCTGCGGCACAAAACTACTACCAATTCTAAATCTTTCCTCAGCTCCCCCCTTTTGCTGAAAACCCATCCATTATTAAAAGCTCGTTCCCAAATGCCGTCGCTCTGTCAATCTGTCTGTCCGTCGCTCGCCTTTTTTGTCCACTGAAACCCAAAAACTCCTGCGCCAATATTAACGAAATTTTACTCCTAAAAACAACCCTCTAAAAACTTTATCCCTAAAAAGCCATAAAAATCTTAGTTTAGACAATTATAACTAAATTTGGTATTTGTGTATCTGACCCTAGAGTAAAATGTATAGATATTTTTGACCTTATTTTGTCCACTTTTCTTAAAATTTTCGAATTAGCCCATTAAGACTCGTAAATTTTTTGTACACACTTATTCAACCAAGCATTCGCAAAAATCTTTGACTTATCGCCAGCCCCTCCCTAAACCCTTCCCAGATCTGATACCTTTACTTATTTCACATTTTTTGAAAGGAATAGTACAGTAGAATTTTTATTTGTTTATTATATTCGCATTATTTATTATTATTATTTACATATTTATGTGTCATTGTTTATTGTATTGCTGAAATTTTTACGTCTGCATATCCAAAAAGAAATTACAATACAATACAAAAAATTTTCAGTTATGAGCAAGTAAATGAATCATGTCTGTGTTCCATGAAGATGATGATGATTCATATGTGAGTGGGCCTTGCAGCCCTTCCACTGCGACCACCAGTGGGTCTATTGTGGCTCACTTTTGAATGGTTTCTCACCACTGTATGCCTAATCCTCCAAAAAGGCCGGCTATCAGTTTGGGTGAGACACTGTTCAGATCTTCTGAGTCGATCTGAGGTTTACCGAAAGTATTCTGACATAAACGTGCAATAGCCGGACATTCGCACAGTACATGTCTGACTGTTTCGTCATCCTCCATACAGAGTCTACATTCGGTCTCTTCTGTTAGTCCCATTCTGTGCATGGGCACTCTCAGTCGACAGTGACCCGTATAAAGACCAGTCACTATACGTATCTCCTGTCTGGTAAGTCCAATAATGTTCCTGGCTCTGTTTCTACAAGGTCCTTTAATGAACTCTTTAGAGTGAGCCAGTTCTGGTATATTTATCCAGTATTGTTGGAAGCTATTCTCCATCCATTTTAATATGGTTGATTTAGCAGCATTGTATGATATCCCCAGGGCTGGCTCGGGGCCGAAAAACTCGGCAGAAGCCGCTTCCCTCGCTGCTAGGTCTGCGGCCTCATTTCCCTCCATGAAGATAAATAAAACATTAATAGCAAACCTACAGGGAAAATTGCTTAAATTTTGAAATCTTATGAAATTTCATATTTTTACCAAAATGCTATATGAACAAGATGTCAAGGTAATTGCAAATATCAAATTTAATCAGCAAGCAGCAAAAATTCTAAACAAAACAACCTATATTTTATTATACAGAGTGTCCCATAACTTAGGGGCAAAGTGCAGCAGGTGATAAAGGAGGTTATTTCCGAGAAAAAAGTTTATATAACATGGGGATCAACACACATCTATTTTTAAGATATAGGATGTTTAAAGTTAGAGAAGTGGGGGGGGGGGGAAACGGTTTTACAAAAAAAATAAAATCTGTCACAGCCAGCTAATTGTGATTCAAAAATGTGATATTCCTTTTTTTGATAAGATTATAAGTTAAGGAGATACAGGCTGACAAATTATCCTCCAAAAACTTATAAAACATAATATATATTTTTTTTTAAATTAATTTTTGCTTACTTATTCTTTTAAAAAATATCAATAATATTTTATTACTCTACTTTGATTACTCTTGCTAGAGACTTGTTTTGATTAACCAAAAATGTAAAAAAAAACATTGCGTTTACTATGGCATTTATAAAAGTTTATACCAAAAAAATAGTTTTTTCTAAAAAAAATTGACCGACTAATTTTTTTCAAAATAATTTTAATTGCAATTTATTGCTCTTGCTCTAATACATGACTCTACCCAATTTCATATTTTTACTACGTTTTTTTAAAAAGTCATCAAAAGTTAAAAAAATTGCCAACTTTGATGCTCTGTATCTCGACAAAGAAAGAGTTTTGACCCATGCATTATAGGAACTTTTTTATCAGAGATGACCTCCTCTATCACCTGTTGACCTATGGCGCCTAAGTTATGAGACACCCTGTATTTTCAAATTCTGGATTTGTTAAATATAGATTTATTCAGTTTTTGTTCCTTTCTGATATTTCTTTAACATAAACTTGTGCGTCAGTTTATACAGGAAGTATATATTTTGTTAAAATCTAGTTTGCATTTTTATGAAATAATTAAAAAGTAAATTTTTAAAGAAATTGTGATTTATACATCCATTTTAACTAGAACTAAAGAATAAGATTTATATAGGAGCAGAGAAGACATAACATTTTTTGAATAGATTCCAGACATTTAACTTTTCTTTTAAATTGTCAAATTAAGTGTGCAGTGTGTCCATAATGATACTCCTAAATTTGACCTTTAAATTTAAATAACTAAATATTCTTTTTCTAAGAATAAAGTTCCTTAAATTGAAAAAATATTTTTTTCCACTTGAATTGCAATTAAATACAATAAGAACAACTAACAAAACTTACAGTTGTATTTCCACAAGGTGAGCTACTTATATTGTCCTCTCTTTCTATCATAATCCAGTTTTGGATGTAAATTTGATCTCGATAGATAGACAGGTATACTTTTCTTTGGCTGTGTTATTTCCCTCGATATTTTTAAAAGAGTTTAATGGTTTAGGATGAAAAATATTTGAAATTTTGACAACAATGGGCTCACTCACACATCGGCTCTTCTTTGGTTGCTTAAAATGGGCTAAAGAGGTTGCAGGAAGGGACTCTTCAATTGCATAGCAAAATCAGAACCGCTCTTCTTTAGGTAAACAACACACAAGCCTCTTTTCACGATTTTGTCCGTTTTGATAAAAGACGGTACACAAAATTTGTTTTTTTTCTTTTTATGTATGATAAACTTCGATTTCGCTCATGTCTTGTTTTGATAAATGACGTTATTGATAATGTCCGGTTATTAATAATTCCGTTTTTGAAATTGACCCATTATACCGTTTTCCATTGTGATATTTTTTAAGAATTTTCCTTTGTCCTTTTATAATAAATGTGGGGGTCCATATTTTTCTTATTATTTTAACAAAATTATTATGCTAGAGCAAAAACGAATTGTAAATGTTAATGGTAAAAGTATTGGAAGAAACTGATTTTAATTTATTTGATATTATTATTATGGAATATGGACCCGGACTAGTAAGAAGTCATGGTGGCTCGGAGCATTTCGAAACGAAGCAGGCGGCCCTTTCTGCCTGGCCCGACCGACGCTCGGTCGCTAGGGCCGGCTGGCTGGATTTTGTTTCGTTTGCGACCCGAACTCAGCGCACCACATGCTGCCTACGACTCGATTGTCTACTGGGATTCTAGTCAATTGCTCTTATTTAAACAATCTCATTTTTCTAGAGGACCCCACAGGACTATACAGGACTTCCACAGGACTATACAGGACTCCACAGGACTATACAGGACCTAGAGGGTACTGGCGCCTAAGGGGTGCCCTAAGCATGATTAAGTACTACGGCCGGCAAAGGCAAATCGGCTCCCTAAGAAAAACGAGAGTGCGACTTTTTTTATGGGCGCCTTTTCAGCCACAGGACTCTACAGAAGGACTATACAGGACTTGTACAGGACATGTACAGGACTATACAGGACACTACAGGACCAAAAATTTATTAAAGTCCTGTAGGATGGTGTACAAATTTGGTTCAGCTGATTACCCCTCGGAAAGACAGGTAACAGGACACAAGTCAAATTTTTAATAACTAGTGGAAGTTATTTAGTTTAGTTAAGGATTTCTTTTACCAAATTATGCTACAATGTAAATCTAAAAATAAAAATTGTAATAATTATTCATAACAAAACGAAAGGTTCTTACTAGTTTGGAAATGTTTTTTTAAACTTTGCTATTATAGCCATACTTCTTTATGTTCAATTTAGCACTGTGCGTAAGAGTCATTTACAACCGTAATAGCCATGTTTAGAAAAACATTTCCAAACTAGTAAGAACCTTTCATTTTGAAATTTGTATTGGATAACTTGGCTTTACTTTATCTCAATCAGCCTGCCAAAGCTCAGCTCTCTAGCATTTCTGCAAGTGAGCAATGTTACTTTTACATAACTTTACTTGTATAGGGGAGGGGAGTCAATTAAAATTTTGGGGTTTTTTGATTTTTTCCAGGGGTTTGGTCATAATTTTTATCAGTCTGCCAAATTTCAGCTTTGTAGCATGTCTGGAAGTACAGTAGAATTTTGATGATCTATACATGAGGGAGTGAGTGGCAACTTCGACGTTTTTTGAAATATCTTAACTACTTTACTACTTTATGGAAGTCCATTAAACTTGGAAGGGTTGTTAATTCTACGAAGATCTACGACTGTGTAAAGTTTGAGATTCGTAGCTCATTCCGAAGTAGAGTTTTAGATAGGTCAAATATGGGCTGAAATGTTTCAAGCAGCGCGAACTTGGCGAGGCACTGCCGTGCCCTCAGATTAAATAAAAAATATTTTTTAATTTTGATTTTCTTATTTTTTGTACTTTTGAGGAGGTGCCGCACCATGCGCCCTTAAAGAGCTACCGCCCGTGCCACTAGTATAATTGTAGTTAGTCGAATTGATTGGTAGCCGGTTTGGTCTTTGGCGCTTCGATTGCAAATTTGAATGCCCGCCGGCCACGACCACCGCGGAAAGCAAAAGTTGCAGGCAAGGCTTGCTTGCGAATTTCGTCTCGTCTCGATTCCGATGGTTCGTTTCGTTGAGCAACCAAAACAAAACAACTACAAGAACCACGCCAAGACAAAGAGTCTTGCAACCATATCTATGGCGTAGTAAATTTATTGCTACATTGCAAACTTAAACAATTTTAAACGATTTTTGTTTGGCATTAGTCGGTAAATAATTTTTTAAGCTCTTACCAGTGTTGCCAGACTTTTCTGATGACTTTCCTTCAACTAAGTGACAAAAACCCTTCTTATTCTTGAAAACATTAAAAGCCACTTGACATGGAGCAATACACTTGCAGTTGCATGCAAGATTAGTGTCCCTGAAGGCCGCTTGACATGGTGCATGACAATAAAATTTGCAGGCAAATGCATGAAATCATATGAAATTTTGCCCAGGTGCATGCGCAGCACAAATCCAGCTGATTGTTGCAGGCAATCCATTTTTATCGGTCCGGTGCCATTTTTTTGCATGCAAACTGTATTTGCATGCAAACTAGGGAACTTTTACCTAGATTCTGGGGAATCCATGCATGGCCATGCACAATGTCAAACGAAAAGAAGATTTTTTGCAGGCAACAATTTGACCGAAATTTTTTGCTTGCAAATATTTGCAGCGCGTCATGCACCATGTCAAGCGGCCTTGAATGACATATTTGTTTGTTTAAGGCCGCTTGACATGGTGCATGACGCGCTGCAAATATTTGCAAGCAAAAAATTTCGGTCAAATTGTTGCCTGCAAAAATCTTCTTTTCGTTTGACATTGTGCATGGCCATGCATTGATTCCCCAGAATCTAGGTAAAAATTCCCCAGTTTGCATGCAAAGTACAGTTTGCATGCAAAAAATGGCACTGGACCCATTGGCGTAGCTAGCCTTGCTTTTCAGGGGGAGCCGTGGCCCCGGTCTATCTTGAACAAAAAGAAAACATAGGTTTTAAAGAGTCGTGCAAAGTGTGCAATGAATAAAAAAAAATACGCGCATTAAATGTTCTAATATTTTAATATAACAAATTTAATAATACATTTACAAACTTGTTTATATGTATACACAGGAAATATATAATTCAGCAATTCTACAAAGAAAGTTTTCTACGTCGCTGACTGAAAGCGTCTATCACACTGTCTAAGTCGACCTCAACATCTTTTTCTATGAATAACAATGACAAACCTGAGTGTCTCTCTTAAGTCATAGTTGTTCTAAGCGAATTAAAAACTCTCCTCATGGCAGAGAAAGACCTCTCGCAAGTTGCACTTAAAATTGGAAGAATACTCGCAACTTTAAAAAGTTGGTAGAGGTTTGGATAGGTGTTTTTTGCTATATGTTGTTTGATAGAATCATGACCAACAGTTTGATTTAACCGAAAAATACAATTCTTTAAAACGGTCATTTCTGCTCTTAGAGCAGAAGTATTAATATTAAAAATTTCCCGGTATTGCTCGACGAATTTATTCCATTTAACGACGTGGGAAAACTTAATATGAAAATGGTTATGAAATTGTCACCAAAATCGGAAAATTTCCTTAAGACACTAAACGCTAACCTCAAAAAAACTAAAAAGATTATTATATTTATTTTAGAAAAACAGTTTAAAAAGGTCTTTTATAACCTTACGACATCTACAACCCGATTTCGGAAACAGAGGGGCAGAGGTCGCTGTCTTTATTAAATGCTAAATTCAACTTACACTTCTATAATATTTTACAAGATGTCGCCAATATGTATAAAATATTCAGTATGCATAATTATGTTTAAATTTAAAAAATATTTTCGGGAAATTGCATAAGTGCAGAAAAGTTACCGATAATTTAAAGAGAAAAAGCCTAATTCCGCAAGACAAGGGCTTTTTCCTGAAATGTAAACATTATCTGAATGATTTTAAATTTTAATGCACCTATTTTATTTGAATATTTCCGAATAATAATAGAAAAGTATGTATTTTCAGCGTCATGTTCTTTTACTAGTAGTCGGTAGGGGAGGCCTAAAATATCTTAGGGGGGGCCTGAGGGACTTCAGGGGGGCCAGGCCACCCCTGGCCCCCCCTAGCTACGCCAATGACTGGACCGATAAAAATGGATTGCCTGCATCAATCAGCTGGATTTGTACTGCGCATGCACTTGGGCAAAATTTCATGCATTTGCCTGCAAATTTTATTGTCATGCACCATGTCAAACGGCCTTAAGCTTAGCTAGAGACCAGCGGCGTAGCGTGGGGGGGGGCGGGGGGTTCGTCGCCCCCCCCCCCCCCCCGCCCCGAGGGTAGTGGCGTCCCACAGGTGGCCGAAGCGCCCTCAGCTTGATTAAGTCGGGCCGGGAATGGCCAATTGAGTGGGTGCCAAAGGAAACTAACGACATGAAGACCTTTTTTTTTTTTTTGGTCGCAAGATTTGTGAGAGGCGCCTTTTTGACCTTTTTGTTTTTTTTTGCCACAAGATTTTTCATCAGTTTTCAGAGGCGCCCTTTTTAGCTGTCGCCCCTCCGCCCTTTCGGGCCTGCTACGCCGCTGCTAGAGACCCTGTATGTATGACATATTTTAATGATAAAGAGACGCGACAAACTCTTCAAAGTCAAATTTATTTAAGTCAAAATCAAAGGATGAAAATATAGGTCCTCTAAACTCTAGCCATGTTTAGAGAGAGACGCACCTTCTGTCCTTGTCAATTCATAAGCGTCGAAAAATAAAAATAAACGATTTTTAACAAAAACTATACAGGGGGTGAACGAAAAACATGTTTGTTTATATTTGCACAAGGCCAACATAAAAATAGAGGCCACGACCCTGAAAAAATCAGCTGTTCTCCCGGGGCTGAATTTTACATTGGGTCTTATGGAAGGTCAGACGTTTTTTTTATGATATTTTCAAAATGGCACTACAGATTTCCGCAAAATTTCAGTGAAATATTCTCAGACACCATCCCGATATTCCACCAAAGGTTTGTAAGGAAGCAACATGATTAAAAGGTTAAAATGTTCAAGATTTAGCATTCCTTATTTTGAATTCAAATTACCCGTCATGTACCACATGCCAACTGTTATATTTGACATGTATTTGACTTTGTCATATGTGATTGTCACATTCGCTTCTGCTTTAAACTTAATTTTTGTGTGAACTAATGAAGCGGCTATGAAAAATTAGGGCTTACTATACATTTAAAAAAAATTGTTCTGCCAGAATAAAGTAAAAACAATCTCAAAAACGGCTTTATTTAACAAAAAATCAAATATCCATGAACCGTCATTCCAACTTCAACGTGACCATCAAAAAAAAAATCAGCCCCGGATGTGACGTCAACAAAGTGGAGGATCGTGGCCCGTCCATTTTGATAGCCCTGATTTGCATAATGATTGATGTCACTCACTGCTGACCATTTAAATTATTTAAGTGACACGCCAATGATTTTGGCAAGAAAATAACATAACCAAAAAATGTTAATTTCAGTGACTTAGATGGGTTTGTCGCGTTTACCTTTGTAAAAATATGTCATACATACAGGGTCTGTCTCTAAGCTTAGCTATTTTACATGAAATGTTTTTGTTATGATTATTATATTCTAGCAAAAAGGACTCGAGCCAGTAAACAACTAGAAATCGTGAAAACAAACAAGAAGCAGATAATGTCATTAAACAATTAAATTCGTGACGAATTGGTTCAAAAATAGGATGGGCGATAAAATTAATTGCATCAAATATGTCGCTTCGGGAAAGTCTGAGAATTTTCATTCCAAATTCAATTACAGTTCAGAAGAGAGTTGGCAAAATGGCGTCTGCCTGTGTTTGAGTTTTAACTTTATTTGTCTATTTCAATCGAATATCGAATTTAATTTTATTTTGTGTACAGTGAAACCTCTTATAAGCGGACACTTACGGTTTCGTTGATTTTTTCCGCTTATTGGAGGTGTCTATGAGAGAGAACTGCGATATATTAATATACATTTATTAACAATTTTTTGCTGCTTGAGTTTTTCCGATATAAAATTTTTTTGCGATCTTTCGTGCTGATAGATGTTCCTTCTCCGAAACGTTAACAAATCCATTTTTTCACGTAAACTAAGAAGTTTTTTACTAGGCGTCACTTCAAAGAGATCTATTACTACCCAACTGAACAATAAAAATAAAACACAGCAGTCCCGCTGAATAAAATATGTTCTAAATACGACAGAAATATTTAGTCTCTGTATTAAAACGGAAAGAGGTAATTTCTTGGCTGCAGAGTGCGTTGTTGCCAATATACTACATAATATTTATGCCCATTTCGTACAGCGGTCCGTCTCGTTGTCAGAGGTTCGCGTCCGGTTAAGGGAGGTTTCAGAATTTTTTAACCAAAAAAAAATGTCCGCGTCCGGTTATTAGAGTGTCCGGTTATAGGAGTGAATTTTACATGTAAAGAAATAGGGAAAAGCTTGGTTCCAACAAATTTGTCTGCCTGAAGAGAGTGTCCGATTAGAGTATTAGAGGTGTCCGCAAGGAGAGATTTCACTGTAGCTATCTAATATTTTTACTAATTATACTATAACTGAATTGTAGATTTCTCCAGGGTGAAGTCCTTGAACCATTGTTAAAGGAGAAGAAACGAAAAGTCCTGCTTACTTCACAAATATTTTATTGTCTAATCACGACGCGTTTCGGTTTTTAAAAAACCATTATCAAGTGGTCTGGTCTGCAAGAATAATGAAAAAATATAATTAAATTATAATATTTAAAATAAAATATGCTAAAAAATCAGTGGCGTATATAAGGGCCCGCCCCCCCCCCCCCCCGAAGCTAAGACTTTTTTAGATATTTTCCACATATTTCATGAATACAAACATAAAATAGCATAAAATACGGCCTCATGAGGTCTTGGCCCACCCCGAAACTGTCTCGGGCCTCCCCCCGAAACTTTTTTCTATATACGCCACTGTATAAAATACTTACAGACAGTTAAGAATCATCTTTGAAACAAATGAAAAACTGGAACACACAAAAATAAAAAATTAAAAAACATTTAAAACAGTCTAAAACAACATACAGATTAAAAATCAGTCAAACGGACATAAACACGTAATTTTAATAAAATACAATTAATTGACAAAGAAGATATAGGTTAAAATAATAAATAATAAATAATATAAACAAAACCCAGATATCCGAAACAGGTACAAAAGCGACATCTAACATAAAATAAATAATGTAATAAATGAACAGAAACAATTTAAAATTGACAAAATCAATAAATAAAAGCAGACAAAGAAATCTTATTTGAAATTGTTTAAAACTTAACTACCTCTTTGAAGTGGGAAGTAAGCAGGACTTTTCGTTTCTTCTCCTTTAACAATGGTATACTATAACTGCTTAAATAAATGGATCCATGAAGGATCTGATACCTTCCTGGCTAGCCTATTAGCATACTTCAAGTGAAGCCATGATATATCAGCCTTGAAAACATTTTTTTATAAATATCTCAGAAACTAAAGCTTTTACGAAGTTCTTTGTTATTATACAAATTATTGAGCAAAACGTAGTGTACAGGGTGTCCCAAATTGGGCACTTTTGGGGGATTTAAGGTACTTCTAGGGAAGACAGAGAAAAACTGACCACGCATTGCGAGGCTCAAATTTCAAGAGAAGACTTATAGTGAAAACCGCATTTTGAAATATCGTCTCGTCTTTGAGCTACGGGGGCTTTTTGAAAAGTCTGCATTTTGGAGGGGGGTCTATAACTTCGTTATTATTGGAAATACTGATTTAGAGTAAATTGCAATTTTATAGACTTTGTCACGGGAAATTCAACCGCTAAATTAAATTGTAACTGTCACTTTTAGTTTTTGAGATATGACATAAAGTTGCATTTTTTCTTATGGAATGGCCTATATTTTAATTAATTTTCGAATTCGTGATTGAATTCTTTTCAAAATGATGTATCATATGTCATAGTTTGATTGAGCGGTTTCGGAGATAATTAAAGTTTTTTATTTTTGTCTAGTGTGCGTTGAATGACGTCATGCGCCATTGACGTGAAAGCCTTGCGGTCAAATCCTACTTCAATGCTCCTATATTTTTGTTGTCTTATACTATGCAAATCAAGTTGGCCTTGCGTCTTGGCGTTTTGTCATTGTTTTCAATTGTTTAAACAATTTGACATTACGCTTTGATATGAAATTATTTTGCACAAAAGCGTTTTAATTTTATTTTGAAATATGTATAATTTTTTTTTACTTTTTATAACTAGGCTTTGAGGGCCGTCAGCTGAATTATAATTTTTCCAAACCAGCCTTACTATATTTGTGACTGTGTAAAATAATAAAAATACTGGAGTGCCTTTACCTGCCTCAGCAGGAAATCATAGCGCACTAGAAATAAGTGAAAAAGCTGAATATCTCCTAAACCGCTCAATCAAACTATGACATATGATACATCATTTTGAAAATAATTTAATGACGAATTCGAAAATTAATTAAAATATAGGCTATTCCATAAGAAAAAATGCAACTTTATGTCATATCTCAAAAACTAAAAGTCACAGTTAAAATATAATTTAGCGGGTGAATTCCTCGTGACAAAGTCTATAAAACTGCAATTTACTCTAAATCAAAATTTCCACTAATAACAAAGTTATAGACCCCCTTCAAAAATGCAGACTTTTCAAAAAGCCCCCGTAGCTCAAAGACGAGACGATATTTCAAAATGCGGTTTTCACTATAAGTCTTCTCTTGAAATTTGAGCCTCGCAATGCGTGGTCAGTTTTTCTCTGTCTCCCCTAGAAGTACCTTAAACCCCCTAAAAGTGCCCAATTTGGGACGCCCTGTACTATATTCCGAAAACCGCATATTGATACGATGCTTCGTTAAAAAGTTAGCATATTTTCAACTTTTAAACTGTCAAAAAACTGTCATTAGCATGAATAAATTTTGACTAAAATCTAATCCGCTCGTTACAGTGTCGAATACTATTTTACCTGAAAATTTCATGAACATCGGTTCAGCGATTAGGAGCTATCGTGTAACGGATAGAAGAAAAATACACATACACACACACAGATTGAAATCACGACGATATTGCTAAAATAGGTCAAAATATATCCGAATAACACGTTTTTGGCGTTATCTGAAAAAATTTTTTTTGTCAGAAACAATACCTTCTCCAGCCATTGCTGCGGGAGCAAGGAAGGTAAAGATTAGGTTTGGCAAACTATCATTTCGATTTGAATGGTTTTTTGTACACATTAATTGTAAGGAATTTTTAACTTTTCTGATAATTATTTTTACTACATGTACTAAAATAAATTCAAATTTACATAAGATAATGAGTTCATGCACTTGCTATGTGCCCCCTAAATCTGCCACTTTTTTGCTTGATTACCTATGCAAAAATGTATAGATAAAACTTCGGCACCATAATTTAGTCAATTCTATTAAGTATTGTTCATACTCGTCTTAGTCTTTTGTTTTTGATTAGTCTTTGTCTTTTGATTAGTCTTAGCTGTCTTAAACAAAATCGGCTGTTCATACTCGTCTTTGTTTTTGATTAGTCTTAGTCATAACTCACTGAAAAAAAAAATCCATTTCAATAAAAAGGCCCTCTTCAAAAGTTATTTTCTACACAAAATGATCTGATTTAACCTAATCTGTGCACGAAACACAGACACGAAAGAACAAAAGCGAAAAGGAAAAAAAAGCAAATAAAATTTTGAGGTTATGTTGAGATTTTCTGTTATAAATATGATTAATGGCGGTAAATTCAAAATTTCAACCACGCGCTTGCGCTCTTCGGACGCCCTGTAAAACAAAACAACAAACATCAGCTGATGTCTGTCACTCGTCTTAGTCGTTGTCCTAAGGATTGAAAGTTGGCAACTCTTAAGACACAGACTAATCAAAAACAAAAGCAAAAGCATTGTATGAACACTCCCATAAGAAACAGTGGTTTTAACTTTCTTATGACAACCCAACAAACAATTAAAGTTGTAACGACGAAACCCCAACTAGAAAGAATTTCTTAAAAGTAACCGCAACGTACTCCCGCTACGTCTCAGTATACCATACAGCGACGTTATAATTCCCTAAGTGGGGAACCAATTTCTGGTTATAACTACCTAGCCAAGTGTTTAAAGTCACTGTAGTAACAACTACACTACTACGTCGTAGCCAGGTATCTACTACGTCGTAGAGGCTGTTTTTTTCCGTAATGGCATAAAAGTTGCGATGTAGTTGCAAATAATATAATCGTTTCTTTTTGGTAGAATTGTTACACAATATGGTGGACACAACAGTAAACAGACTCGCTTAGTTTTTTTGTTTGGTTATGGTTATAATATGAACTATGTTATCCAAAAGTGTGAGAATTTACGAGCAGAGGATCAAAATTCGAGTGCGACGCAAAGTTTTTTGTATAACATGCATTATATATATTGCAAAAAACCGGTGCGCCCGTAAAATTGAGCCGTTTTCTGGTAGCTGATGGAATTTTTGTGTTGTGATTTTGGAGGTTATGTTTTCATAATCGACAGTTAACTCCAACAAATGGTGCTTAAGAAGAGCATTTTTGGTAAGCTTCAACTAATTTGTTTATAAAATAGTATGGCTCTTTAATATGAGCTCATAAAACGACAACAAAAATATTACATTTTCTTTCTTACATAAAAACATGGCGTCCCAAACTATATTCCCTGATAGTCGAAAAGGTTACTTGAAAGTAGTTGCGGCTTTAAAGTTGATCCAAAAAGTTATTTTGTCTACATTGTTACATCAGATGTTACTATGATGACACAAACTTTTGTGGTAAAAATTAAAGTTATAATGTAGTTGTCGGATACACTTGTTTGGGACTCCAATGAAGCTTAACTTTCTAGTGGTAATTAAGTAGGATATAAAAGTCAGGACGACTACGAAATAACGACTAAAAAGAAAGTAAAACTTTAGCAACGTCCTATTGTGGTAGAGAAGACTATCAGAATCGACTATCAAGAAACAATCCTATGAAGTAGTTTAGAGGGTCGTTTTTACGAAACATCTACTATTTCCTGATACTAAATAGTAGTTAGAACTAAAAAGTAACAAATTTTGGTTGGGATCACCACATTTCTACTATAAGAAAGTAGCAAAGCCTTTAGAACATGTAGCCGCTACTATAAATGTTAGTTGGGAAGACATATGACTAAACCAAGACAAAAGACTAGACAAAAGACGAGTATGAACGATCCAATAAATTCCTAGATTTGAATAGTAGTCTTCCAAAAAAAAACCCAAAATCAAAAAAACTTATTTTTGTTTCTATTTTATTCTTGCATTTTTTCCATCACAATAAATTTAAGATTAAATTGAGTTTTTGGACCGAGGCCCTGCGGGCTCCCTTGAGGCTGCAGGCGCTAGGCAGGTGCCTAGAGTGCCTATACCGGCACTGGACATTACCCACGCCACTGATCTCCATAATAGATAGTTTAAGTTGTGCTACGTATTTTTACGTAAGCATGAGATTTGACAGATACGCAAGCGCACTTCGTCACACCGTCGTCAAGGTCACGTTAGGAGCTTACGTATTTACGTTAGCTTACGGCAGTCTGCGGGCACCTTAACGTTACCAAAGAATAGAATTGGTTGATTGACCGATCGAAAAATGAGGCCTATACGATAATTTCCACTTTCAGTACAAACGATTGTTTGCAAATATATTGCTACTGTGATTGAAAAGACAAAAAACAAAATTTAACATCAGAAAAACCCAGTGCCGCATTCGATATTCTCTGCTATTAGTAGACTTGTTATGGTAACGTAAAAACATTCAACTTAAACTCAAATTTGGAACAAAACGTAGAGCGCTTAACGTGCAGTTTTACGTAAAAATAACCGAACCACAACTTAAACTATCTAATGATGAGAGACAAATAGAATAGTAGTTGTTTGTGTGTGAATGTGTTTGTTTTTCACATGGCATCTTTAAATATAAGTTTAGGTATCTTTGCGTCCGCCGTCTCGTTGTGCATTTTATTGTGGTGTTGTTGGCCTCAGTGGGTTCGCATCGCATGTCTGCTGCAAGTGAGACTGCATCATTGCTATAGCGACCTTCAACTTCTCCAAGTGCAACCAGATGCAATGGCCGCAACACACACTGGTTCATATTTAATGTTTAACCAGCAAAAATTTGTATGTATAGTTTTTGCAAATTCACTTGAATAACTCCTAATACAAGGTTCTATCGATTTTATGAAATTTTGCTTCATTCTGCCCTTCAAAACTTATCCAAATTCATATAAAATCTTCTTGGTATAATTTCAACCCGACCGACAGAGAAAAGGCTTTGTGGTCTCACCACAAAGTATTTGTTTTCCGACCGACCGAGCCCAGGTGGATGGACGGCACCTGATTGGCAGATTTTTTTGAGATGCGCTTTTAATGGCTTTCAGGTGTTCTTTTCGGGACCCCTTTAGTCGGCAGTATGCAGAGTTAGAAAATAAATCAGTGTCGTTTCTGTAGGTGTAGGAATATATATATTATCTATTATTATTTCTTTAGTTTACGCCATAATTAAATGAAATAATTTTTATGAGTATATCTACCGCCGCCCATGTCACTTTCTTTAAAGGATATGGTCGGCTTTTATCTGTGTTCAACTGACTTTGCAAAAACTATAGTAAGTTTTTAGATATTAAGATTATGACCTCCGAATAGGCTTGTTTCCGGGATTGTCCTGTTATTGAGTGTTTTGCTCCGCATCTCGAACAAGGTATTAACGAGAAGTCATTTTGTCTTTTGAATTATTATAATATTTGTGTATATTGTAAGCAGTTACAATAAGTTGTTCATACTTTTTTTTTAATAATTAACAAAAACTTGACAATATAATGGGGGCAAAATGGTTAATTATGGTTCAGAACTATTAAAGGAAAACCAAGGAAAATGGCTATATTGCTCCTGCGCAACGACGAACACGTTCTTATTTACGAATTTTTCCTTTTTTTATATTCTTAATATATTTTCCTTTTCCTTTGTTTCTTTTATCCCGTTTGGCTTATTTTGCCCCATTCATCAAATAAGAGTTTTGATTATAAATGTGACTACTCTCATTATGCTACACATTGAGGCATAAACGTATATGTGTCGAAAAAAATCAAAATAAGTTTTAAGTTATATTTCTTAATTTTTTATTTCTTAATGATACAGAAAATCTTAATAAATAAATTGCAAATAGGTTTTTTATTTTTACGATAAGTTTTAGGATTGGAAAAATTCTTTGCCCGTTATGCCCCGGGTTCCCCTACTAGAATTATTACGTCTTCTATTTGCGACTACACGATTAAGAACGCGAATGTTTTTGTCGAAATCAGCTTTAATGTTAACGCACAAGAGAACAAATTCGATATAATGAAAACAAGGCCTTTTAAGTTTTACATATTAAGTAAGTTTTCTTTTAGATAATTTAAGGAAATGGGTTTTTAAACCACTAAAAATAATCCTAGTTTAATGGGAGCACCCAGGGGACGACCTTGTAACCCCCCCCCTCCATGCATATATTTTTTAAAAGCTGTTTGTTTCATGAATAAAAAAATAAAATAGCATCATGGGGTCTCAGCACTCCCAAAACCGAGCCCCTCCAAAGATACAACGCTGCTAATTTTACAGACAATTTAAGAATTGAATGCCCCTATCCGAGGCAGATAAATCATTTTTACCTTCCTAGAAAAGATATTATTTAAAAAAAAAAAATTTTTTTGGGATAACGCCAAAAATATGTTATTTGGATGTATTTTGACCTATCCTAGCAATATCGTCGTGATGTCTGTCTGTGTGTGTATATTATATATGTATTTATGTCCGTAACACGATACCCAACTAACATTTATAGTAGCGGCTACATGTTCTAAAGGCTTTGCTACTTTCTTATAGTAGAAATGTGGTGATCCCAACCAAAATTTGTTACTTTTTAGTTCTAACTACTATTTAGTATCAGGAAATAGTAGATGTTTCGTAAAAACGACCCTCTAAACTACTTCTTAGGATTGTTTCTTGATAGTCGATTCTGATAGTCTTCTCTACCACAATAGGACGTTACTAAAGTTTTACTTTCTTTTTAGTCGTTATTTCGTAGTCGCCCTGACTTTTATATCCTACTTAATTACCACTAGAAAGTTAAGCTTCATTGGAGTCCCAAACAAGTGTATCCGACAACTACATTATAACTTTAATTTTTACCACAAAAGTTTGTGTCATCATAGTAACATCTGATGTAACAATGTAGACAAAATAACTTTTTGGATCAACTTTAAAGCCGCAACTACTTTCAAGTAACCTTTTCGACTATCAGGGAATATAGTTTGGGACGCCATGTTTTTATGTAAGAAAGAAAATTTAATATTTTTGTTGTCGTTTTATGAGCTCATATTAAAGAGCTATACTATTTTATAAACAAATTAGTTGAAGCTTACCAAAAATGCTCTTCTTAAGCACCATTTGTTGGAGTTAACTGTCGATTATGAAAACATAACCTCCAAAATCACAACACAAAAATTCCATCAGCTACCAGAAAACGGCTCAATTTTACGGGCGCACCGGTTTTTTGCAATATATATAATGCATGTTATACAAAAAACTTTGCGTCGCACTCGAATTTTGATCCTCTGCTCGTAAATTCTCACACTTTTGGATAACATAGTTCATATTATAACCATAACCAAACAAAAAAACTAAGCGAGTCTGTTTACCGTTAGTGTCCACCATATTGTGTAACAATTCTACCAAAAAGAAACGATTATATTATTTGCAACTACATCGCAACTTTTATGCCATTACGGAAAAAAAACAGCCTCTACGACGTAGTAGATACCTGGCTACGACGTAGTAGTGTAGTTGTTACTACAGTGATTTTAAACACTTGGCCAAGTAGTTATAACCAGAAATTGGTTCCCCACTTAGGGAATTATAACGTCGCTGTATGGTATACTGAGACGTAGCGGGAGTACGTTGCGGTTACTTTTAAGAAATTCTTTCTAGTTGGGGTTTCGTCGTTACAACTTTAATTGTTTGTTGGGTAGCTCCTAAACTGCTGAACAGATTTGCATAAAATTTTCAGGTAAAATAGTGTTCGACACTTTTACGAGCTGATTAGATTTTGGTCACAATCCATTAATGCTAATGACAGTTTTTTGACATTTAAACACTTTAAGAAATGCTAAGTTATTAACGGAGCATTGTATCAATACACTGTATTTTACTCAATAATTCGTGTTATAACTAAAAACTTCGTAGGAGCTTTAGTTTCTGAGATATTTACAAAAAAACTGTTTTCAAGGCTTCACTTGAAGTGTCTATTTATTTTTTTTTAAATTTGTTTGGCCCAATCGTTAAAGCAACCCACTGGGCCAAGGGCTCATGCAATTAGCAAATTGATTCTTGGTTCGCTGAGACAAAGAGATCATTGGGATTTCTGATACACTGTGGTAAACCCATTAAGTAAACTAGATAGGGGAAAGTGGGGCAAATTGAAACATGCTTCACGTTGAAACAGCTCAACTTTCCTGCGCTACATAAATAATTTTAAAAGTACGATTCATATTTTAGAAGGCAGCTGAGCTGTGCTTCTGACAGAAACGCAATTAGGGAGGTGGGGTATCTCGTGGCAATTCCGTAAAGAGATAAGTAAAAAAAACGTACTTGTAGACAGTGGTGTTTATAGAAAAAAGTTTCGGGGGGGGGGGGGGGTCAAGACCCTATGAGGCCGTATTTTATACTATTAGCTCACACATATACTATACTATAGTAGTGTGAGCTATGGTGATCCTAATTTTTTCGAGAAAAAAAAAGTTGCTCCTATTTCAAAAATTTTTATATATCTTTGCGTTTCAGATGATTTTGAAACTTTTTTGTTGCGCCGTCTGTCTGTATGTCTGTCTGTCTGTCTGTCTGTATGTCTGTAACGACCAACGCGCATAACTCAAAAACCGCTAGGCCGATTTTAATGAAATTTGGTACCTAGGCTGGGTCTTGGGTCGAGATGGTCCCATTTAAAAATGAACAAAATCCACCAAACACAAGCCAAATAAAAGGGTGGGGGAAGATTTCAAAAATTAGAGTTTATGTGAAAATATGGCGTGTGTGATATCAAACGAAAGGTAATTGAGTATGGAGTTAAACAAAATACATTTGAGTTTTTTTTTTCTTCAAAGAGAGTGGGGTTGGATTTCAAAAATTAGAGTTTACGTGAAAATATGGCGTGTGTGATATCAAACGAAAGGTAATTAAGTCCGGAGTTAAACAAAATACATTTTAGTTTTTGTTTTTTTAAGGGTGGGGGTAGATTTCAAAAATTTGAGTTTAAGTCAAAACATGGCTTGTATGGTATCAAACTAAAGGTAATTTAGTCTGGAGTTGAATAAGATATATTTCAGGTTTTAGTTCTATTAGCTCACACGTACACTATAACTATAGTACCTAGTGTGAGCTTAGGGGCCCATATATTGGCAGAGTATTTTATGTTTGTATTCATGCAATATGTGGAAAATATCTAAACAAATCTTTGGGGGGGGGCGGTCCCCCCCTTATATATGCCACTGCTTGTACATATTTAGAAGATTAAGATTTTATTTAGAGTATAGTTGACTTTTGGTATTTTATTAGATCAACTATTTGATAGAATAGAACAACTATTTGAGAGAATCCTCTGCTTGAATATACTATACTCGTAGATAGTGCATAACTTATTCTAACACTAAGAATTTTAATATGCTTATCATGTCAGGCAAGCACGAAAAGCTCCCAATAGAAAATTAATGCTTTCCACTTTGTCTAAATTGCAGGCCTTAATCTCTTTCTAAGCCTCGCCAACCGCACCGTTTCAATCAGGAGCGTATCTCCTCTCTATCCTCGTTCTTACTTTTAATCATATAGGGGAAAGGGGGGCAAAATGGGTTACGTGGGTAAAAAGGGATACCGCAGTTTTATAAAACCTCTTAATTACAGATGTTTTGTCCCCATGACTGGTTCAACTCTCTGCAATATGATTGGTGCCAATCGGCTGAGATTAAGTGGGTTTTTGCTCAACATGTGATGTGCGCTGTTTATTGTAAAATCAGCTTGCGCATTTTGTGATGGTAAGTACATTTTTTACAGACTTTTGTGTACATTGAACAATTAGTGGGTTTAACGCGTTGCCAGTAAAATTAGGCTTTTACTGTGTATGATTTTTCTTTGAATTTAACTGGTGGTTTGGGATATAACGGGGTTTTTTCATGGGTTCAAAATGAGATACTTTGTTATACCTAGTAACCTATACCCCCTTTTGCCTCAAAAATGTTTTTTTAAATGTTTTTGGTAACATCACTGAAAGTTGTATTTTATGTTGATTTTGCAAAATTCGTGCAGGAGAGTCGACAGCAATAGCTAGTTAGACCAAATTTAATTATTATAACTGTATTTTTTATTACAACTTTTTATTTTTAAATAAGTATTTTAATCTTGGTTAGTATTTTAATAAATAAAACTTGTCTTTCAAAAATAATCATTTTAAATTACTTGCTTGTTTTGCCACATATAGGTACTCCATATTACTAACTTTAGAAGTTATGGTGGCAAGGCCGTACCTAGAGAGGATCAAGGAGGTTCAATCCTCTCCCACATATAATTGATAAAGTATGTTTAAAACAGATTTCTCAGCAACACAAATAAGAAAAAAAAGTATTTTATTTTCCCTCGAAATTGTTTTCTAGGTTCGACCATCGGTGCAAACATAAAAAACAGAGCCTTTATTTAGTTATTTTAAATTAAATACAGTGAAAGTCGCGAATAACGACGTCGCTTATAACGACATGTCGCATATTACGACGGAGACTTCGTAGTTTGGTTGGAAGTCCTCATATAACGACGACCGGTTATAGCGACCCTTCTTTGTTGGTCTCTTCGCCGTCGTTATATCCGACTTTCACTGTATATTAATGTAAAGAGTAATTTGTTGCTGTTGTTTTAAACCGATTTTGAGCGATTGCTTTGATTTAACATTTATAAAAAATCTGTGTTGTTTTGTTTTAACGGCTGGATATGCCACTGGATTTGACATGCATACAACCCTCCCGCCAAAATACCGATGCAAATCGATGTTGTACAACCTAGACCGTGCTTGGAGGAGATAGCGTATTATGATTCCAACTCTTTTGGGGTTAGTGCTAAAAGGGCTTATCTAACTTTATTCTAGATTTTTATAAAAATTTTTACTTTCATATTTCGTCATTGCTTGACGAAAACGAAAATTAAATCCAATGTTTTTTGAAGTGTAAACTTCTTTAGGCGCGTTTAGCAGTTTTTGTGGGTAGTGAATTGAACTGAGCCGTTAGGCTCGGCTATGTAACGCTCAGTCGGGTGAAATCGGCTCGAGTCGACTAACTGTGAGAAAGATTCAGCGAGCGATATGATGATGCAGATGAAGGCCAGTACACAGAAAAGTTCGGTTCGGTTCGCTTTGCAGAATATGTTATGTGCCAGTATTATTAATTTCGCCTTGTTGAAGTTTACACTTCTGCCGTGACAATAATTTTTTTTTAAATAAATTGTTTGCCTTCACTTATATACCACATTCTTTTAAACAGAGAATTTATAAAATAATTTTTATCTTTCTAGCCCGTGAAATCGCTAGAGAAGGTATTGTTGTCGAGGATTTTTTCTTTAGATAACGCCGAAAATTTACAATTATTTGAGTTTATTTGGACCTATCTAAGCAATATCTTTATAACTTCTTTGATAGCTCTTAAACCGCTAAACCGATTTTTATGAAACTTTCAGGTAAAATAGTTTTCGACACTCTAACTAGCTGATTAGGTTTGGGTCCAAATCCATTAATGCTAATAATAGTTATTTGACAGTTAACAAAATGAAAAGCTTCTAACTTTTTAACGGAGCATCGCATCAATACGTGGTTTTCGGAATGTAGTAGAACATATTTTTATTAGTAATTTTTAAAATAAAAAAAAGTTTCATAGGAGTTTTCGTTTTTGAGATATTTACAAAAAACTGTTTTCATGGCTGATATAGCGTGCTTTACTTGAAGTGTATTAATAAGCTAAGAAGGTATCAGATCCGTCATGTATATATTTATTTTTACCTTCCTAGCCCACACAGCAATGGCCAGAGAAGGTATTGTTTTCGACGAAAAAATTTTTTTTTGAGATAACGCCGAAAATGTGTTATTTGGGTGTATTTTGACCTACCCTAGCAATATTGTCGTGATGACTGTCTGTGTGTGTGTGTGTGTGTATGTATATCTGTCCGTAACGCGATAGCTCCTAAACCGTTTAACCGATTTACATGAAATTTTCAGGTAAAATAGTGCTCGATACTGCAACGAGCTGATGAATTTTGACTAAAATCTAAATGCTAATGACAGTTAAAAAGTTTTAAACATTTAACGGAGCGTCGCATCAATATGTGGTGTTCAGAATATAGCAGCGCGCGTTTTTTGAAAAAATTTATGTTATAACCAAAAAGTTTGTAGGAGCTTTTATTTCGCAGATATTTACAAAAAACTGTTTTTAAAGTTAATAAAACGTTTTTTATATGTAATTAAGAAGGAATCTGTATTTTTAGGTATACTTCAAAATAAAGATTTTAGTGGGACGGTTCACAAAAAGTGGGATAGAAAAATACAGTATAGTACAATGAACACATGCCCTATACTTTGGATTTTTTTAGAGTAAATATTTGACAATAAAAAAGTATATCATGCAAAAAATAAGATTCTCAAATGACGAAATACTATATAATATTTATGTAATTTAAAAACTCTTGGATTTTTTATTTATTTTATTTTAAAATAATAATTTAATTTTCTTAAAAAGCTTAACTGACGGAAATTGGGACAAGTATCTTATGAACTGTAGGATAAACTTAATCATAACAAAAACATTTCATGTAAAAAAAGCCAAGTACGCGAAAATGGCATTCCGTAAAAAGAATTGAGATAAAAGTAAAGCCAAATTCTTCAATACAAATTTCAAAATGAAAGGTTCTTACTAGTTTGGAAATGTTTTTTTAAACTTTGCTTTTACAGCCAAACTTCTTTATGTTCAATTTAGCACTGTGCCTAAGAGTCATTTACAGCCGTAATAGTCAAGTTTAGAAAAATATTTCCAAACTAGTAAGAACCTTTAATTTTGAAATTTGTATTGGAGAACTTGGTTTTACATTTATCTCAATTCTTTTTACGGAATGCCATTTTCGCGTACTTGGTTTTTTTTTACATAAAATGTTTTTGTTATGATTTCACTTCTTTTTTAAAGGAATTGGATAATACTTAATTTTTAAAGTAGTAAAATATGCGGAATATTGTTCAAAACTTTTGCAATGCCTTACTTAAATTTTTGAGGTTTTTAAATTTTTTTCCATGGTTTTATAGTCTTTCCTATTAGCCTTCCAAAGCTCAGCTCTCTAGCGTTTCTGAAAGTGCACAATGTTACTTTTACATAACTTTACATGTATAGGATTTTTGTCCTATAGTTTTCTCATAGTTCCTATCAGTCTTTCAATGCTCAGCTCTCTAGCGTTTCTGGAAGTGGGTAATGTTACTTTTACATAACTTTATATTTATAGGGAAGGAGAGTAAATGAAAATATTGGACTTTTAAAATTTTTTCCCATGGTTTTATCATAAATTCTATCAGCATTCCAATGCTCAGCTCTCTAGCGTTTCTGGAAGTGGGCAATATTAGTTTTATATAAATTTACATTAATAGGAGAGGGAAGTAAATTAAAATGTTGGTGTTTTTAAATTTTTTTATATAGTTTTATCATATTGTCATTCAGTCTTAAAAAGTTCAGCTCTCTAGCATTTCTGGAAGTGGGCAGTGCTACTTTTACATAACTTTACATTTATAGGGGAAGGAGGTAAATTAGAATTTTGGGGTGTTTTTTTTTCTATAACTTTATCATAGTTACTATCAGTCTTCCAAAGCTCAGCTCTCTAGCATGTCTGGAAGTAGGCAATGTTACTTTTACTTAACTTTACATTTATAGGGGAGGGAAGTAAATTAGAATTTTGGGGTGTTTTAATTTTTTCCTATAGTTTTATCATAGTTCCTATCAGTCTACCGAAGCTCAACTCTCTAGCATTTCTGGAAGTGGGCAATGCTATTTTTACATAACTTTAAATGTATAGGGGAGGGGAGTAAATTAAAATTTTGTGTTTTTTGATTTTTTCCTATAGTTTTATCATAGTTCCTATCAGTCTGCCAAAGCTCAACTCTCTAGAAGTTCTGGAAATGGGCGATGCTTGTTTTACATAACTTTAAATGTATAGGGGGGGGAGTAAATGAAAATTTTGGGGTTTTTCCAGGGGTTTGGTCATAACTTCTATCAGTCTGCCAAATTTCAGCTTTGTAGCATGTCTGGAAGTACAGTAGAATATTGATGATCTATACATGAGTGAGTGAGTGAGTGGCAATTTCGACGTTTTTTGAAATTTCGTAACTACTTTACTACTTTATGGAATTCCATGAAACGTGGAGGGGTTGTTAACTCCATGGAGATCTACGACTGCTCATTTCGAAGTAGAGTTTTAGGTAGGTCAAATATCGGCTGAAATGTTTCAAGAAAAGATGGTTACGGCGCGCGAACTTGGCGAGGCACTGCCGTGCCCTCAGATTCAATACCAGCTCGGGGAAATAATAAGAAAAAGAAGTTTTGCTACGGTACATCTGACTTTATAAATGCAGATATCCAGATATTATAAACGTCTTATAATTTTAATTTTTTTCATTTTTGTGGATTGCTCTATTTAACAACAGGATGACGGTGCCATCGCCGGAGGACTCTGGCGTGGAGTCACGAGAACACACAGTCACGCGATCTCGCTATTTTTTGGCAATCTTCCCCTTTTTGGAAGAACAGAAGGAGGAGCTGATATAAGCATGTTATGCATGGATATGTAGATATCTCAGTAGCGTATCCATGCTAAGTCTTTGTTTTGGACGAGGTGTTTGGATTTAACCGAACCGAATTGTAATGAATAAGGTACAACTCTTTCGTCTTATCAACGGCGCACGTAGGGGGGGCTCAGGGCCCGTTTAACCACCCAAACCTAAGATTTCCATAAACAGAATTGAGATAAAAGTAAAGCCAAGTTCTCCAATACAAATTTCAAAATGAAAGGTTCTTACTAGTTTGGAAATGTTTTTCTAAACTTGACTATTACGGCTGCAAATGACTCTTAAGCACAGTGCTAAATTGAACATAAAGAAGTTTGGCTGGAATCGCAAAGTTTAAAAAATCATTTCTAAACTAGTCAGAACCTTTCATTTTGAAAATTGTATTGGAGAACGTGGCTTTACTTTTATCTCAATTTATTTTAGGAAATACCACTTTCGCGTACTTGGCTCTTTTTTACATGAAATGTTTTTGTTATGATTTTATTTTTTTGTATTTTTTGAGAACTGCCGCTGCTGCTAATAGTTGTTAGTGGATGTATATGGCTATATTCTTTGTGATATGTAGGTATATACAAAAACGTAAAAGTCCATAAGAAGAACATAAAAAGAATGATGTTTACAGATTAATATCAAATAATTAAAAATAAATAAAAACATAAGCGACCTTTTTGTGTATTCGGCATGAAGACCAAAAAATGAAAGTAAAATCAGGACAAGACAATCACCAAAAAATACTACCTACACATAAATACAATGTCGGTTTTGACTAATTATATGAGCATCAAAATCTTTCAATAAAGAATTGCAAAATTGTTAAGCGCAATATGAGTTTCTAGGGTTACCAAAGGTTCCATATTCTGTTAATTTTAAGAGTTTCAACAGATCTGAAGAAACTCTTAAAATTAACAGAATATGGGTACCGGTTCTTAAAAACACTAAACGGCTCGCTTACAACAACAAAACTGAATCTCGGGAAAGTAACCAATCACCGACCAGCTCTGATATACGCCCCGCCCACCATAGCGTATACAACCTGCGCCCGCGACAGACTAACCACCAGTCTTCGAGAAGCCGACAAACAGTCAACATCTCCTGAAGATGCCATCCACTCGAGATGGCGAAACGTCGAGAACGAATTTCCAACGACGACGCCCGAAAGCACACCCACCATTGTCTTTCAAATAGTTTTACAACCATGTAAAAATTTCGAAAATCTATCAATCCATATTTGGGATATTTGTCCCTAAAGTTGGGGATTGAAAAACTTTTTCACAAATAAGCCACTGGCGCAAACAAAAATGTACCTGTTATCTTTTCGCTGAAACACCTTGTATATAGGAAGGTAAAAAAATTTAAAACCTAGTGTTTTAAACTACATTGTTGTTGAATAGTTAATATTTACTAAATTACACAAATTTGTTGATTTTTCCTATAAATAGAAAGATAAACAAAAAAATCTGTTTAACCTGATGTAGGTATTTTTTTTACTTTTACAAAGAAAAATGCTTTTTGTTTGTTAACTTTATAATCCGTTTATAAAAATTCAAAGAAAACAACCGATAATAAAAGGCAGAAAGTTTTCTTATAAAAGTATACAGTGAAACCTCCTATAAGCGGACACTCACGGTTTCGATGAGTTTGTCCGCCTATTGGAGGTGTCCGCTTATGAAAGAGAATTGCGAAATTTCAATATATATTTATTAACAATTTTCGCTGCTTGAGTTTTTCAGATATTAAATAATTCTCCAGCTGCAGAGTGTGTTGTTGCCAACATACTACATAATATTTATGCCCATGTCGTGCAGCGCTCCGTCCCGTTTTCTGAGGTTCGCGTCCGGTTAAGGGAGGTTTAAGAATTTTTTACCCAAAAAAAAATTGTCCGCGTCCGGTTATTGAAGTGTCCGGTTAAATGAGTGAATTTTACATGTAAAGAAACAGGGAAATGTTTGGTTCCAATAAATTTGGTCGCCTAAAGGGCGTGTCTGCCTAATAAAGGTGTCCGGAAGGAGAGGTTTCACTGTACTTCCTATGCAAATCCAAAAATAAATACCGCATTTGTTAACTCCTTACTCTCCACCTTCCTGTACCCTGCAAATCAATAAGTGTTGTTTTCCTCAAAACTGCAATATTTTAGTGTTTTTTACCTAAAAGGCGGATAGAGCCTATTGATAGCCAAACTTTGAAAATTCATATTTCAAAAACTATATAGTTTATCAATAAAAGCACCTCGTTACAGTACGGTGGGGCCATAGAGATGCCAAAAAACCACACCCTGAGTTAAGATGCGGAAAAACGCGAGGGGTCATCAGCTTTCAACAGTACTGTACAAATTTCACAACAGGACCCGACAGTACCACGACAGGACCCAACAGTACTCGACAGTACACGACAGTACCCAACAGTACTCAACAGGACCCAACAGTACTCGACAGTACACGACAGTACCCAACAGTACTCAACAGTACACGACAGGACCCAACAGTACTCGACAGTACACGACAGTACCCAACAGTACTCAACAGGACTCAACAATACTCGACAGTACACGACAGTACCCAACAGTACTCAACAGGACCCAACAGTACTCGACAGTACACGACAGTACCCAACAGTACTCAACAGGACCCAACAGTACTCGACAGTACTCGACACTACCATGAGCGCATCCAGGGGGGGCCCCGGGGCCCGGCCCCCCCCCAAGCCTTAGATTTTTTAATATATTTTCTACATATTTGATGATAAAACATGAAAAATACCTTAAAATTTGACATCAGGAGGCTTCGGGCCCCCCCAACCCCAACCAGTGGGGTAGTTGCGAAAAGACATGATGACCTTTTTTGTTTTTTTGTTTTTTTTTTTTTGTTTTTTTTTTGGTCGCAAGTTTTTTGAGGGCACGCTTCGTAGCTGTCGGCCCCCCCCCAAGACACATTCCTGGGTGCGCCACTGACACTACACGACAGGACCCAACAGTACACGACAGTACTCAACAGGAACCAACAGTACTCGACAGTACACGACAGGACCCAACAGTACACGACAGTACTCGACAGGACCCAACAGTACTCGACAGTACACGACAGTACCCAACAGTACTCAACAGGACCCAACAGTACACGACAGGACCCAAGTCCTGTTGGACGCTGTACAAAATTTTTGGGTGCCGATGACCCCTCGGAAAAACGTCATTTAGCGAATTTTAGGGTAAGGAATCCCATAAGACCAAAATGGCCAAACTTTGAAAATTCATATTTTAAAAACTATATAGTTTATCAACAAAAGCACCGAGTTACAGTACGGTGAGGCCAAAGAGTTGCGAAAAAAGCACATCCTGTGTTAAGATTCGAAAAAACGTCATTTAGCGAATTTTAGGGTAGGAAATCCCATAATACCAAAATAGCCAAACTTTGAAAATTCATATTTCAAAAATTATATAGTTTATCAACAAAAGCACCGAGTTTCAGTATAGTAGGGCCATAGAGATGCGAAAAAACCACACCCTGTGTTAAGATTCGGAAAAACGTAATTTAGCGAATTTTAGGGTAGGAAATCCCATAAGACCAAAATAGCCAAACTTTGAAAATTCATATTTCAAAAACTATATAATTTATCAACAAAAGCACCGAGTTGCAGTATAGTAGGGCCATAGAGATGCGAAAAAACCACACCCTGTGTTAAGATTCGGAAAAACGTCATTTAGCGAATTTTAGGGTAGGAAATCCCATAATACCAAAATAGCCAAACTTTGAAAATTCATATTTCAAAAATTATATAGTTTATCAACAAAAGCACCGAGTTGCAGTATAGTAGGGCCATAGAGTTGCGAAAAAACCACACCCTGTGTTAAGATTCTGAAAAACGTCATTTAGCGAATTTTAGGGTAGGAAATCCCATAAGACCAAAATAGCCAAACTTTGAAAATTCATATTATAAAAACTATATAGTTTATCAACAAAAGCACCGAGTTGCAGTATAGTTGGGTCATAGAGATGCGAAAAAGCCACATCCTGAGTTAAGATTCGGAAAAACGTAATTTAGCGAATTTTAGGGTAGGGAATCCCATAAGACCAAAATGGCCAAATTTTGAAAATTCATATTTTAAAAACCATACATTTTATCAACAATAGCACCGAGTTTCAGTATGGTAGAGCCATAGAGATGCTAAAAAACCACACCCTGTGTTAAGATTCGAAAAAACGTCATTTAGCGAAGTTTAGGGTAGGAAATCCCATAAGACCACAATAGCCAAACTTCGAAAATTCATATTTCAAAAATTATATAGTTTATCAACAAAAGCACCGAGTTGCAGTATGGTAGGACCATAGAGATGCAAAAAATTAAACCCTGAGTTAAGATTCAAATTTTAGAGTAGTGAAAATTAAAATTTTAAAAATGATACAGTTTATCAGCAAAAGCACCGAGTTGCAGTATAGTGGATCCATAGCAGTGCCGTAACTAGGGGGTGCCACCGGCGCCCCCGCAAAAGGCGTCATCGCCAGAAGGTGCCATTAGGCGTCTTCTGAACCGAACTCTAATAAAAATTCTAGTAAAACTAGAATAGGGAGAAACTGTCACCCAACCCAGGCTTTTTTGTCACACGCTTGGCTATGCGAAAATTCACAATCATAGTCGGTATTAAAAACGTACAAACAAACAAACAAACGAGTCGGTTTCCTGTTTTTTCATTTTTGTAATAATACTCCTAGAATCTTCTTTTGTCGAAAGTAATCATAGCCCGTAATACAGAGCACAATAACATTGCGTTGCGTCGTCTTAAAAAGTGCAAGATCGGGCCATTATCAAAGATTAAAAACGGCATCATATGCAGAAAATACTTATAAGTAGCGAGACCAATTGTTAATTAAAATCGCTAGGCGGCAATGTTGCTCTATTCCCCATCTATCTGGAACAATAATTTCATGAAGAATACGAGCATAACAAAAACTGTTTAATGCTGCCACTTATTTTTGTTTTTGTTTTATTTTGAATTTTTTGGAAAACCTAACCTTAAAGTTTGTTTTGATATTTTTGGGGTTTCAGCAAAAACCTTTAAAAAAGAAAGTCCTTGTTTGGGAAAAATTCCGATCAGGTGATAATTTCTCTCTTTGTTAAAAGTTATTTTCTTTTTGATCACCTGATCATTTTGGCTAAAATCATGCGCGTTTTACACACGCTGGGAGTTTGAAGCGCCACCCTGTGTTTGACAGGGGAATGAAGAAACTCACTTCCGACAAGAAACTGAAAGAAGTCACACGTGGTTTTAAGTTTAAGACCGAAATTCCAGCAACAAGAAAAGACCGCGGCCGCGAGTTAAATTTTGGAACTGCTGCTGAATGAAATAAGGTAAGCTTCTAGTGTGTTGCCGATTTTTTATCCATTGTTTTTAGTTCAATAAACGTCTGTTTTCCCAGACGGGGCGAATTTAATTTTGGGGTAATTTTTTTTGGGATATCTCTAGTTTTCTCCCTTTTGGGCAAAGCCGACTTGGTCCTTGTGACCCGCGTCTATTTGGCCCTTCGCGCTCAGATGTCTAAAAACATTTGATGTATAAAAAATCCAAGTACACGAAAATGGAATTCCGTAAAAAGAATTGAGATAAAAGTAAAGCCAAGTTTTCCAATACAAATTTCAATATGAAAGGTTCTTACTAGTTTGGAAATGTTTTTTTTAAACTTTGCTATTCCAGCCAAACTTCTTTACGTTCAATTTAGCACTGTGCCTAAGAGTCATTTACAGCCGTAATAGCCAAGTTTAGGAAAACATTCTTACTAACCTTCCTTAGGTCGGGTCAATGCATATTGCATTTTTACCGGCTTCGCCACGTTTTATGTCGAGCCTACCAAAAATACTACAAACATAAAGTTTAGTACCCGTGAATAAAGAAAACAAAAGTTTTTCGTGGCTAAGCGAGTAGTGTTAGATTTCCAGTGATTGTCATGGTGCCAAGACCTCCTACATTTCCAACCATGTTGGAAAACAATAGCGGCATTGTTTCGGTCGGCCCCGACACGGCCGTGTTTAATAAAAGCACTTTTTGACGTTCGTTAAAGAAGCCAAAGAAGAGATAAGCACTATAAACACGAATACGTCGTAAAAAGTTATGATAAAATGAGTACGATCGCTCACTTTTTTAATGTCATCTTAAATAGAGATCTAAATTTATTTTTATATATCTCTTTAGGTCTTGGGAATGCTAAAACGAAACTTTTTGTTTAATTTTTTCTTAAATTCATAGTTCTTTTAATTAAATAAATTCATTGAATTAAAACAATTAGCCACGTGATTCAAAACAGGCGGTCTACCAATCAGAGTGACGTCACAAAACAGTAAACGCCTCGAACGAACCTATTTTCTGTGTTATTTTCTTATGGATGGTAATGTTTGCTTTGGTTTAAAGTGCGAATTATCGTCCTAAATTAGATTTTATTTTGTGTTTTGCTTATAAAAAACATTTTCAATGGAAAACGGATTCTCCAAAGCCGATAGCTCCAACTTGCCAATGCTGAATTCCTTTATGGTGGCAGGCTTCTTTGCCAACAACAGTCATTTTTGTTTTGCGGAATTTAGAAACGTTAAAATGTTGATGTAAATATTCGATGAGTTGTTTTGTATATAACTGAAAGTTTTTTTACGATATTCTTCGCCTACTTTTACTCATTTAGATTTTGAGGTTAGGTTATATGTTTTGCTTTTTTGTTTAATATGCCACTTACAATAGATTCAATTAAATACCCAATCATTATTATTTTAAGCATTAAGAAACAATCAAAAATTGCTTTTTTAAAACAAAATTTTCTAAATACATTCTACATACATACTAGTCCTGCCTATGCACTGCCTAGTCTTGCATATGCACTGCTCAGTCCCACATTTAGCCTGCATGTGCACTGCATAATCCTGCATTTAGAGGTACTCCCTAGGCCTGCCTAATAACTGTCTAGCACCGCCTAAAAATTTGTACACCTTTCTGCCTATTATAGTTGTTCACTCCTTGTTAAAAATTAATAGAAACAATTTAGTAACACTCACTCAAGGTGGTCTTCACAAATGTAAAGTGAAGATGTATCAGATAAGGCCCTTGGGTCTCTTCGAGCAAGTTCTAGCCACTTTTTCCGTTCTTTTACTGCTGCAGGCACATGAATAAATAGTTTTTCAGGTGTTTTTATGCTAGTATTCAAACACTGGGGCACTACACCCCACTTATAGGACATATTTTTACATAAAAAACAGTAAAAACAAAGACCAAAAACAAATAAACACTTGAATGCCGTGTATCTGTCCGCGAGATTACTGCGCTGTGACGTCATTGCAACGCCATGCTGGAAATGAGCGTTTTAGCGCCAAATTCAAATCGGAAATTAGAAAACTTGATTTTAAATGTAGTCATGATAAAATATACTATTTTAATAATTTTGCGTAGCAAATTAGGGATCTATGTATCATTCTAACTCTAACTAACTCTTTTCTAAAATTTGTCAAATACCCTATTGCCAGCCTGTGGAAGTGAAACATCTCTTTTTAACTAAACGGCTAAATTGGCATTCTCTCTCACAGTCCAACTGGGAAAAAAAAAGACAGATATAGACAAGCAATTCATTAGAGAGAGAGGTTTACTTCCAAGCAAAAGATTCAGATTTACCAATTTTCCGTTATGCCTTTACCGTGTAAGTTTAAATACCGTGGGAAAAATAAGGTGACATTAAAAAAGTGAGCGAGTGTACCTATTTAGGTAAAATAAAAAAGTTAAAGCAGCCCCACACTATCAGAATATTGCAATGATGTAACTGGGTCGCATAGACACAGTTTAGGGTGGCAAGCTTTATGGCGCCGATTTTAAGATACAAATAATATACATAAAATTTGTTCTTCAAACCTTTTTTTTACAAAATGAAATACTTTTTTATTTAAACTAATTTAATTTTGGTATTTTTATTCAGTGTCGGACTGACCCGCCGGGCAACTGGCCAAATTCTCGGTAGATCCTGCCCTAAAAACCTGTCCTTTAATCACGGTGGATAGAATAGTAACAAGTAATTGAGAAAAGGAGCGCCAGAAATATAACGACTCATGTTACCTTTGTGGACCTACAAAAAGCATATGATACCGTTCCAGTAGAAAAATTTTGGACAGTTTTAGAGCAAACTAATATCAATCATACATACATAAAAGCGATAAAAGAACAATACAAAGGGTCAAAATCTAAAATTAAAATTGGAAATCGACTTTCAAAAGAATTCCTGGTAACAAAAGGCTTAAGACAGGGATGTTGTATCTCTCCAACTCTTTTTAAAATATATATCGCAGTAGCTCTAAAAAACTGGAAACGTAAAGTGCACGGCATGGGAATACAACTTAACGACCGATTTACAATATACACACTACAGTTTGCTGACGACCAAGTAATTGTGGCTAATGATAAAGAAGACATGGAGTATATGATGAGAAAGTTAACAGAAGAATACCAAAAGTGGGGACTAACAGTGAACGTGGACAAGACACAGTACTTATGTATTTGAAACGAATCCAGTGAGTTAGTACTAGAAAATGGACAAACAATATCTCCATGCAATGAGTATGTATACTTGGGTGTCACATTTGATAAGACAGGAACAGACTGTAAAGACAAATTGTGAAAGGCTTTCGCGGCCATCGTCCAATGGTGGGTGTGCTTTCGGGCTGTTCGGCCGTCGTCATTGGAAATTCGTTCTCGACGTTTCGCCATCTCGAGATGGCGAAACGTCGAGAACGAATTTCCAACGACGACGGCCGAACAGCCCGAAAGCACACCCACCATTAGACTGTAAAGAACTGGAAAAAAGAATAGTAAAAGCAAAAAAAGTTATTGGATGTCTTAACAGTATTTTATGGAGCAGAGAGATAAAAAAGAATGTAAAATTTAACATATATGAAACAATGGTCAAAAGCACGCTGTTGTATGGAATAGAGACTTGTCGCGTAACAGAATAATAAAAAACAAAAATGGAAAGTGTCGAAATGGATGCAATAAGAACATCAATGAGAATATCTAGAATAGATCACATAAGAAATGAGATCATAAAAGAGAGAATGGGAATCGAGGGAAGCATAACGGATGACATCACTAAAAGGCAACTGATATGGTACGGCCATGTACAACGGATGAACGACGAAAGATTACCAAAGCAGGTCCTAGAATGGCAAGCAATAGGGCGCAGAAAAAGAGGGCGTCCTAAACTAGAATAGCAACAGTCAATCTAAAGATCAATGAATCAAAAGAATCTGACAGAGGATGATTGTCAGGATCGAAGGAGGTGGAGAATAGGCGTCGGACAACGTAGAAAGTAGTAGTAGTAGTAGGATAGAATAGAACGGTGTTCGGATCTAACTTTTGTTTACAAAAATCAGCTGGACCATCAGTGACGTGAAAAATTCGACATATATATATAAGATCCGAACACCGGTCTATTCTATCCACCGTGTCCTTTAATAACGAAAAACGGATCCTTTGAGGACCTTTTTTTTGGTCGTCACATTTTTGCCAAACCAGTTTTTGTCAAAAATATATGGACCCCTGAAGGTCTCTGTCTGGGAGGTCCTTAGGGTGCCAGATCCGACGCTGTTTTTGTTGCATAGACAAATTTTAAAAATTGTCAATGTGATTGATCGTGTAAGGATTGCTTAAAATTAAATAGTTTTGTTTAATTCATTATTTAAAAGTTATTCCATCAACGCTTACTCGGACAATTTTTCTCTTTTTTACATAATATAACTACCTATGTATACTAAGTTTAGATATCATAAAAAAGTACCTGCAAAAGTGGGGCTAAGTTTTTAACAATTAACCAAGGCTAACCCAAACTAATCCAGGAAGAACCTACTTAACTAGCTAGCTGTTTTTTACAGAATTCCTGTTAATCTAGTATCTACAAAACTTTTTTTATTTATATTAAATGATAAACATACATTAAAGTAGTTAAACTTAATAAGAAGTAGATTGTATTTTAAGGGTTACAATTAATTATAAATTTTACTTTGCCTACATTTGTTATTTCTACCTACAGTGAAGATACCTACACTATACTAGGTATACTATAATCCCTGGAACTTCTAAGAATATTATTAGGTAGGTATTAATATTTATAAGATAGTAGGGACCTATTGGAATAAAATCTGACTTTATTTTAGAGTCGACTTTATTTTGACACATTTACACACAAAAAATAACAGCTGACCTCTCAAAATTGACATACCAAAGCCAAATTTAATAATAAAGACGCTAACTTTCATTTAATAAAGACCGACACTAATAAATCCGGTTTTTAAATACACAAAAGCCGAATTTTGAAAGAGAGCAGCTGATTTTTATATGTAAATCTGTCAGCATAGGGTCGATTTTAAAATAGGATTAGGTTTTATTCCAATAAGTGTCTAGTCTTTCAAGAAAGTTAAACTTAAACAAAAAGGTCTCTTTAGTACTGAAAATCACACATTATAATAAAACTACCCTAAAGGTATTATTTTAATTTAAATTGGGAAAAGTTATATCCAAGCGAACTAGCGGTAAATACCCCTGTTCAAATTCTGATTGACGTAGACGAACCGAAGTGTAATATAAAACTTAAAGATATTTGGTTGAAGAAATGGGTATCATTGTTTCACCGGCATTGGAAAGGGGAGGTTGGGGGAAAGCGGCCCCCTAAAGCTAGCAGGAGTTTGGAAATTGTGCGGGCAATTGGAAAATTCGGCGGGTAGATGGAAAATTAGGATTTAAGGTAAGGATCCTTTTATTCTTATTGTTTCTGGTTCGTTTTTTTCGAGTCAGTAGAGAACAATGGTTTCCATCCAGTGATACAAGGACACACCAAATAGCAGACGCAAGTATTAAGTTTTCTACACTGTAGTATTATCGGGTTGAAAGTAATGACGTCATTTATGACGTCATACGGTCAAGTCCGGATGATCGCTTGGATAGAACTAAAAAAAAGTAAAATCTTTATTAAGATCCCTTTTTGTCGTGGTATAAGTTTCCTGATAATAAATACGAGTATACAAATTTACAAAACTTTACACTATTTATAATTTTATTGACATAATCAATAAACCAATAAAAAATACTCTAATATTGCTATAATGATTATAATTTACTGTTAAAAAAACCTGCTGTATCTATCTATTATTTATTATTACGATTTCGCTAAGGTTATTAAATGTGCTGATTACAACAAAAAATTGTGCTAAATCGAAGTTTCTGGCTTTCTGACCAACTTATGGTTTACAATAATAAATCAGGTAATAAAGCTTGGTTATTTTGTTATGACATTTAAATTTATACTTCTAAGGATTACGAAATACCTTTGCTATCAGCACAGTAATAGTATAAAAAGTCAATTTTATTTACACCTCGTAAATTTTGGGTTAGTATAGGTACTAGAGGCCCTCGATACTTGTTGAAAACAAGTTTCAAATGTATCGAGGGCCTCTAGTAGGTATATCAAACTAATTTCATTGTTTATAGCAAATTATTTTAAGAAAGATAGTGCGTCACTTGTGCTAGTGCTATAGAGTAGACGCGGCGAGAGTTGATGCCACACACGTCATCAATTTTATCTTAGTATACGCCTACTTGCGGTCGGACGCCTACTTTGCGGAAAATGATATGCGCTTATGGATCTCCGAAACAGCCAATCACAAGCTAGAGGCGAGGCCAGTAGATCCCCCTTAGCCGTGACGTGGGTGGCTTAAACTCTTGCCGCGCGAATTTTACCGGGTAGGCCAAAAAAACCGGATAATTGTTTTTTTATTATAACTTTTAAACTATACCATCGATTTTTTGTCCGCCGTCCAAGATGGCGGACGGTATTAAATTGTACCCTTTAAAGATGCTCGTTTTTTCTTGTGTTCCGAAAATGTTTTAATTATTTTTTTAAATTAGTAAAAAAGCTGCATTCTTGCCACGCACAACAAGGTACGAATCATCAAAATCGGTTCGGTGGTTCTAAAAAAAATATTTTTGCCTCAACCATTGTTTTGAATTTTATACCTAGCCAATCATGTCTGCATTTATTTCCTTATAAATTCATTATTACTGATCCGATTTTATTGAAAAAAAATACATCCTGGTGAGAATTGATTGCTTTTTAAAGATCATGATCAAAGTTTATCGCCATCTTAAAATTTAAGATGGCGGACAGAATCATACTTGATTCTTCAAAATGGCATGTTTATTTTTATTTTCTGAAAATGTTTTGGTTGTTATTTTAATTTTCTCCCGCACAACAAGGTACAAATTAGTAAAATCGGTGACAGTGTTTTACAGATTATACGATGGTTTTACCAATCCTGTCTGCATTCATTTCCTTATAAAGTGAAATAGAAAAAAATCATGATGAAAATTAATTGTTCTATAAAGAATATAATCGAAATTTGCAACCAATTTATATTATATATTATTATATATTATATTTTGTTTCATGGTCTTTAAAAATACTCTGCCAATATATGGGCCCCTAAGCTCACACTAGGTACTATAGTTATAGTGTACGTGTGAGCTAATATAACTAAAAACTGAAATATATTTTATTCAACTCCAGACTAAATTACCTTTTGTTGGATACCACACAAGCCATGTTTTGACTTAAACTCAAATTTTTGAAATCTACCCCCACCCTTACAAAAAAAAACAAAAACTAAAATGTATTTTGTTAAAGTCCGGACTCAATTACCTTTCGTTTGATATCACACACGCCATATTTTCACTTAAACTCTAATTTTTAAAATATACCCCCACCCTTTCTTTTAAATAAATTAAAATGTATTTTGTTTAACTGCAGACTCAATTACCTTTCGTTTGATATCACACACGCCATATTTTCACATAAACTCTAATTTTTGAAATCTACCCCCACCCTTTTATTTGGCTTGTGTTCGGTGGATTTTGTTCATTTTTAAATGGGACCATCTCGACCCAAGACCCAGCCTAGGTACCAAATTTCATTAAAATCGGCCAAGCGGTTTTTGAGTTATGCGCGTTGGTCGTTACAGACAGACATACAGACACACAGACAGACAGACAGACAGACAGACAGACAGACAGACATACAGACAGACAGACAGACAGACAGACGGCGCAACAAAAAAGTTTCAAAATCATCTGAAACGCAAAGATATATAAAAATTTTTGAAATCGGAGCAACTTTTTTTTTCTCGAAAAAATTAGGATCACCATAGCTCACACTACTATAGTATAGTATATGTGTGAGCTAAAACATCAAGTCTAACCAGGAAGTTTATTATTTCATTAAAATCTGTTCGGTAGTAATGAATTTATAAAGAAATATATGCAGACATGATTGGCAAGGCAATCATTGAAACAAAAATATCTTTAGTTAGAACCACTGAACCGATTTTGCTTATTCGTACCTTGTTGTGCGTGGCAAGAATGCAACTTTTTTTCTAATTTAAAAAAATAATTAAAACACGTTCACAACACAAGAATAAACGAGCATAATTGCAGGGTACATTTTAATTTCGTCCGCCATCTTGGATTTTGAGATGGCGGACAAAAAAAATATATTTAGTCAAAGCTCTAATCAATTCTCTGGCAGGTGCAGTTTGCCCGATTAAAATCGATTGTACAGTTCACAAGTTATAATGAAAAAAAATATACGGTTTGTTTTGGCCCACCCGGTACGAGCTCGGAACGCCCGTGTTAAAAAATGTGCACTACACTACAATACAGGGTAGAAATCAGTTGCTTAATCGAATAGATCTGAAAAGAATTCGCTAAATTAGTAAAGGCGTTGATTGATTCATTTAATATTTAATCAATTTCAAAAGATTTTTTTTTATTAGGTACTGATAGTTGGTTAAGTTCTGAGCATATTACTAACCTTTTAAAAGCAGATCTTGTAATACATAAATATTTTTTTTAGATAACCATGTTACTACCTACAATAATTCCTACCAATGGTAACTACAGCCCCCCTCAAATTGACAAGGTCGATCCTTGTTTGAAATACAACACTGTCGAAGACTGACATTTCCATTATTTTCTAGTCAATCTATATTTTTTTATTGTCAAAATAGTCAAGATTTTAGATCTGTCAGCCTTCGAAACTGTTCCATTAAAAGTCGGATCAGGCTTGATAATTTAAGGGGATTGTGTGGTAACGTAAGAAATTATTTTTCTGTTACTTACAGGTTGTAAGGTATTAATTTACACTGTGTTAAGAGCACCTATTTTATCTAAAATGTTTTTAGGATTTTTACTATATGCCTTCAATACAAAAACGATCAAGTAAAAAATGAAAACGTGATTTGTTACAATTATTAGGTAGAAAACTAGACTAGGTCAGGAAACTAATAATAGTTAATATTTTTTACACTATAACTAGTCCAAGAACTAATCCCCTAAATTAACTTTTTCTGTTAGTAGCTATATGAATTAAGTATAAAAAAATACCCAAAATTACTGATATACTTTTATAAAATAACTACCTATCTAGAAATAAATAATTATATTTAATGTAATCATATTAATATACCCATATTTGAAAAATGTGTGTTTGATGATATTATTTAACTCCTAAAGCCTTCATTAAATAAAATAACACGAACAAAAATATATTTTTTTCTATGATACCAGGTTTTTTTCTATTTAATAATAATTATATACAGGGCGTTTCACGAACATCGAAACAGAGCCCTTTTTGGGTATTTCTGGCTCACTTTTTCCATGTAAATCCCCATAGGGCGAAAACGTGGTCATTTTTTGCGACTTATCCCAGAATATTATATTAGAGGCAGTAATTATCATATCACTCCTTTTTTTCTGCTTTGCTATCCAGCCAAATATTTTTATGATTTCGTGGATTTGAGGATTAGAGAAGCCTTAATTTATATTGCCTTAAGTCCACGAAATTCATAAAAATATTTTTTCTATAAGCGTGCGGAAAAGTCCATTTTTCCGCACGCATTTTAGTGTGGAAAGTGCCACTTTTCCGCACTAGTGCGGAAAAATATTTTCCGGAAAAGTAAATTTGTTACGATTTTGAGGTGTTCTATAACATTTAGACCGTTCAAAATACATTTGTATCTTTCCTAGCACACGAAATATCCTAAAAATATTCAAATTGACTAAAACTCTGCTATATTTTCAATATTTTCGATAAAATAAAGTTTTCAGTAAAATAGGTTCAAATTATAAGTTTTAAACCTCCCCGGTATAAATATCGTCATTGTCAATGTCAAACAACAATGAACACTAGTGGTTTTAGATTTGGCATCTTAAATCACCATAGCAACAAAGTACAAACAAACTGTCAAAACAAAGCCAATTTTGCAGATACAAGCGTCTTTTGAATTTTTCAAACAAAAAAATCAGATTTTCAATGGATTCTTCGGACGAAGATCTACCCCAGTCAGTTCTAGAAGCCGCTAGAATGTGAATAATAATAATTGATTTGATTAAAACGTTTTGAATATAAATAATTTTCTGATTAATTTTTAGTTTTTTCCTCACGCTTATAGAAAAAATAGTGTACCTAACTCGTGCGTAAAGTGTCTTTTCCGCACTTGATTGCTGGCCAAACTCCGCTATCGCGTCGTTTGGCCATCTGCAATCGCGTGCGGAAAAGAGGCACTTTCCGCACTAGTTAGGTAAACTACTATTGCTGGATAGCAAAGCAGAAAAAAAGGAGTCATGTGATAATTACTGCCTCTAATATAATATTCTGGGATAAGCCGCAAAAAATGACCACATTTTCGCCTTATGGGGATTTACATGGAAAAAGTGAGCCAGAACCTATGTTATACATCTACTGAGGGGGACACTTTTTGGTTATCTTGAAATTTTTGAATTTTGAATAGTAAAAGTGGGTCTAGTGATACATTTTGAAGCTCTCTTGAATATCTTTACAACCGTGTTCGAAAATCCATCGATTAGTTTTTGAGATATTTGTTTTTAAACTTTCAAATTTTACATGGAATGATAAAATAAAAATTAAATCCGAAAAAAATTAAAATTCTAATTAACTTTTTATTTTATCAGTCCATGTTAAATTTGAAAGTTTAAAGGCAATTTTCTCAAAAACTAATGGATAGATTTTTGAAATTTTTACACGGCTGTAAGGACATTCAAAAGGCCTTCAAAACAAGGTACCACTAGACCCACTTTTCCTATTCAAAATATAGGGGTAAAGTATACCCCTCGAAGGGGGTTCGTGCTACAAAAATTTCAAGATAGCCAAAAAGTGTCCCCTCGCAAACAAAATCGACGTGTCCGAGCGTTTCTCTAAATTCGCACGAAAAATACCCAAAAAGGCCTCTGTTTCGACGTTCGTGAAACACCGTGTATAGTGTTTTGTATTAAAATAAATAAAAACAAAATAATTTTGGTACCAAAAATTTACATTAACAAACTGACTGTGATAAACTTGGCCACATTTCTTTGACTAAATTATGAACATAAAAATGAACTAAAATGTTAAGGCATTGAGAGTTAAGTAATAATTAAAGTTTGCTCATTTTTCAGCCCATAACATCCTTATAAATTTACAATTTAGTTCTTGCTGAGGTATAACATTATAATACTTGGAACTTAGATTCTTCTTATTTGGACCCAAAATCTATTTTTGAATTCTTTCTTAAGATTTCCATAAGACTTTTTAATTTTGAATTCTTTCTTAAGATTTCCATAAGACTTTTAATTTTTGAATTATTTCTTAAGATTTCCATAACACTTTTTACCTCGTGACAGTGGCGTATATAAGGGGGAGGGGGGGGGCTGGGGGGCCCGGGCCCCCCTGAAGCTAACGTTTTTTTGGATATTTTCCACATCTTTCATGAATACAAACATAAAATAGCATACGGACTAGTGGGGTCTCGCCCCCCCCCCCCCCCCGAAACTATTCGGGCCCCCCCCGAAACTTTTTTCTATATACACCACTGCCTCGTGAACTTTCTTCAAAATTTAAAAAAATCCTGGGCTTAGGATGTTTACTGGGAGCAGATTATATCTGTCTCCGTCGCAACGTCAAAATTAGCCTCAAAACCGAGGCAGCCCTGACCGAAGCTGCAAATTGACTGTTGGTCTCTTCTCAGTAAACACCATATTTCATATTTCTTTTTCAGATACCCCATCATCATTTCATCTCCTTCCATTTTATGATTAATGAGGCCGAAATGCGTCCCCGAGCTACTTTTACCTGTGAGGATTTGCCCATAAAACCTTAAATTAACTTATTTTTTTTCTTAAATGCAACGGTTTTAAAATGCTTATTTTATTTTTGTATGTTTGTAAAGTTTATTATTGTTTAAAAAAACGTCTGTTTGTGATTAAAACATGCTAGCTGATTCAAATCATTTAGATTCCGAGTATTTACTCAGCACCTTTTAAATTAGTAAATATGCAAAAAAAACAATTTTTTAACAATATAATAATAAACTTCAACCATAGTCCTGGGCGTAAGAATTTATTACAGGTTGTCTCATAAGTAACGGAACGCATACGAGTACGATACCGACATTTCTCGAAAAAAGTTTAAAGAAAAACTTTTAGGGCTTGTAATTATCTGGATTATTTCACCTTGACTTTGACACCTTGTTGGTAGGTTATTTTAAGGTCAATCAACTTTTTGTTAATGGAAACCCCAATTTATTTTTCTTTACGTTGAAAGACGTATTGTCATTTAAAAAATACTCTGCCAATATATGGGCCCCTAAGCTCACACTAGGTACTATAGTTATAGCGTACGTGTGAGCTAATATAACTGAAAACTGAAATATATTTTATTCAACTCCAGACTAAATTACCTTTTGTTTGATACCACACAAGCCATATTTTGACTTATTCTCAAATTTTAGAAATATACCCCCATTCTTTTTTTTAAATAAATTTAAATGTATTTTGTTTAACTCCAGACTCAATTACCTTTCGTTTGATATCACACACGCCATATTTTCACATAAACTCTAATTTTTGAAATCTACCCCCACCCTTTTATTTGGTTTTTGTTCGGCAGATTTTGTTCATTTTTAAATGGGATCATCTCGACCCAAGACCCAATTTCATTAAAATCGGGCAAGGGGTTTTTGAGTTAGACAGACAGACAGACAGACAGACAGACAGACAGACAGACAGACAGACAGACAGACAGACAGACAGACAGACAGACAGACAGACAGACAGACAGACAGACAGACAGACAGACAGACAGACAGACAGACAGACAGACAGACAGACAGACAGACAGACAGACAGACAGACAGACAGACAGACAGACAGACAGACAGACAGACAGACAGACAGACAGACAGACAGACAGACAGACAGACAGACAGACAGACAGACAGACAGACAGACAGACAGACAGACAGACAGACAGACAGACAGACAGACAGACAGACAGACAGACAGACAGACAGACAGACAGACAGACAGACAGACAGACAGACAGACAGACAGACAGACAGACAGACAGACAGACAGACAGACAGACAGACAGACAGACAGACAGACAGACAGACAGACAGACAGACAGACAGACAGACAGACAGACAGACAGACAGACAGACAGACAGACAGACAGACAGACAGACAGACAGACAGACAGACAGACAGACAGACAGACAGACAGACAGACAGACAGACAGACAGACAGACAGACAGACAGACAGACAGACAGACAGACAGACAGACAGACAGACAGACAGACAGACAGACAGACAGACAGACAGACAGACAGACAGACAGACAGACAGACAGACAGACAGACAGACAGACAGACAGACAGACAGACAGACGGCGCAACAAAAAAGTTTCAAAATCATCTGAAACGCAAAGATATATAAAAAAATTTGAAATCGGAGCAACATTTTTTTTCTCAAAAAAATTAGGATCACCATAGCTCACACTACTATAGTGTAGTATATGTGTGAGCTAAAAAAGGTAGGTTGGCCCTAAAATAACATTTAAATGATGTGTCATTGTGAAAGTCCAGGTTATTTTGGTAGATAATCAGTAGCGTATCAAATTTTTTGGGTCCCCCCCCCCCCGCGAACTTTTTTTTGAGGCCTCCTTTGTTACTATTATATTTTCCAAAAATAACCCATTATTTGGTAAATATTTATACAAAATATCATTATCTAATAGTTAAAATACACAGCGAATTAATTTTTTTTTGAAAAAACGTATTAATTTTGGCAATCTTCTTCTTCTCCTCCTCCTTTTTTTCAACTAGTTTTCTTTTTTGAGCCCCACTCAGATATTTGCGCGGACTATTCATTTTAATATTTTAAATATCAACTCAAAACTCAAACGTAACAAGTGAAACAACAAAGACTCGCTAATAACCCGTTAAAACGGGTAATAACCTATGAAATCACTGAGGTTTCGACAAGCCAGGGTTGACAATTGTTTGGGCCTTCACATTTTTTATGTTCGTAAGAAATCGTGATAAATTAAATATGGATTTGATATGTTTAAATGTGTATATTTGTTTTTTTGAAATTTGTTTGATAATACATAGGGGGCGCTCCAGCGTGGCGGGGTCTGCGGGGCCGTTTGATACGCGCCTGTAGATAATTATATGCCCTAAAAGGTTTGCTTAAAACATTTTCTCTCAAATCGGGATATTTCGATGTCCCAGTACTTATGTGCATTGGATCAATTAAGAGCAATCTTAGTTCCATGTAATTTATAAATCTCTCCAGTGGCGCATCCAAAAAATATATTTGAGGGGGTCTACAATAGGTGTGTTGTTTCAAAAAATTAAAAATGTATTATTGTTTTATGACTTTTGATTTGCCTGACCGAAATACGTTAGAGCATAAATATGGGGCATACCCATACATTCTCACACGCGATGCTTGAAGCCAGGACCCCCATTTAATTCTTAAGGTGCGTTTCTAATCGTGTTCGCTGGCAGAGTTGCAATTCGACACGCATGCTAGGCATATGAAAATCAATGTAACCATTTCTAATGCCGACCACCGTGTCCGCACGGTCCTTCGTGCTTGCAAGCTGCAAACTCTGACAAGACGCTAGCGCTACCAAGTCCACTTTCAATCCCTGGCTTCGCAAGCGCAGATCTACCAATATTATTTACCTCATGTCTTAGAATAGATGTATACAGGGTGATTTTCACTTGAATGATTCTAACCACATGAAAATAGAAAGTTTCAAAAACCTAACCTAACAAAACCTAATCAAATCTAACCGAACCGAAGGAAACTGAACCAATAATTTTTTTCAAAAAAAAAACTTTCCTGACTTCCTGCCCGGGATCCTAGAGGATGTGAATCCGAACCGAACCAAACCGAACCTAACTAAACTGAACCAAACCTAACCTAACCAAACTAAACTACAACACGTACTGCTAATTAGGTTTAGTTGGGTAGGGTTAGGTTTGGATAGGTTCGGTTCGGTACGGTCCGGTTCGGATTCACATCCTCTAGCATCCCAGGTAGGAAGTCAGGAAAGTTTTTTTTTTGAAAAAAAATATTGGTTTAGTTTGCTTTGGTTCGGTTCGGTTAGATCTGATTAGGTTTCGTTAGGTTAGCTTTTTGAAACTTTCTATTTTCATGTGGTTAGAATCATTCAAGTGAAAATCACCCTGTACATCGATTCTAATACATGAGGTAAATAATATTGGTAGATCTACGCATGCGAAGCCAGGGATTGGAAGTGGACTTGGTAGCGCTAGCGTCTTGTGGTTGTAAACTCTGTGGCTCGTGCTGGCGTCCGTGCAGCGTACCAGACATGCGCAGTTCCATCACCTAAGTGATCGGTATCGGGAATAATCTCGATCGAGATCTTTTTGGCTATATCTGTCTCCCATATTAGTTCGAGTAAAAGAAAGATGAACATAATATAATAGGTGCTCTTTCTGCAATACCATCTTATATCCCTTGTCACTTTTTATCATACAAGGGTTTATAATTGCAGACACATTGTCATTGTAGGAAGAATTCGTCACTTTTTTTATTTGTCGAATTGTTTTCCATTTTGAATACGAAAAATATCTTAAAAATTTGGAAAAATATTTATTTTGCTTACAACAACATGACCTATAATTATAAACACATCAATTACGCATGCGCCAACCACAGCACGCACGCTGGCACGCAACACGATTAGAAATGGTCTAGTCCGTGACGACACCCGTGCTGGCGTTCGTGTCGGCCCGCAAACACGATTAGAAATGTTGCTTTAATGTTCCTTTTTCGGGTAGACAGGATTTTGGTTAATGCGCATACGTCAGTTTTGGTGGGTTTGGAGCATACTCCTTTACGTCACTACATTATTTGACAATTATCAAAAATTTAGGGTTATATCTTTAATTTTTTTTCTAAAAACTAGTTGATTGGGTGAAAATTTAACAAATTGTGGATTAAAATTGTAGTTTTTCTAAAATTAATTGTGCAGATTTATTGTGGATACCATGAAGAGTGTTTAATGACATCTATAAACCACTCTTCACTTTATTAATAAATTATAAAGAAAAATACAAGTATTTACCTATGGAATGGCACTCCCTTACTTCTCCTAGACATTTTTCCACAAACCGCACATATTTTACGTGAATTATTTCACATTTTTCACAGAAAAAAAATATAATTTTACACAAAAAACGCAAGACACCGCAAAACTTAAATAAACAACAAATATGACGTCTAGCCACACAGCAGCTGTGTGTCTATGTGACAAAACATACGCATGCGCACTTGAAAATTCGCGTCGGCGAATTTAAATTTGCCATTGTTTCCAAAGCAAGCTATGAGTGCTTCACTTTTCGATTTTTTGAACATCTATTTATGCTCTAACGTATTTTGCATGACCTAATAGAACCCCTATGCCCCCCCCCCCCTTTGGGTGCGCCAGTGAATGTACCTAGCACTTAATAAATGTATGTATGTAGGTAGGAATTATGGTAAAGGCTGAAAACTGATTAAACTAGTACATGAGCCCTTTAGACAAAAGCTCATTGCCAACTCAAATATAATGAGGAATATCGACTTACCATGTTAGCTTTATGTTGGCGGGATACAGCGTGACAGCCATGATAATATCTCGATTCACTAAAACCAAAATAGCATTTTAGACGAAATTATTACAATAACTAGGTAATATTTCTCTTTCATATTTTAGGAAATAAAGGTCGATAATAAACATTCTTCTTGGGAGAAGTATTTTCATTTTTGGGAAGAATAAAGGCAATAAAGCCAGGCAGTAATTTTGCCGGGCACTATTCTGACAGTTTCGCATTATAAGAACAGCTGTATTTTTTCAAAATTAGGCCTTTGTATATTATAAGAGCCGGAATGAATAGTGTCGCCACTATTAATGGAAAATAAACAACTGGATTTATAAATTCGACTTTGGCATGTCAATTTTGATAGATCAACTGTCAGTTTTCAATGGAAAAGTGTCAGAATAGTGCCCGGCACTATAATTGCCTGGCTTTATTGCAATAAGTCCCTAATATTGCAATAAACGCAGGCTGTAATAGTGCCAGGCAGTATTTTGACACCTTTACATCAGCGGCGGCTCGTGTCGCAAGCAGTGGTTGCTGCTACAGGGAGGGCAATGGGGCAGTGCCCTCCCAAAACTAGACAACAAACAGTATTTTTAATTGATTTATTTTAAAAAAAGTTAAATCTTTCCTTACGACATATTTGTCTAATTTTTTTTATTATCTGTGATTAACAGCAAGCGATTAGTTATGGTGCATCAATATCGTGCGAAAACGTCCGTTGCCCTTGCTACGAAGCCGGTCCTTAGTGAATATGTTATAAGGTCTTGCGCCCCCCCAAAACCATGGGCCCTCCAAGACTACAATTAATATTTTAAATAATAATAACCATTGCCTTAAAAAAAATTATTTAAACAAACAACTCTTAACTCTGAATTTAATTTGTTATTACTCAAAATCTTCCACAGACATCTAATATTTAAGCCAAAAGCTAGATGGCGATTTATCATTGATGACTGTTAATTCCATTAAAGACAAGAGGCTCAAATAGAACGATCCCTAATTGGCAGTTTGGCTGAGTTTAGCGGTAAACCGATTCCCTAAACAATTGTTGGGATTGGCTACGTGATTTTAATATTAAATTGAAAAAACTTTACAAGTAGGTTATGGTGTATTCTTCAGGATTGCAGAAACTACGATGTTTTTGTTTACTGTTAGAATACTTTTTTATTTTATAATATATAAATTTTGCTTAAAAAGCAGAGAATAATACAAGACTTTATATAAAAAACACCTTTCGGTTCGCTTGTACTCTCTTCTCTCGTTTTCTTTCGTCCCATTCAGTCTCTTCGCGCCGACACCCTTTCTTTGCGCACAATGTTGCCGTTCGTTTAACAAATATTTCTTTGAATAGTTTTATCGATGTTTAACCAGGTTATCAGGCCCCCCTGGGCACGGGGGAACTCAACTAGGGCGCCAAAAATATATTTTTTAAAATAATATAAATACGTTTATTCAAATTTAAAAGTTTTCTTACAAAGATTCTTACAAAGATTTTCAGTTAAATTTAATTATTAATAATAGATAAATATTTAAATAATTAGAAATAAACGCAAAAGAAGTCATAAAAGCATAGTCATGCTTGTTGACTTAAAACAAAATTATATCTAAATAATTTAATTTAATTTAGTTTTTTCCTAGCGGACACCTCTAATAAGCGGACACTCCTTGTAAGCAGACAAAATCGACGAAACCGTGAATGTCCGCTCATAGGAGGTTTCACTGAATTATGTAAGACTTTCTGACTTCTCTTTAAAAAATTATTAGTTTTCGAGAAAATTGCAAAAAACAGATTCTTAGGATATTTGGGCTCCTTATCTAGCGAATTTCAAGGAGGATTTTGGCAGAGAATATGTGGGGATGTGTTCCAGATGCCAAAAAATAACTACTATTTGGCCAGATTAAAATGAGGCGCACAAGAGTTGGCTTAACTCAATCTATCTCCCTTTGTTTACTGCACTTTTGTCTGTCTGGGTGGTCTTCATTTTTACAAAATTTACCATGAACAAAATTTTAATATTTCAAGAAAAAACGGTACTCGTCGGGTACGTTTAACGAAATCGATTCCAGCCCGTTCATAATTCACACCCTTTTATTGGGTTTCTATTCATGATACATTGTTATACCATTGTTTCTATTGTTACCGCCAGCTCAACTCGAATCCGGCCCGTTCACAATTGACACCCTTTTATTACACTCCTATTCATATCGCTGGGCTGAGGCAACAGGATGACTAGGCATGTTTCATACACATTCTAGACCAACAAAAAGAAACAGTGGCGTATCATTTACTCTTTTTTATTTTTTTAATAAAACTGTGTGGAGTCCCAATTTTAAAGATATAACGAATGGTTTTGGATTTTTGCAATTTTTAGAAACTCAATTGATATTTGTTTAGGTTTCTAGATTTGTACACACCTACCAGTGGCGGATCCAGGGGGGGGGGCACTAGGGGCACTTGCCCCCCCCCCCCCGAGAATTTTTTGAATATACAAAAAAATTAGTAAAAGTAAGGTTTTTGCTAATAAAAATTCAAAAATTTTGCTTGCGGCGCATGAAAGTGTCTATTGTTATTATCATCGACATTACAACCACTTTTATTAATAAATTATCCTGAATTTGTAGCCGTTTTTAGCTCACATTACTACTATACTATAGTAGTGTGAGCTATAGTGATCCTAATTTTTTCGAGAAAAAAAAAGTTGCTCCGATTTCAAAAATTTTTATATATCTTTGCGTTTCAGATGATTTTGAAACTTTTTTGTTGTGTTGTCTGTCTGTCTGTCTGTCTGTCTGTCTGTCTGTCTGTCTGTATGTCTGTCTGTAACGACCAACGCGCATAACTCAAAAACCGTTAGCCCGATTCTAATGAAATTTGGTACCTAAGCTGGGTTTTGGCTCGAGATGGTCCCATTTAAAAATGAACAAAATCCACCAAACACAAGCCAAATAAAAGGGTGGGGGTAGATTTCAAAAATTAAGTTTATGTAAAAATATGGCTTGTGTGATATCAAACGAAAGGTAATTGCATCTGGAGTTAAATAAAATACATTTTACTTTTAAAAAAAGGGTGGGGGTAAATTAAAAAAATGAGTGTTTATGTGGAAGTATGGCGTGTGTGATATCAAACGAAAGGTAATTGAGTCTGGAGTTAAACAAAATACATTTTAGTTTAAAAAAAAAAGGTGGGGGTAGATTTGAAAAATTAAAGTTTAAGTCAAAACATGGCTTGTGTGGTATCAAACGAAAGGTAATTAAGTCTGGAGTTCAGTAAAATATATTTCAGTTTTTAGTTATATTAGCTCACACGTACACTATAACGACAGTACCCAGTGTGAGCTTAGGTGCCCATAGATTGGCAGAGTATTTTTTTAGCTCACACATATACTATACTATAGTTTTTATATATCTTTGCGTTTCAGATGATTTTGAAACTTTTTTGTTGCGCCGTCTGTCTGTCTGTCTGCCGGTCTGTCTGTATGTCTGTCTGTCTGTCTGTCTGTCTGTCTGTCTGTAACGACCAACGCGCATAACTCAAAAACCGCTTGGCCGATTTTAATGAAATTTGGTACCTAGGCTGGGTCTTGGGTCGAGATGGTCCCATTTAAAAATGAACAAAATCCACCGAACAGAAACCAAATAAAAGGGTGGGGGTAGATTTCAAAAATTAGAGTTTATGTGAAAATATGACGTATGTGATATCAAACGAAAGGTAATTGAGTCTGCAGTTAAACAAAATACATTTTAATTTATTTAAAAAAAAAGGGTGGGGGTATATTTTAAAAATTAGAGTTAAAGTGAAAATATGGCGTGTGTGATATCAAACGAAAGGTAATTGAGTCCGGAGTTTAACAAAATACATTTTAGTTTTTTTTTTAATGGTGCGGGGTAGATTTCAAAAATTTGAGTTTAAGTCAAAACATGGCTTGTGTGGTATCAAACAAAAGGTAATTTAGTCTGGAGTTGAATAAAATATATTTCAGTTTTTAGTTATATTAGCTCACACGTACACTATAACTATAGTACCTAGTGTGAGCTTAGGGGCCCATATATTGGCAGAGTATTTAAAGAAAAATAAGGTACACCATGTAGTTTTCCAGCAAAAAAAAGGCTTAGGATGATTAAGATATAAAATAAATACAGTGCAGACTAGATAATCGGAACCTTCGATAATACGAATTCTTCAGTATTCCGAACAAGCATTTTTAATACATTGGGTACTCTGTAATCCGAATATCATAGTACTCGATAATCCGAACCTGTACTTTTAGGCCTATTTCCTATAGAAATTAACAACAAGACGCTAGCGCTACCAAGTCCACTTCCAATCCCTGGCTTCGCATGCGTAGATCTACCAATATTATTTACCTCATGTATTAGAATCGATGTACAGGGTGCTTTTCACTTGAATGATTCCAATCACATGAAAATAGAAAGTTTCAAAAACCTAACCTAACGAAACCTAATCAGATCTAACCGAACCGAACCAAAGCAAACTAAACCAATATTTTTTTTCAAAAAAAAACTTTCCTGACTTCCTACCTGGGATGCTAGAGGATGTGAATCCGAACCGGACCGTACCGAACCGAACCTATCCAAACCTAACCCTACCCAACTAAACCTAATTAGCAGTACGTGTTGTAGTTTAGTTTGGTTAGGTTAGGTTTGGTTCAGTTTAGTTAGGTTCGGTTTGGTTCGGTTCGGATTCACATCCTCTAGGATCCCGGGCAGGAAGTCAGGAAAGTTTTTTTTTTGAAAAAAATTATTGGTTCAGTTTCCTTCGGTTCGGTTAGATTTGATTAGGTTTTGATAGGTTAGGTTTTTGAAACTTTCTATTTTCATGTGGTTAGAATCATTCAAGTGAAAATCACCCTGTATGCATCTATTCTAAGACATGAGGTAAATAATATTGGTAGATCTGCGCTTGCGAAGCCAGGGATTGAAAGTGGACTTGGTAGCGCTAGCGTCTTGTTAGAAATTATGACTAGATTTTCAGGGATTCCCCCAATTACCCTTTTGGTTATATCTGGGATTCACATTAAACAGGTGTGTAGCATTTTCTTTCACTGCTTTTGTACGCTTTTGAGTAGTGATATTTACATGCTTGTTACATGGGATGTTTGTAATGCCATTTTAGGTGCTATAAGTGGGTTTTTATTTTAATATTTACTTAAATAAAAATGCCCCCTAAAAGAAAACACAAGACATTATAGAAAGACTTAACAAGATAGAAAGTGGAAAAGTGTTGCCCGCTGAGTATGGGGTTGGAAGATCTACAATCTGTGACATAAAAAAGAAAAAGCCTAAAATCGACAGGTAGGATTAATTTTAAATCAATTTTAGTGGTTGTCTTTGTACAATTGTGTATTTTTTTTAGATTTATTGGTCAATGTGATTCTGGCCCAAGGCGCAGAAAAACTTTACGAAAAGCTGAATATCGTGAAATGGAAACTCGTTTGTATGCATGGTTTTATAGACAAAGAGCGAGGCATGTCTCAATTTCCTATGAAATTTTATCTGCTAAAGCAAGACAATTTGTTACCGAAACATATGGAAATGATAATTTTAAAGCTAGCAGGGGGTGGATTTGTAACTTTCGAAAAAGGCATAGTCTTCGTGCTTTAAAAGTGAGCGGCGAAAAACTATCCAATGATCAAAGTGTCGTCAATCCTTTCTTGACTACATTTAAAGAGAAGGTAAGGCAATTAAATCTTGTGGCTACTCAAATATACAACGCAGACGAATCGGCTCTCTACTGGAAAATCTTGCCGGAAAAAACGCGTTTCATAATAAAAATTTTAATAAAAAAGAACTGCTTCGGTAATCCGAATTATTTGCTAATCCGAATGGCCTTGGTTTTTATTAGTTCGGATTATCGCACTGCACTGTACCTAATATTGATGAATTAAAAAATTATAGCACGCTACTGGAAAGAGAAAGATAGCGCTAATTGAAGCCATCTCTATTGCGCCTTATTTTATTCTGGCTTGACAATATACAAAAATTCATCCTCCACCTATTTTTTAGAGGTTTTTTTCCTTATTTGACTGGGCTATGTGTAGAGAGTTTAAAAAGTTTAAAAAACACAGTGTTTTATTGACCTTTTTTTACAAAATTCTAATTATGCGAAGGGTTAATCTCCGTTGACAAAACGCTGTTTAATTTGCTAAAAAGCTCAACTTTATTTATTACACCCAAACAAACATAATCGTTTACATCAATCGTAGCGTTTGCTTGTTTGAATCGTATTAATCGCAACCAAACACTGGCATTGTTTCCAGTGGCGTGCCCTCATCGCTAGATAAAATCCAAAAAACAAAAGTATTATAGAGATCAGTTTGATGACTTGGTCGAGTTAATACCCTGAGAGTTTCTCGTTCTGGTATTGAGACAGCGCACACCTGCATAGATGAAAGTTTTCCAAAAATTTATGTATGGTTTCGGTGGTTCATTGTTTAGAGCGTTTGCGTATAAAGCAAGAGATTCCGGGTTAGAATCCCGGCCGAAGCCGAAAAACCTTTTTTTTATTTTACTTTCTTTAATTTCACTTGTTGTTTATAAAAATATTCATATTAAGCATTTTTTATTCTCAAGATTGCCTAAAGCCAGGCTCCCATTCTCGTGTATTTGGCAAGTACGCAAAGATTTGAACAACTTAACAAATGCTGCAAAAAAACACGATCAGTCCCAGAATTATATAAAATTCCACCACCAGTTTCGGAAAAAACCGCATTAAAACTTATTTATTTCAAAGTTTTTATGTGTTTTTGTGTTGTTTATTATCTTAATTTTTAACTTTAAAGTTTTAATACAATTCTAAAAATTAAATGAGGTTTAAATTTTTTTGTGTTGCAATAAGTTATTAGCTTACACAACAAGTAAAATTAAAGAAAGAAAAATTATAAAAAGTTTGTCTTCGACCGCGATTTTCGTTAAACTTCTACCCATGTATGTGTGTGGTGTCTCAATACAAGAACGAGAAATTCTCAGGGTATAAACTCAACCAAGCCATTCAACTGACCTCTATAATTCTTCTTTCCCACTGTCAAAGGGATGTATGTAGGTATGTGTATAAGGGATGTAAGTTTTAGGTCCTTGCATTAGATAGTTTAAGTTGTGCTACGTATTTTTACGTAAGCATGAGATTTGACAGTTACGCAAGCGCACTTCGTCACACCGTCGTCAAGGTCACGTTAGGAGCTTACGTATTTACGGTAGCTTACGGCAGTCTGCGGGCACCTTAACGTTACCAAAGAATAGAATTGGTTGATTGACCGATCGAAAAATGAGGCCTTGACGATAATTTCCGCTTCCAGTACAAACGATTCTTTGCAAATATATTCCTACTGTAGTTGAAAAGACAAAAAACAAAATTGTAACATCAAAAAAACACAGTGCCGAATTCCATATTCTCTGCCATTAGTAGACTTGTTATGGTAACGTAAAAACATTCAACTTAAACTCAAATTTGGAACAAAACGTAGAGCGCTTAAGCACAACTTAAACTTTCTATTATTTGCAATTTGGTATTTAAAAATTATTAGTTAATAATTTTTAAAGACTTATTTTTATTTTGCTAATTTTTCCCTGCCCCGCTTTGATTAGCACTGTACGCCACTGATGATCTCAATAAATTAGTGCGGCGTTTACGGCCTATTTCTACGACTGCAAAGTGAGTTAGTGCCCATTTGTGCCAGCGTTTTATATGCCTCCTATACTCGTTAAGTGATGCTTTGATGTTCGCATATATCCCCTGGTATAGAATAAATTGCAATATCATGACTGGCCTGATGAAAAGTTTCAATACAAAAACAAAACATTGCCACAAGAAAAATTGCTTTTCGGTTCTTGTCGACTTTAGAGACACAAAAACTAAACATTTTTCTATCGCGATTTCACTTGCAAACACTAATTTAGATATTTTTAAGCATATTTAGATGCGGATAATATCAAAAAACACAATTTTTTTATTAGGTTTTGGTAAAATCTAAACTATACGGAAAATCGCGTGCAAAAACTTTTTGTTTACATTACAGGTGACATTACCCTGGAATAAATTTTTGGTTGGAAAAAAGATTTGATCCGGTTAGGTTAGGTTTCATTACAATAAATTATGTTTGATCCAGTTAGGTTAGGTTAGGTTTCATTACAATAAATTATGTTTGATCCGGTTCGGTTAGGTTAGGTTAGGTTTCATTACAATAAATTATGTTTGATTAGGTTAGGTTTGATTTAAAAGTTCTAGTTCAAATATGCTTTTTTGCTTAGGTTAGGTTTAGTTAAAAAGTGTTTAAGTTTTTATGCAGTTTTGGTGTTTGAATAATGTTTTTAAAGTAAGTTTTTTAAATAAATCTTATCCACATAGTAAAAGTTTATTCTTTCCCTAATTTTGACGATTTTTGTGGCGATCTGGCAACAGTGCCTTTTTGAAACATATTTCAGGTGCATTTTGGTTGGTAGCCATGCTTTTTGAAGTTACTTGTTATTGAATGTTATTGAAAAAAGTGAGGTTAAACAGCTCATTTTATAGGACTTTTTTTCAATTTTTTTCAAAAAATACCGCATAATCCGCAAAAATTTTTTTTGTAAATGTTTTTAAAAAGGCCCTTTTTAAGCCTAAAAAAATTTTTTCACAAAATTCGTGTGTCCGTTAAGTCGACAGGCCCCTGCTTTTCTTTTAATAATTCCTATATGCTCAAGTAAAAGCTACAAAAATTATGTAACAAGGGAACAAAAATTAATCAAACACAGTAGTAGGTACATAGGGAAAACTTGTTGCTTTTACCTGTGGTATAGGAAGGAGCAGATTCCCCTAGTGTAGCATCTAGTTCAGTTTTTATTTCCGTCGGCGATAACCCTTTGATATAAAAATATTTTATCACGGGTCTTATCTCGTTTTTTTCCATCTTTAAAAATTGACACACTGTATAAATTTTCAAAATAAGCAGGACACAAACTACTTGACACACTCACTTTAAACTTTGAGCGTATACTGATCACAAGCAAGGCTACGCAAACACGTTGGAACACGAAAGCAAATCGGGCCTGCTATAGGCTAGGCCGGAAACTTTTCATCCCATCTTCGTATAGGTTCACAAACGCTTAGTACTTGCTAAAGCATTTTTTATTTTTATGATACTTAGCAGCCTTTGGTGAAACAGCGATTTTCTCCGGTTAAAGATGCGGAAATATTGCAAGAGTCAAAAAATTTTGTAAATGAATCTAGGATTATATTTCTTATTTTAAAATCTACCAGTCGCTTACAACGAAAAAAATCCGGGGGAAAAGGCGACATGACCTCAGAAAAAGTATCACACTGAAGATTTTTACTATCGTTTGGCATGTTTGATAATGTAGTGCTTATAATAAATATACGCGCTAACTTTGAGCTAAATTTTTCAAAAACTGCACGAGATATAAACAAAAAACTAAGAAAAAAAATGAGTCAATACACAGTGGCGCATCCAGGAATGTGGGGGGGCCCGACAGTTACAAAGGGCGCCTCTCAAAAATTCTGCGACTAAAAAAAAAAAAACAGGTCAGTCTTTTCGCAACTACGCCGCTGCTTGGGGTTGGGGGGGGGGGGCGAAGCCTCCTGATGTCAAATTTTAAGGTATTTTTCGTGTTTTATCATCAAATATGTGGAAAATATATTACAAAATCTAAGCCTTCGGGGGGGGGGGGGCGCCGGCCCCGGGGCCCCCCTGGGTGCGCCCATGCAGTACATCCATATACTTATATAAGTACATAAATAAATTATTCAGACAAAATTACAAGTATTTTATATTTTAAGTGAGTTCTAGAGTTAAGTGCTTCTGTTCCATCTTGAAAAATGAATATTTTCTAAAAATAATTTTTGTTTATTTAGAATATAATTATGTAGGTACTTAATTTACAAATAGATTATGTTACGACTGAAATGCTAATTGACTTTGAAATGCGGAATTTTAATTGTATTTCTTATTTTTTCGTTTTAAGTTTTTAATATTTTGCTCGCCACGAAAGTTTCTTTTAGTTACTCTTTCCTGCAATAAACATATAACTATAAAACTATTTAAATTTTGTTTGAGGCGTTTAATATTATCATATTTGGCAGCAGTGTTGCCAGATTTAAAGGTTTTCCTTCAATATGAAGGGTTTTGAACAAAAACTTTGACTAATGAAGGATTGCAGGTTTTTATCCGAATTTAAAGAATTTTAAAGTTTTATACAGTGTGTTGTTGACAAGAGGAAAAAATCCTTTATTTTTTATTTTACGAAAAATAATTAGATGTACAGTGTGTTATCAAATTAAGAAACATGTAATTAATAAGAGGAGAAAAATCTTTATTTTTAATTTCACGAAAAACATCACTTTTTATAATGTGACATTGATAGATTTATTTTGTTGATTATGTTATCTTGTTTTTTCATCAAAATGTTTAACTTTTAAAAATTAAAACCTGGATAGATTTTGTTTTCCTAGATTTCGTACTTTTATTTTATGTTGTGATACAAACAATTTTGTTTACATAACATTTTCCTTTACTGAATAAATACGGGCCTCTTCCTCTTGGATTATTTTATGTTTCTTAATTTGATAACACCCTATACTTCTACTCAAATATATTAATATCGTTACGTCAGTTTTTTGACAAGCAGAATTTTTTATAAGGAGTGATGTTTTTCGTAAAATTAAAAATAAAAATTATCCTCTCTTATTAATTGCAGATTCCTTAATTTAATAACACCTTGTACATCTAATCAAAGATTTTATTATGGTAATCTTGATTTTTCAACAAGCAGATTTTTTTGAAGTGTAAACTTCTTTAGGCGCGTTTAGCAGTTTTTGTGGGTAGTGAATTGAACTGAGCCGTCAGGCTCGGCTATGTAACGCTCATTCGGGTGAAGTCGGCTCGAGTCGACTAACTGTGAGAGGAACATTCAGCGAGCGATATGATGATGCAGATGAAGGCCAGTATTATTAATTTCGCCTTGTTGAAGTTTACACTTCTGCCGTGTGGTCTTAAGCACACACAATTTTTTTTATAAAGAGGGAGTTTTTATCGTAAAACCAAAAATAAAGGATTTTTTCCTCTTGTCAACTCCATCCGGGGACACACTGTATTTATATAAACTTATCTTATGTAGGTTAATTTAAATACAGTCGAACCTCTCTAACTCGAACCTCTATAACTCGAACCTCTCTATAACTCGAACATTTGAAGCGGTCCCTGCACTTTTTACATGTATTTTAACCCATGTAACTCAAGTTTCTATAACTCGAACTCTCCATAACTCGAACTGTTTTCGTTGTCCCTTCAGGTTCGAGTTATAGAGGTTCGACTGTACTTTGTTTTTAATTTTGTTTTTTGTCACTTCGTTGAAGGAAAGTCGTTAGAAAAGTCTGGCAACACTGCATGGCACCTTGCTCCTCCTGGACCGATTACTCGGAACTGCAGAAAATGTCGATATTTAATTGACACTTTTGGCAACCATATCACAGAAGCTTCCCATATAACATAAAAAAATGATAGTTCTAGCAAAAAAATATTCAGGTGATAATTCTCTTCTATAAAAAATAAAGTCTGTGTCGTAAACACACTTTAGGTAAATGCGCTAAAAATTGTACAAGGTTTAAAAATAATTTACGTGTGCCGTATGTTCGCCAGTAAATTTAGACCTTTCAATCTATTAATATTACGAACGAGTCGATAGAGCTTTTCAGATCAAAGGCCTCAAAATACGATGATTGATGATGATTCATATGATGATGATTCATATGATGATAATTCATATGATGATGATTCATATGATGATAATTTATATGATGATTCATATGATGACTCATTTAATGATGATTCATATGATAATGATTCATATAATGATTCATATGATGATTATAATGATATGACGAGTCATATGATGATTCATATGATGATTCATATGATGTTTCATATAATGATGATTTATATGATAATGATTCACATAACGATTCATATGATGATTCATATGATGATTCATATGACGATTCATATGAGGTTTCATATAATGATGATTGACAATGATTCCTATGATGATAATGTCTGATTGATGATGATTCATATAATGATGATTCATATGATGATAATTCATATGATGATGATTCATATGATGATTCATATGACGATTCATATGATGATTCATATGATGATTCATATGATAATGATTCATATAATGATTTATATGATGATTGACAATGATTCCTATGATGATAATGTCTTATAATTTTATTGTCACACCTCGTAGCTTTATGTTTCACGTGAGCCTTGGAAAAAGCATCTATATAATAATTATTATTAATTATTTTAGCTGTACTTTGGCTCCTATCGTCTCTTGCGAGTGTTTTATTAAAAACGAAAATAGAAATTTTAATGAAAGGCGATTATTATTTAATTAAGCAGCTTTACGTGTCCTGTCGTCCTCGGCAAAACAAAAACGTTGTTAAAAAAATCTTCTTTTAATTGGCACTAATTTTTGCTAATTAAACATTTTTAAAATCATACCTGAAAAAACAATTGAGCCAAAAATTTGTAATAACATTAATTATTATATAATAAGGTATTTTTACGCTTGCAGATTTTTTTGCGGTCTATCTAATATCTAATTTATAAGGAAAAAGACTCTTTGTTTGAAACTCGTAGACAATGATTAAGTAGAAATAAAATTTCGCACTGCCATTGTCTTTATTTATTTTAAACGGTTAGAGATACTTACTAACCCAAACGTCGTGTTTAAAATAAATACTCTACCAATATATGGGCCCCTAAGCTCACATTAGGTACTATAGTTATAGTGTACGTGTAAACTTATATAACTAAAAACTGAAATATATTTTATTCAACTCCAGACTAAATTACCTTTCGTTTAATACCACACAAGCCAGGTTTTGGCTCAAACTCAAATTTTTGAAGTCTACCCCCCCCTTAAAAAAAAACTAAAATTAAAATGTATTTTGTTTAACTCTGAACTCAATTACATTTCGTTTGATACCACACACTCCATATTTTTACGTAAACTCTAATTTTTGAAATCTACCCCCACCCTTTTATTTGGCTTGTGTTCGGTGGATTTTGTTCATTATTAAATGGGACCATCTCGACTCAAGATCCAGCCTAGGTACCAACTTTCGTTGAAATCGGGCAAGCGGTTTTGGAGTTATGCGCGTTGGTCGTTACAGACAGATAGACAGACAGACAGACATACAGACAGACAGACAGAAAGACAGACAGACAGACAGACAGACAGACAGACAGACAGACAGACAGACAGACAGACAGACAGACAGACAGACAGACAGACAGACAGACAGACAGACGGCGCGACAAAAATTTTTCAAATTCTTTTTTTTTCTCGAAAAAATTAGGATCACCATATAGCTCAAACTACTATAGTATAGTATATGTGTGAGCTAATACTATAGTATAGTATATGTGTGAGCTAATAAAGACAATGGAAGTCCGAAATTTTATTTTTAGGGAAAAGACTGTTCTTTCAGGTTCTTTTTTTTTTGTTTTTGATCAACTAAGTCGACACGTTTCGGAGCCTGGCTCCATTGTCAAGGCTTCTTCGGAATAAGGTCCTAAATCTCAACCTCACCAAAAAAGTTGCTACAGCAATCATAGGTAGGTTCAATGATTTTTTATCATTTTATTCCCTAACATTTTCTTTTTTTATTATTTACTAAAAAATTTCTAGCTTCGTTATTTTTCTTAACATAATTTTTTTAAAACTCTATACCGCTTTGGGGCAGGAAACTCGAAAAACGTGTACAGCGTGTCCCATTTTCGATGGGATTAAATGGGAAACTCGGTTATTATTAAAGATATCGATTTTCTGATTGCACCTTACCGTGCTCTTTTTTGGAGCCCTTAAAAATGGTGTAATCAGATTTTTGCTATACCCCGTGGTTTCGCTAATACAGGGAGTTTTTGAAAAAATTGCATTTTAATTAATTCCTTGTATCTCGCTTATTTTGCAAGATAATTATATTCTGTAAAAACCTTTCAAAATAAAGACGTTGTCAATTTTTTAAAATATTGTTTAGTTTTTGAGATATGGTATTTATCATAAAAAAATTAAATACGGACCTGTATTTTTTTTATTACTACTTTGATTAGTTCCATGCTTTTATTATCTTAAAATGATAAAACTTTAATATTTTTTTGATTTAAAGTTAAAAAAACTATTTAATATTTGAAAAAAAAATTATAGTCCAAACCTGGAAATTTCCAACGTAATTATAAATTAAAAATTGCAAGACATACTAGTTGAACGATTTTTAGTTTATCTGTTTTGAAATGATAATTAAAAGATTTATAAATAAAGTAAAAAACGTTAAAAAGTTACAAAAATAATATCATACTAATTATTTGATAACCAAACAGCAGGTCGTGAAATTTACAAAACAAAAGCGTGGAATTAACATTGTCATTTTACTTGTCATTTTTGTGAATGGCTTACAATTATTTTAAACTGGTTAGAAATCGACCATATCCAGATTTTGAAAAATGTGATATGTTTGACTGCTTCATTCAAGCAACAAACCAATATTTAAATGGCAGAAATATTTTTATGCAAAATGCGTTAAGAAAAATTACTCAAAAATGCCAACAATGTCTTACACATAATGGTAATCAGAAAAATTAGTTATTTTTTATAATTTGCTTTTTTTTATTTTTCGTAGACTTTGTTTCAAATAAATCTGTAAATTAACGTAAAACCATTTTAATATGAAAAGTATCAAAACAGTTAAACTAAAAATTGTTTATCTAGCAATTTTTAATTTATATTTATGTTGAAAATATCCAGGTTCGGACTATTTTTTTTTAAATATTAAATATTGTTTTTTACTTTAAAACAAAATTTTTTAAAATTTTTAATATTTTATGATAATACTAGCATGAAACCAATCAAAATAGTAATAAAAAAACTCCAGGTCCGTATTTAATTTTTTTATGATAAATACCATATCTCAAAAACTAAACAATATTTTAAAAAGTTTACAACGTCATTATTTTCTTCTAAAAAAGTTGCCATGAAAAGGTTTTTACAGAATAAAAATATCTCGCAAAATAAGCGAGATACAAGGGATTATTAAAAATACAATTTTTTCAAAAACTCCCTGTATTAGCGAAACTACGGGGTATAGCAAAAATCTGATTACGCCATTTTGAAGGGCTCAAAAAAAGAGCACGGTAAGGTGCAATCAGAAAATCAATATCTTTAATAATAGCCGAGTTTCCCATTTAATCCCATCGAAAATGGGACACGCTGTACAGCCTTGTCAGTGGTGATGAATCGTGGATTTACTTATATGAACCCAAAAATAAGAGTCAGTCGTCTGTTTGAGTGGCGAAGAACAGCCAAGAAAAAGTCATCCGTTCTCGAAGTGTATCCAAAAAGATCGTCGCGATATTTGTCTCAAAAGCAGGTCATGTAGCAACAACTGTTATTACTGCCGATTGGTACATCACCATTTGTTTGCCGAAAGTCATCGCTGAGCTTCATAAAACGAAACCCCAACGACGAATCATCCTCCACCAAGACAATGCAAGTTCGCACAAAGCACAAAAAAACATTTTAATTTAAAAGGATTTCTATACTTTTTCAAAAATCAGGAATGGACTGCGTGGTCAAAGACTTGAGTAGCCAGAGGAAGCAGTCGACGTCATCAAGGATGCAATTTTGACAGTACCAACAAACGAGTGGAATCACAGCTTTGACCAAGCGCGTCGATTAGGGGGGGGCGTACTGGGGGTCAGTACCCCCCCAAGAATCCAAGAACTGAAGTTTTTTATTATCGAGCACTCGTAATGCTAAGCTCCCGAAGATTTGCAAAAAAAAAATTAAGTATGTATAAGTTCAAAGGTGTTATTAAGTATTTGTAAAGTTAAAAATAGAGTTTGTTTTGATTTGTAATTGAGTTTTGGCGTTTTGGTCAGCTGAAACTAACAGTAACAAAATCCCAATTTTTTTTTTATTGTAGTACAGAGTGGTCCAAATAGAACACTTTTGATAGGAAACGCCTATTTCTAGAGGAGATAGAAAAAACTAACCTGCATTTTGCGAGCTCGATTTTCGATAAAAAGTTAATGCCGAAAACCGCACATCGATATCTTAAACTACTTAGAAGATATAGGGTGGTTTTCAATCTGATGCATTTTCGACCCACCCCCGTAACTTTTTTATTTATGAATATTTTTTATTTCTGTAAAAACGTTCTTAAAGCACTTTTAGCTCACACATATACTATACTATAGTAGTGTTTAGCTCACACATATACTATACTATAGTAGTGTGAGCTATGGTGATCCTAATTTTTTCGAGAAAAAAAAAGTTGCTCCGATTTCAAAAATTTTTTATATATTTTTGCGTTTCAGATGATTTTGAAACTTTTTTGTTGCGCCGTCTGTCTGTCTGTCTGTCGGTCTGTCTGTATGTCTGTATGTCTGTATGTCTGTATGTCTGTATGTCTGTATGTCTGTATGTCTGTATGTCTGTATGTCTGTATGTCTGTATATCTGTATATCTGTATGTCTGTATGTCTGTATGTCTCTATGTCTGTCTGTCTGTCTGTCTGTCTGTCTGTATGTCTGTAACGACCAACGCGCATAACTCAAAAACCGCTTGGCCGATTTTAATGAAATTTGGTACCTAGGCTGGGTCTTGGGTCGAGATGGTCCCATTTAAAAATGAACAAAATCCACCGAACAGAAACCAAATAAAAGGGTGGGGGTAGATTTCAAAAATTAGAGTTTATGTGAAAATATGGCGTGTGTGATATCAAACGAAAGGTAATTGAGTCTGCAGTTAAACAAAATACATTTTGATTTATTTTAAAAAAAAGGGTGGGGGTATATTTTAAAAATTAGAGTTTAAGTGAAAATATGGCGTGTGTGATATCAAACGAAAGGTAATTGAGTCCGGAGTTTAACAAAATACATTTTAGTTTTTTGTTTTTTTTAAGGGTGGGGGTAGATTTCAAAAATTTGAGTTTAAGTCAAAACATGGCTTGTGTGGTATCAAACAAAAGGTAATTTAGTCTGGAGTTAAATAAAATATATTTCAGTTTTTAGTTATATTAGCTCACACGTACACTATAACTATAGTACCTAGTGTGAGCTTAGGGGCCCATATATTGGCAGAGTATTTTAAGAGCAATTCAAGTGTCAAATTAAAATTTATCTTTCACTTTTAATTTTTGGGATATTACATGAAGTTTGTAATTTTCTTATAAAATGACCCTATTTTTATTTGATTTTTGAAATCAGCGTAAAATTTCTTTTAAAATGATGTGTCACACTTAATATTTTATTTATTTATTTTTTTTTATTTTTTTTATATTTTTATTTTTTTATTACCTCATATTTTTTATTATTTTTTTTTTAGTTTGATCATTTTAAAATATTTTAAACCCATTCAGCAAACTAAAAAAAAATAAAAATAGTTTTGCGATGATAGCCTTTGCATTTTTATTATTTCCCATTAGCAAAATATTTTAGAAAAAACGCTCTCGTGAAAAGTTACCAAAAACCTAGTTACTAGGTTTTGCAAAAGTAGGGCAGAGTACCCCCCCCCCCCAGGAAAAAAAGCTATCGACGCCCTTGGCTTTGACAACTGGTTTGATAAGTTTTTTCGTGAAATAATAAAAGTTTTTAAAAGTTAATTAGCCTATTAGCACACTTCAAGTAAAGCCATGATAGATCAGCCTTAAAATCACTTTTTCGTAAATATCTCAGAAACTGAAGCTCATACGAAATTTTTGGTGTTATTTAATTGTCATTAGCATTAATGAATTTTGACCAAAATCTAAACAGCTCGTTAAATTGTCGAACACTATTTTACCTGAACATTTTATAAAAGTTGGTTCAGCGGTTTAGGAGCTATCGTGTTACGGAGAGAAATAATACACACACACACACAAACGACGATATTGCTAAGATAGGTCAAAATACAGTAAAATAACACATTTTCGGCGATATCTGAAAAAAAAAATTTTTTGTCGAAAATAATACCTTCTCTACCGATTCATTGAATTCATTGAAATTGACAAAAAAATAATTTTTACTCTAAATTCAATGAAAGAAAAATTAAAAGCATTATTATAATATAACGTTGCCAATGAAAAATTGTTTTTTCTGTCTATCCCTGTACCCAATAAAATCTAAGTAAAAAAAATTAAAAACTTTTTAAAATTTTTGAAATGAGTGTCTTGTGAAATTTTAAGTATGTGATATTTTTGAGCCAAGCACGATTGACGAAGTGAGTACATAACATGTCATAAAGATTTTAACGACTAAATATTTTCTTCAAAATTTTACAAAAAATAAAAATGTTTACATCATATAAATTGCCTTTGTATATATTTTCTTTGATCATTATTTTACAAAACCCCTTTAAATTTATTGTAGTTAAATTGTATGTTAGTTTAAATATTTCCGTCGAAAATTGGACCCGGTCAGGGATAGATGAAGTCCATCCATCAGCAGCGGCGTAGCGTGGGGGGGGGGGCGCGGGGGGTTCGTCGCCCCCCCCCCCCCCCCCAGCCCCCCCCCCGCCCCGAGGGTAGTGGCGCCCCATTGGTGGCCGAAGCGCCCTCAGCTTTATTAAGTCGGACCGGCAACGGCCAATTGAGTGGGCGCCAAAGGAAACTAACGACATGAAGACCTTTTTTTTGTTTTTTTTTTTGGTCGCAAGATTTGTGAGAGGCGCCCTTGTGACCTCTTGGCCGCCTCCTCACACATGATGACCTTTTTTGTTTTTTTTTTTTTTTGGACGCAAGATTTTTCATCAGTTTTCAGAGGCGCCCTTTGTAGCTGTCGCCCCCCCCCGCCCTTTTGGGCACGCTACGCCGCTGTCCATCAGTCCCTGACCCGGTGTAATCCTAGAGGCGCGTATTCATTTGAGGACAATTCGCATGCCTCACTGCGAGGCCGAACGAGCATACGTAGGGGAAATGGGGGCAAAATGGGATACTTAATTTTATAGGCCTATTATTCCTATTAAATAATCACCATTGCGTTTGTCATTTGGAATTAAGTTGGCTAGATATTTTATATTAATGTTTTAATTTTCAGTTTAAGCAATTTAGAACTTCATCATGGTTTTATTTTTATTTTTGTAAAAAGTTGACCTGGGCCCGGGCCCCCCCAAAGCCTTTGATTTTTTACATATTTTCGACATATTTCAGAAAAAAAAACACAAAAAATAGCTTAAAATTCGACATCTTGAGGCTTCGGGCCCCCCAAGAGACCTCGCGCCCCCCCCCCCCCAGACATATTCCTTAGTGCGCAACTGTTAATTTTATGCCAATTATTGAAAATTATTTTTTAAAAAACTAACCCAACCCTACTCAAGCTACCCTTACATTTTTCTGATATGGATGGACATTATTACGCCTGCTTCATATTAGGCAGATCATCCGCGATCGGCAGTGTATCGATTTATTTTGTCACATTGAAAAAGAAGAGTCGGCCCATCATCGGTTGTGGACGATCCACCAAATGCGCATGGAAAGGCATTTACCTAATACTAAATACGCCCATCGCTTTTATTATTATGATATCAGAACACTCAAAAAATTTTATGCTTTTTAGTCAATTTTATAAAAGCTTTTTTCAAAAAGTTTTTTTTTTCTAAATTTATTTTTTAATTTTTAGATTTGTCTGAGTCTTTGCATTTCAGCTAGCGCATCGATATTGCAGGGAGTCTTTCCTGTCAATCCCTAAAACTGTTCGTTATTATTATAATCATTATACTTACCTCTTCTACGCTCCCCCCTTTTTAGTGGGAGAGCATGTGAATTTTGAAATCAATAAGATACCTACGTGGACGAAAGTTGAAGGTAATCAGAAAAACTCGTCATACCAATTTTCGTGAAAATCCGAAAATTTTACCCCCTCTCCGCCCTCCAGGTTAGGGGGGAGGTAGGCAGTCAGTGATACCACATTATTGGATTGTAATCGGAACTATAACGGTATGCGAAATTTAAAGTCAATCGGATACGTGGAAGTCAGTTGAAAGTAATCAGAAAAACTTGTCATTAAATCGTCCATTTTGAATCCGCCATATTGAATTTTTGTAATCTGATCAAAAATTCGTAATCCTCATCCTCAAAAACCCCCAGATACCAATTTTGGTTGAAATCGGACAAACTAAAGTTTTACCCCTTCTCCACCACCCACGTTAGGGGGGTGGTAGGTACCCGATGAAACCATATTATTGTATTGTCATCGGAACTAAGACGCTATGCGAAATTTGAAGTCAATCGGATGTTTGGAAGTTCTTCAAAAATGAGTTGCAAGATTTGATTGCGTACATACATACCCACAAACATACATACATACATACAGGTTATGTTAAATAAATGCTTGTAATAAAAATCACGTGACATCTGTCGTTTAGTGTCACATTAATAAAGAATAAAGTTAAAGTTCTTTGCAAAAGTTCCCTGTTAGCTTGAATTTGTTATTTGATTCGTTAAGTTAATTAACATCGTTATTTCTCTCTTTTGTTATTTCTTGTTCTTTGATTTCTCAGATTTCCATTTTCATGCTAAATTATGAATCCTGTATTAAAAATTGCTGTTATGCAGAATAAAATGATAAGGATTTTGTCTTAAAAATAAAATTAGACTAAATCATAGTCAATTTAAATACATAAGGTACCATAAACCGGGGTTATTAGAGCCTGGAATTTAATTACGGATAAAAAAAAGGGGAGTTATTATTTTTTATAACTTATTTGCAGAGGCGGCGCGTGGTGTTAAACTATGGGGGTGCACACTCAACAAAAAAATTGCACCGTAGGCAAATTTTTTTTTTTTAAGTCACGCCCAACATTTTATTGTCTTTAAATATTGTATGATAATGCTATCAGAATTAGAAACTTTCGCCATTCTCGTAACTACGAAATCGTCGAAATGAAAACAATGCCGCCCGACCGATAATGCCAAGTTGTCTCAGTGTACTAATCACAGAATATCGTCGTTCGGTCCGTTAGATCAATATGTTATGGCACTAATTTAGGACAACCAAGGGTAACTGTTGACGCGGATGACATCACGGGAGTGCGGACGGCATCAATCACCGCAATTGATTCACAATAGCAGCAGATTCTGTGTACTGTAAAATTCTATAGGTCGTCCTCTCTTTCTATATTTCGTAATTAAAATGCGACATAACATCTACGGTGCACAGAATTTGGGTCCAGTTAAGCCGTTGAACATGAATACAAACACATACATACCGGGTATTAATTTCCTGTTTATATTCAAGTTTTTGGTGAATTTCTTTTGGGGTTTATTGATACTTTATTATAAAATTATTAATTAAAAAATGATCTTCAATCATAAATGCATAAAAGCGATAAAAGAACTATACAATAGGTCAAAATCTAAAATTAAAATTGAAAATCGACTCAAAAAAATTTCTGGTAAGGAAAGGCTTAAGACAAGGATGTTGTATCTCTCCAACTCTTTTTAAAATATATATCGCAGTAGCTCTAAAAAACTGGAAACGTACAGTACACGGCATGGGAATACAACTTAACGACCGATTTACCATATACACACTACAGTTTGCTGACGACCAAGTAATTGTAGCTAATGATAAAGAAGACATGGAGTATATGAGAAAGGTAATGGAAGAATACCAAAAGTGGGGATTAACAATAAACGTGGACAAGACACAGTACTTATGTATTAGAAACGAATCAGGTGAGTTAGAACTAGACAATGGACAAACAATATCTCCATGCAATGTAACTTGAAAAAGGAATAGTAAAAGCAAATAAGGTTATTGGATGTCTTAACAGTATTTTATGGAGCAGTGAGATAAAAGATTGTAAAATTTTATATATATGAATCAAAGGTGAAAAGCACGGTGTTGTATGGATACTTGTCGCGCAAGAAAAAAATACAAAACAAAAACGGTGTCGTAATGGATGCAATAAGAAGATCAATGAGAATATCTAGAACAGATTACATAAGAAGTGATATCATAAAAGAAAGAATGGGAATCGAGGGAAGCATAACTCAGCATCGGACAATGTAAAAAAACGTTCTAAACTGGCATAGTAGTAGTAGTATCATCATCATCATCTTTTTGTATAAAAATTATAAGATACCTATATTGTTAAGAACTGACAAACTTATTGTCTTCTGTAACCCCATTCTACGGGAAAGAAATTATGGCTTGATTGATTAAGGTTTGGCCAAAAGACCCAATCGCCGATTGGCCACAAATCAGTTCATTTTCCACAATCGAACTTCATTTGCACCCTTACACACGTAAAAACCAATTTCTCGGATACTGCCAATAAAAAAGACCATCAAGTTGACATGGACTTGGCTGTTCCAAATTACTTTTTCCTAATGGAAAAAATTACGCCTGCGACAATGCAATCGATGGAAAAAGCCAAAAAAACTCCCGCAAAAAGTACCGACTTAATAGTGGCTCTTGATTAAAATAAAAGGGTCTATAAAGGAAGATATAAGACCTTTTCAAGGGGTGGGCCGTTCGGAAATTAGTTGGCTTTGTTTAAATACGAGAATCAAACAGAGAGCGCTTGACCAAGATACGTCAAAAAATGCATGCATTTTTATTGTTCTATTAACCATTAAAACCTTGTTTCCACCAATGCATACCCATCCATGGATTTGCACCGGGTTGCGTATTTACGTTTCCGTGCTGATTTCACGGCAGCGCTGTTTTGAAATAGACACAGAAATGTTGCAACATATTTCGTTACAAATGCGTGTTGATTTTAAGGCGCCGAGGCTCGAACAAGGCACGGATTTGTATTGAATTACGCAGCGCAGGGGTTTACTTATTAGTGCACATTTGAAACTTAAATTGGATTCACGTTGTTTATTAGTTTGATTTTGAGGTTATATGTTTGTTAATATGAAAATTATGGAGCAGTTTAAAAGTATGTGTACTAATATTACTCAAGATTGAAATTCTTTGAAGTTTGAAGAACACTCTTCCATTAACTTTACTTGCAAAGTTCAGTGTTCATTGTCTTACACCGGCAATTTAAATGATTTTCACTTGATTTCTAACCACATGAAAATAGAAAGTTTCAAAAACCTAACCTAACGAAAGCTAATCAATTAAATCTAACCGAACCGAACCAAAGCAAACTGAACCAATAATTTTTTTCAAAAAAAAAAACTTTTCTGAGTTCCTACTCGGGGTCCTAGAGGATGTGAATCCGAATCGAACCGATCCTAACTAAACCGAGCCAAACCTAACCTAACCAAACTAAACTACAACACTATTCACACCCTCTAGGATCCCGGGAAAGAAGTCAGCAAAGTTTTTTTTAAATTGTTGGTCATTGGCGTAGCTAGCCTTGCTTTTTAGGGGGGACCGTGGTCCCGGTCTATCTTGAACAAAAAGCAAACATAGGTTTTAAAGAATCGTGCAAAGTGTGCAATGAATAAAAAAAAAATACGCGCATTAAATGTTCTAATATTTTAATATAACAAATTTAATAATACATTTACCAACTTATTTATATGTATACACAGGAAGTATGTAATTCAGAAATTCTACAAAGAAAGTTTTCTACGTCGCTGACTGAAAGCGTCTACCACACTGTCTAAGTCGACCTCAACATCTTTTTCTATGAATAACAATAACAAACCTGAGTGTCTCTCTTGAGTCATAGTTGTTGTAAGCCAATTAAAAACTCTCCTCATGGCAGAGAAAGACCTCTCGCAAGTTGCACTTGAAATTGGAAGAATACTCGCAACTTTAAAAAGTTGGTAGAGGTTTGGATAGGTGTTTTCTGCTATATGTTGTTTGATAGAATCATGACCAACAGTTTGATTTAACCGAAAAATACAATTCTTTAAAACGGTCATTTCTGCTCTTAGAGCAGAAGTATTAATATTAAAAATTTCCCGGTATTGCTCGACGAATTTATTCCATTTAACGACGTGGGAAAACTTAATATGAAAATGGTTATGAAATTGTCACCAAAATCGGAAAATTTCCATAAGACACTAAACGCTAACCTCAAAAAAACTAAAAAGATTATTATATTTATTTTAGAAAAACAGTTTAAAAAGGTCTTTTATAACCTTACGACATCTACAACCCGATTTCGGAAACAGAGGGGCAAAGGTCGCTGTCTTTATTAAATGCGAAATTCAACTTACACTTCTATAATATTTTACAAGATGTCGCCAATATGTATGAAATATTCAATATGCATAATTTTGTTTAAATTTAAAAAATATTTTCGGGAAATTGCATAAGTGCAGAAAAGTTACCGATAATTTAAAGAGAAAAAGCCTAATTCCGCAAGACAAGGGCTTTTTCCTGAAATGTAAACATTATCTGAATGATTTTAAATTTTAATGCACCTATTTTATTTGAATATTTCCCGAATAATAATAGAAAAGTATGTATTTTCAGCGTCATGTTCTTTTACTAGTAGTCGGTAGGGGAGGCCTAAAATATCTTAGGGGGGCCTGACGGACTTCAGGGGGGGCCAGGCCCCCCCCTGGCCCCCCTAGCTACGCCAATGTTGTTGGTTCAGTTTGCTTTGGTTCGGTTCGGTTTGGTTCAATCCGGTTCGTTTCGGTTCGGATTCACATTCTCTAGGATCCCGGGTAGGAAGTCAGGAAAGTTTTTTTTTTGAAAAAAAATATTGGTTTAGTTTGCTTTGGTTAGGTTCGGTTAGATTTGATTGATTAGCTTTCGTTATGTTAGCGTTTTAACCTGACAGTTGAATACGCTTTTGTAATAGTTTAATGAGCGATGTTCTCTTACAGATCCGTGCTCATTTCGATATCAAAACTCTTAAAATCAACACGTATTTGAACCCAAATATATTGTAACATTTCCGTGTCTATTTCAAAACCGCCAGGTTTAAATGCAGCGTCACCTGATGCGTCTTTTGAATCTGGGTGGAAACAGGGCATTAGAACCCTGCTCCAGAGGTAGGTTTTCTTAGGTTAAAAGAAAAATGAAAAGTATGATCTTTTGACGTTTCTTACTTTTATCTCATTTCTTTTTTCGGAATACGATTTTCGCGTACTTGGCTTTTTTTACATGAAATGTGTTTATTATGATTTCAGGCCTTTTTTATAAAGGTATAGAAAAATGAACTGGCTAATTGGAAGGAAGTCCAATTTAACAATTCATAATAAGTTACTGCTTTATAGACAAATACTGAAACCAGTATGGACATATGGTATTCAACTATGGGGTTGTGCTAAAGAGAGTAACATTCTAGTTGTACAGAGATTTCAAAATAAAGTATTAAGAAACATTGTGAATGCACCTTGGTACGTTCGAAATAGTGACCTTCATCGAGATCTAAAAATCGAAACTGTAGCAGAGACTATAAAAAAGTACGCAAAAAGCCATGAAGATAGACTCCATCGGCATGTGAATGTGGAAGCAATTCAGCTTCTAGACAATACTATGCTAGTTCGACGACTAAAAAGAGTGAAGCCGTTTGAGCTAGTAAACTAAGTGAATTACACATAAAACAAAATAATGCTATAAACACAACACAATTGTGAGTTACAGACTAAACAAAGCGGGGAGAACTGTTGAGTGAACCTTAAGTTTAAATCTGACTTTTCTAGTAAATTAAGTTAAAACAAAATTGCTAATTAGTCTTACTGACTAGATTGTAATAAAAAAAAACACAGTGTGTTTGACAACTAAAAAAAAAGGCCTTTTTTAAAGGATTTGGATAATATTTAAGTTTTAAAGTAGTGAAATATGCGGAATATTGTTCAAAACTTTTGTAATGCCTGATTAAAAATTTTAAGGTTTTTTTATAGTTCCTATTAGCCTTTCGAAGCTCAGCTCTCTAGCGTTCCTGGAAGTAGACAATGTTACTTTTACATAACTTTACATTTATAGGGAAGGCAGTAAATTAAAATTTTGGTTTTTAATTTTTTTTCAGAACCAAGCAATATAGGTGTTAGTGATCTAGAGAGCCTAAGAAATAATGAAACCGAGCAGTAGCCACTCATTGTTCAGCTAGATAAGTTCGGACTAAAATAACATTGTATTTTACCTAATGATATGTAAATTTTGAGTTTCATAAAATTGTAGTATTTGTCGATACTTTAAATTGTTATTTTGAATTTATTATCTCTCTATCTAACCTAATATTTCGATTTTAGAATAGAGCTTCCGTGGTGTGAACGGTCTCCATGGTATGAACGTGCAGATTTTTTTCGTCTTCACACTAGCGTGATTCTACTGTAGTTCCTATCGGCCTTCTAAAGGTCAGCTCTCTAGCGTTTCAGAAAGTGGGCAATGTTTCTTTGACATAACTTTACATTTATATGGGAGGGAAACAAATTAAAATTTTGTGGTTTTTAATTAATTAAAATAAATTTTTTCCTATAGTTATATTAGATTTCCCATCAGTCTGACAAAGCTCAGCTCTCTAGCGCTTTTGGAAGTCGACAATGTTACTTTTACATAACTTTACATGTATAGGGTAGGGGAGTAAATTAGAATTTTGAGGTTTTTTTACTTTTTCTAAGGGTTGGGTCATAATTTCTATCAGTCTGCCAAATTGTAGCATGTCTGGAAGTACAGTAGAATTTTGATGATCTATACATGAGTGAGTGGCAATTTCGACTTTTTTTGAAATTTCGTAACTACTTTACTACTTTATGAAAATCCATGAAACTTGGGGGGGTTGTTAACCCTATGAAGATCTACGAGTGTGCAAAATTTAAGTTTCGTAGCTCATTCCGAAGTAGAGTTCTAGATCGGTCAAATATGGGCTGAAATGTTTCAAGAAAAGAGGGTACAGCAGTTTACGCCGCGAACTTCGCCGGGTACTGCCGTGCCCTCAGATATCAAATGTTATTCCTTGTGTTTGAAGTTTAAAGGATCTACAGCAAAAAAAACTTTCTTTTGAACAAAAATAAGCCTATATAGATCTCAATGCATTTTTTATAATCAATAGTAATTACGATTTAATTTTATATTAATTATTATTGTTTGGTCCATATTTTTAATTAATTTATGCAGCAAAATAACATTGTTATCCTACTCAGCACCACCCACTAGGTTAAAATAAAGAGCAGAGAAAGTGTGAACTGGGTTTGTGTGTGAGTGGGCAACACTCAATCCATCATTCTAATTGTCTGCAGAAAAATCTACTAAAATAACAGTTGAAACAAAAGTAGGCATCCTGTGCAACAAATAAAATTACGAAATCTCTATAAGATGTTAGAGAGCTTTTGACACTTTTGCGTGAACCTCTTCCTGTACCAAGGGCGTAGGAAAGGGAGATGACAAGGGGGTAATGTCCTCTAATCATTCTGTTGCTACAAAACAAGGAATTATAAAAAGTTTGTATTTAAGAGCCGTAAATGTTTGTAGTAATAATGAAGAATTAACTACAGAAATTAACAACATTAAAAAGGTCTTAAACAGAAAGGTTATTCCCAGAAATTATTAAACTCAACGATCTCTAAAATTAAAAACAAACCAAATATAGAAAATTCTCAAAGTAATAAACCGTTGGGTGTTATTAACATTCCATATGTTTAATTGATTTCAGAAAACATAAGACGAGTAGCCAAGCACTATAATATAAAAACAGTATTTTCTTCGGGAAATACGATAAGGAGTTTTGTAACTAAAACAAAACCAGAAAATCCCTCAAATAATAAGGAATGTATTTACCAAATCCCGTGTGCGTGTGGTAAATCATATGTAGGTGAAACGAAACGCCCTCTTCAGGTTAGAGTAAATGAACATCTAAAAAGTAAGTAAAAAATTCGGTTTAGCGGATCATGCATGGTCAAATGATCACAGGGTCCAGTGGTCAGAAGGTAAAGTTTTGCATAAGGAGTCATATTGTCGAAAACGAAAGTTTAGTATTAAAGCTGTGTTTATAATGCAGAATAAAGAAGTTTTTAGTCAACCAAACACGGATATACCAAACATGTTCAAACCACTCCTTAAGGAAAACAAGCGTCTTAAGATTAAAAAGGGGGCGGGCCGTCACACCTGACTGCACACCAAGTAGTATAAGTAGTAGTCTGGAGATTAGATTGAAAACGGTTAGAGATACTTATTAACCGAAACGTCATGTTTAAAATAAATAAAGACAATGGAAGTCCGAAATTTTATATCTACTTTTGATACAGGAATGTGTCAGACTTATTGCTACTACGTTTTTAATTAAAAAAAAGGTTTAATTATATTATGTTTTTTCTTTTTTAATTCAGATAACAATGGCCTAACTAACTAAAACAAAACCTTTGTGCCATTCAACTTGAAACTGCGGTGCTGCGAACCTCTTTTGTTTAGTTACACTTGAAATATTTCAGTCGAGAAAAGCATCATCGCGGCTTGCCACCAGTGGCGGATCCAAGGAGGGGGAGCAGCCCCCCTTGACATAAAGCTTATAATTTTTAGTTCGAGTAACAAAATAACCAATGCATATACCGCAATTTTATATCAAAAATAATTTTTACCTTCCTAACCGCCGTGATGTCTGTCTGTGTGGGTATCACTAGACCCACTTTGCCTATTTAAAATATGGGGGTAAAGTATACCCCACGACGGGGGTTCGTGCTACAAAAATTTCAACCTTGCTAAAAAGGGTCCCCCTCCAAATTCGCACTCTAATAACCAAAAAAGGTCTCTGTTTCGATGTTCGTGAAACACCGTGTATATTATTTCTGTCCATAACACGATAGCTCCTAAACCACTAAACCAATTTTCATAAAATTTTTAGATAAAATAGTATTCGACACTCTAATGAGCTGATTAGATTTTGGTCAAAATTCATTAATTCTAATGACAGATTTTTGGCAATTCAAAAATTAAAAGAATTCTAACTATTTAACGGAGCATCGCATCAATATGCGGATTTCGAAATATAGGAAACTATATTTTGCTTAATAATTTGTGTTATTACCAAAAACTTCGTAAGAGCTTTAGTTTCTGAGATATTTACAAAAAACTTCTTCAATGCTGATATGTTATCATGACTTCACTATGCTACAAGGGCGGATCCAGAGGTGCTTCTCGGAGGGGGCACTTTAGGTGACATTCTCTGTTGGTAAAAAACGGTATATATTTTTTTAAACAACATTTTATTGAACTAGTCAGTGGTTGTAATTTCGATGATAATAACAATAGACACTTTCATGCGCCGCAGGCAAAAATTTTGAATTTTTATTAGGAAAAACATTACTTTTTACTAATTTTTTGTATATTCAAAAAATTTTCGGGGGGGGGGGGCAAGTGCCCCTAGTGCCCCCCCCCTGGATCCGCCACTGGTATGCTAATAGACTAGCTAGGAAGGTATCAGATCCATCATGGATCCATTTATTTTTCTGTGCATAGACGAAAAAACATTTTGGTACTACGTGTACCTTCAAAAATACTCTGCCAATATATGGGCCCCTAAGCTCACACTAGGTACTATAGTTATAGTGTATGTGCGAGCTAATAAAACTAAAACCTGAAATATATCTTATTCAACTCCAGACTAAATTACCTTTTGTTTGATACCACACAACCCATGTTTTGACTTAAACTCAAATTTTTGAAATCTACCCCCACCCTTAAAAAAACAAAAACTAAAATGTATTTTGTTTAACTCCGGACTTAATTACCTTTCGTTTGATACCACACACGCCATATTTTCACGTAAACTCTAATTTTTGAAATCTACCCCCACCCTTTTTGAAAAAAAAATTCAAATGTATTTTGTTTAACTCCATACTCAATTACCTTTCGTTTGATATCATACACGCCATATTTTCACATAAACTCTAATTTTTGAAATCTTCCCCCACTCTTTTACTTGGCTCTTGTTCAGTGGATTTTGTTCATTTTTAAATGGGACCATCTCGACCCAAGGACCAGTCTAGGTACCAAATTTCATTAAAATCGGGCTAGCGGTTTTTGAGTTATGCGCGTTGGTCCTTACAGACAGACATACAGACATACAGACAGACAGACAGACAGACAGACAGACAGACAGACAGACAGACAGACAGACAGACAGACAGACAGACAGACGGCGCGACAAAAAAGTTTCAAAATCATCTGAAACGCAAAGATATATAAAAATTTTTGAAATCGGAGCAACTTTTTTATAGTATAGTATAGTATATGTGTGAGCTAAAAAGTTTTTCCTTAAAAATTTATTAAAATCGTTAAAAATTGAGAGCAGTTTTATAGTATATAAAATAATAAAAGTGAATTTTAAAATGTCCATTTAAATACTGGTTTAAAATCGAACACGACCTTGACTTCTTGTTATTGTAAAAGGCCGCGCCGCAGGATTTTTACCAAAAAAAATAAAAAATTACCAGTTGACTGGCCATGTTTCTGTAAGTATTTGAGTTTATGTACCTGCTTAAATCATAATATTAAGAAAATGGATGGATGAAGCAAAATCTGAATTTTTTACTTGAATAGCAGGTTCAGTCCATTATCAGGCTTCTTTGCTAATTTATGAAAGATACTAAACTAAACAAAACTAACCAAAGGCTTTCAAGTAAATAAAGGTCTTAAACAAGGTTGCTGTATCTCGCCTACGCTCTTCAAGATATACTTGGAACAAGTCCTTAAAGTATGGAAGAGAAAATGCCAAAACATGGGAATTCCGTTGGACGAAACCACCTTGTATACTTTATGTTTCGCCGATGATCAGATAGTAGTGGCTCAGGATTATGACGACCTCGAATATATGACACGAAAACTAATAGAAGAGTACAATAAGTGGGGACTAGAGGTTAATCTCAATAAGACAGAGTATATGTGTATCGGTGGAATGAAACAGGATCTAATCTTAAATACCGGGCAGCGAATTCAGTCCTGTGATGAGTATAAATACTTAGGTCTAAAAATTACAGCTGACGGAACACTAGACAAAGCTATAAAAGATCGAAATGTACAAGGAAGAAAAGCAATAACTTTATTAAATGGAAAAATTTGGGACCAAAGTACAGTCGAACCTCTATAACTCGAACCTGAAGGGACAACTAAAACAGTTCGAGTTATGGAGAGTTCGAGTTATAGAAACTCGAGTTACATAGGTTAAAATACATGTAAAAAGTGCAGGGACCGCTGAAAAGGTTCGAGTTATAGAGGGGTTCGAGTTTTAGAGGTTCGAGTTAGAGAGGTTCGACTGTATATCAAAACATAACAAAAAGCTTATATATAACACCATTGTAAAAAGTATTATTACATACAGCTCAGAAGTTTGGCCAGTCAAGGATAGAACAGAAAAAATGCTTTCCGCTACGGAGATGGACTATTGGAAAAGAGCAGCAGGGAAATCAAAAATAAAAAGAGTTAGAAATCAAAGAATAAGAGAAATTATGACAGTGGGTGAACGTCTCGGTGAATGTACTTTAGTGGATGATATAAGTACACAAGAACTGGTGTGGTACGAACATGTACAAAGAATGAATGATGAAAGACTACCTAAACAAATACTACAATGGAAACCAACTGGCCAAAGAAAACAAGGACGGCCAAGGAGAAGCTGGAGAGAAGGAATAGACAGTGAAATAAGAATAAGAGGCCTAGATGATGAATTATGGGCAAACAGAAACGAGTGGAGATTGGGTATCGGAAGACGTAGAACGTTGTGAAACCGATAAATATATATAGATATATATATATATATATATATATATATATATATATATATATATATATATATATATATATATGAAAGATACTACATCACAAAACTCTAAAAGTGTTGACTTAGTTTATTTTATATACGTTAGAGCATAAATATGGGGCATACCCATGCATTCTCACACGCGATACTTGAAACCAGGACCCCTATTTAATTCTTAATGTTCCTTTTTCGGTTAGATAGGATTTCGGTTACTGCGCATGCGTTAGTTTTGATGGTTTTGGAACATACTCCGATACGTCACTACATTATTTGACAATTGTCAAAAATTTAGGGTTATGTCTATTTTTTTTTTCTAAAAACTAGTTGATTGGGTAAAAATTTATCAAATTGTGAATTAAAATTGTAGTTTTTCTAAAACTAATTGTGCAGATTTATTGTGGACACCATGAAAAGTGTCTAATGGCATTTATAAACCACTCTGAACTTTATTAACAAATTATGAAGAAAAGTACAAGTAGTTACCTATAGAATGGTACTCCCTTATTTCTCTCGGACATTTTTCCACAAACCGCACATGTTTTACGTGAATTATTTTCCATTTTTCAAAGAGAAAAACATAATTTTACACGACAGACGCAAAACACCGCAAAATGTAAATAAGCAACAAATATGGCCTCCATCCACACGGCAGCTTTGTGTCTCATGGCTCTGGAACGAAATAGAGATGTACAAAATAGCGAGTATTAAAATAGCGGTATCGAAATAGCGACAATCAAAATAGCGATGTAATGAAAGGGCGACTATCAAAATAGCGATGTAACAAAATGACGATGTAACAAAATAGCGATTGTATCAAAATAGCGATTTAACAAAATAGCGATGTAACAGAATAGCGACTATCAAAATAGCGATTTTTTGGTTCGGTTTTGGCATATAGTTCGACAAAGGGGTTCTTTCTAACAAATTTTTTCAAAAAAAAAACTTCCCTGGCTTCTTTCTCGGGATCCTAAAGGGTGTGAATCTGAACCGAACCGAACCGAACCAGCATATTTAAAGAAAAAACTCTCCAGGCCTCTTTTGAACCGAAACAAACTAAACCGAATTCGGTTCAGTTTGGTTCGGTTCGGTTCGGTTTGGTTCGGTTCGGATTCACACCCTCTAGGATCCTGGAAAAGAAGTCGGGGAAGTTTTTTTTTAAATTTGTTTGAAAGGTTCGGTTTGGATTGGTTTGAATCAATTCGGTTTGGTTTGATTCGGTATTTTGATACATCGCTATTTTGATTGTCGCTATTTTGATGGTCGCTATTTTGATGGTCGCTATTTCGTACGACGCTATTTTGTACATCGCTATTTCGTTCCAGAGCCGTGTCTCATGACAAAACACACGCGTGCGCAGTTCAAAATTCACGGCGTCCGCGAATTTAAATTTGCCATTGTTTCCAAAGCCAGCTATGAGGGCTTCACTTTTCGATTCTTTGAACATGTATTTATGTTATAACGTATTTGGCTGAAATGTTTTAAGAAAAGGTGGTGCAGCAGTTTGCATGAACTTGACGGGGCACTGCCATGCCACTAGATATAATATTTTTGAGAAAATACGTTTTCTAGATTTAATATAATTTTCATTTCTGTTGGAGAGTAAAAACACGAAAAATTAAAAAAAAAATTAAAAATGCTCAATGATGTTTACAATCACAAATATCTCATTTCACCACTCATTGCCTTGGTTTCAAAATTAGGCTACTTTTTTGACCTCGACTTTACCTTTACCATTAATGGCGTGTTCTCTTGAATTCGATTCAAAAATAATATTAATCCCAGCCAAACTTGATTCGTTTCATTAGGAAAACTTATAAAAAAAATGCAAAAAAGCCGCTTTTTAAGCAGGGATCCTACGGCGCGTTAATTGGGAAGCATGGTTTACGATTTGCCAAACGAAAGTCTGAATTGGAAACTTCCATGAGTTTTAATACAGAAGGGTCATTCTTAAGCTTGGGTTAAAACGCAAAAAACGGCTTAAAACTACGTACATACCTTTTAACAGGCGCTGATCTACAGATTAGTTTTGACACACAGAATACACCTGCTGTTCACTATGCAAAATAGTTTGTGCAATATTTATTATGATATTCCCCCCCCCCCCCCCCCCAAATAAAGTTCCTAGATCCGCCCCTCCTTATAGCCCAAATAAATCGAAGATTTCGTTGTTTTAGGCGCTTGACTTCCTTATATTTTATAGACAGAGAGGGATAATCGTAATCAGCAATGGGCGTATAAAAATAAAAAAATAATAAAGAGGTGATTAAAAAATAAAAATAAAGAAAACAATAAAAAAAAAAAAATTAAAATATTGAGTGTGGTACATCATTTTAAAGGAAATTTTAAGCTGATTTTAAAAATCGAATAAAAAGAGAGTTATTCTGTAAGAAAAATAACAACTTTATGCAATATTTTAAAAACCAAAACAGATAAATAAAAACCGTTTACATCTGTCAATTCTTCAAGAAAAGATCTATAAGAAAGCTATTTACACAAAAGCAAAATGCAGACAAAAACACTCCGTAGCTTAAAAACGGCTTGCTATATCTAAATGTGGTTTTCACCTTTAGGCTTCTCTTAAAATTTAAGCGTCGCAAAGGGGGCTCAGTTTTTTTCTATTTCCCCTAGAAATACCCGACACCACAAAAAAACAACGAATTTGGGACACCCTGTACAGGGTGTGACAATGAAGTCGATTTTTTGAGAGGGAACTCCCTGTATATTTTTGCATTTTAAGATTTGTCTTTTCTTTTTGATTTCAAAAATTTACAATATCTATGTGCTGCGATTAATATTTTTTTAGGTATATGCAGTATTTCTTCTATATTGCATTTCACGTTTATTTTGTTTTGCCATGGGAGTATTGACAAATTTAAATGCGCTAAATCTTAAAAAATGTTTATCGTAGCATAGACATACAGTAGAACCCCGATGACAGTGTTTATTCAAATTAAATTGGGCACTAAATAATTTGTCACACAACTTGCACGTCACCGGCATTTTCCCAGCACAAAAACGACGAATTTTCATCAAAAAGAACTGGGAATTATTAAAGTTTTGCTGTATAAAACCATACTGAAATATCTCTCAGTTGATTGGTTGGCAGAAGTGACAGATCAACGCTTGCGCACGCCTTGGAATTCATCTCGGTATTTAACGACTCGTCATAAGAAACGCGCGCCTGGGTTCACACTCTGTGCCCTGTATAATTTAACAGCGATATGTTATGTCGCCTACTAATTGCGAAAAATAGAAAGAAATGACGACATGTCTATGGAATTCGACCTTATACACAATCTGGGCCCTGGTTGAAAGCGATGCAAATTACTAGTGGCCTATCTAACAAGATTTAAGGTTGAGCGTGCGATACGAGGGACGATCCAACAGATGCTGCCAATGGAGAATAATAGAACTTGAATATACTTATATAGAAAATAATAGTCTCGATCGTAGATGTTAGCCGGTCTGTATCGCAAAAACTCTAAAACCTCTGAGCCAAATTTAATGAATATTTCAGGAAAAATATTGGTCTGCTTTAAGAACACATTTTCAAAGGTTGAAAATTGAAAAAAGAAACCTACTTAGGGCCTATCCTTAAATTACGTAGCGCTCAAGGGGGGGAGGGGGGTTTTGGCTTTGCGTTACACTCAATGTTTTTTTAATGTGTTTTTTCTTAAAAATGTGTTACGAGATGGGGAGAGGGATTCAAAAATCCTGAATTATTGCGTTACGTAATTCAAGGACGTTCCCTTATGTGATTATAACTTTAAAACTATAAAAATATTAAAAAGCTGTTTTAGTGTTGGATAAAATTACTTTTATTTAATAAATTTTATAACAAAGAAAAATATTGTCATAGGTTTAGTTTTCTAATTATATCAAAAATGGCTGAATAATTAAAACAAAACTGTGTCCCATTTACAAGTTTCCACCCGGGTCTTCTCGAGAACACGTTGATTTTGTTTGCGAGGAAATTCTTGTAGCACGCACAACCTTCGTGGGGTATACTTTACCCCTATATTTTGAATAGGAAAAATAGGTCTAGAGATACCTTGTTTTGAAGCTCTCTTGAATATCTTTACAAATAAAATAAAAATTAAATCCAAAAAATATAAAATTCTAATTAAATTTTGATTTTATCAGTCCATGTTAAATTTGAAATTTTATTATTTCAAAACCTAATGGATAGATTTTTAAAATTTTTACACGGTTGTAAGGAAGGACATTTAAAACGCATTCAAAACAAGGTATCACGACCCTATTCAAAATATAGGGGTAAAGTATATCCCTCGAAGTTATGCGTGCTACAAAAATTGCAAAATAGCCAAAAAGTGTTCCCCTCGTAAACAAAATCGACGTGTCTCGGCACAAATACCATTGTAACTGTAGTAAGCTAAATTTATTAAAAACGCAAAATTAATTAGTTTGTATGCTGTGACACTATTGAAACTGAACCGATTTGAACAATATTGAAAACAAAACCAGTTCCAATCCTCCTGTCCATTATCTAAAGGCACTTCTCTCTACAAAAATTGACTAGGAAGGCGCCTAACATTGTCCCCTGAAAATGACGTCCTGTGAGACAACGCACCCCTTAGTTACAGTACTGCTAAAGGGTATTTATATATAAGTCATTTAGGTAACTTTTGAAAAATTGAAAGCTTTTAATAAACACAATTGTAGACCAAAAATATTTTCAAAAATCAAATAGCATGCTAGTAGTTATATCTATCAAATTTTGTAATAACTAGTTTAGTTTTGGAGATGTTGTTTTTCAAACCCCTTTTTTTATGGTTTTTATGAAAAAAATCGATGAACTACAATTAATTACTTCCAAACTGTGGGCTGGGCGCATATTGGTCAAAGATGCTGAGAAGTAGGTAAAAATCTTTTAAACTCATAATAATTTTGCTTTTAAAACACTGTTAAGGTTTCGGTACATTAATTTATTTATTAGCACAAAAAGCGGAAATAACAACAAAGAAACAGATAATAATAATAAAGAAAAAAAATGAAAATGTTCAATGAAACAATTAAGTATTGATTGTACCTATTATTATGTTCTTTGATAATGATATAACGCAAATATAACTATAATTATTAACTCCTACTAGTTTATATCACTGGTTACCACCCAATGGGTGATCCGTGCTAATATTCACTAGGTTTATCCGGTGTTTCTAAGTTTTTTTTCATATTAGACACTTACTTACCGGGATTTCTTTTTAACTATTTTTTTATTAAGTTTCTTTTAAACTTTCAGAGCGTTATCAAAATATCTGTTTATTTGAACAAGTGACATCTCTTAAAAGCAGCTTCAAGAAACACTTAATAAGTAATCACAAACAGCTATTTTATCAATTTTACTAAAAGCATTAGCTATAAAAAGCTAAGTAAAATACCTGAATGCTTACCTTAATCTTTAAAGTCCAAAATTAACTTCACAAACTAATTAATCCCTTTGCGCTTTGTTTTGTTTATTCAACAATGTTTAACACCAAAATTTAAACGTTTATTGTCACCAAAATATCGAAAATCTCATTTATTCATAAATGGTATCTCGAAAAATTCAAAAGAACGCTACAAAACCACCGCATTAGTCTCGCGAACCCACTAAATTAAGATAAAAATCTTCGAAATAGCACCACGCGGTTCAAATCATAAAAAAAGAACTCAGCAGAAAATGAGACAATGGTCTCGCAGGATCCGAACGTCACGGCCACGTGAGTAGCAGGACCAATCGCGAGGGCTCAGGAAGGCAACGATCTCGCGGCAAAAAGAAGTAACCTCGTCTGCGATCGAGAGTAGGTATAAACGTGGTTGCCTAGCTATCGCCTGTGCGTGCAGTGCTCAGGCAGGAAAGCTGCTCCTGCGGAAGTTCGAATCGGTTTGGGCAGAAATTTCTGTTAAGCGCTCGCAGTCTCGAATTCGGCCACGAACTAGGAACACGTCACTTATAAAGTAAAATGTAACACAAACGGAAAAATATGATAGAAACAAAAACTTCTTTTTACCCGATTAGTCACGAAATCATATTTCATTTTTGAAATTCACCGGTACTAAAATTTACTAACAAACGTGTAATTTAGGGATGACGTTCACAATGTCGAAATACATATAATCAAAATTTAAAATCTTGAACTCATTATATCGAAAATCAAAATCTCGAACAATTAAAATGTGGAATAATTAAAACATAGAAAATCAAAATGTCGAAAATCAAAATCTCGAAAAATCGAAATGTAGAAAATAATAATATCGAAAATTAAAATATCGAAATTACAAAATATCGAAAATACAAATATCGAAAAATTAAAATCTCGAATAATCAAAATGTCGAATACTAAAAATGTCGAAAATCAAAATATCGAAATAACAAAATATCGAAAAGGATAATATTAAAAATTAAAATGTCGAAAGAATTAAATATCGAAACCACAAAATATCGAAAAATTACAATCTCGAATAATCAAAATGTCGTTTGTTTGGGTAAGGTTAGGTTTGGATAGGTTCGGTTCGGTTCGGTTCGGTTGGGTTCGGTTCGGTTCGGTTCGAATTCACACCTTCTAGGATCCCGGGAAAGAAGTCAGGAAAGTTTTTTTTTGAAAAAAATTGTTGGTTTAGTTTGCTTTGGTTCGGTTTGATTCGGTTCGGTTCGGTTAGATTTCACTAGGTTTCGTTAGGTTAGGTTTTTGAAACCATCTATTTTCGTGTGGTTATATCAGATTAGGTTACGTTTGATTAGGTCAGGTGAAGGTTCCGAAATTTTCTGTTTTTGATTTTCGATATTTTGTTGTTTCGATATATTGTATTTTTGATATTTTGTTATTCGATATTTTGTGTTTTCGATATTTTGTATTTTCGATATTTTGTTGTTTCGATATTTTGTTGTTTGGATATTTTGTATTTTCGATATTTTGTATTTTCGATATTTTGTTATTCGATATTTTGTGTTTTCGATATTTTAATTTGTCGATAATTTAACTATTCGACATTTTTTATTTCGACATTTTAATTTTCGATAATTTAACTTTCGATATTATTATTTTCTACATTTTGATTTTTCGAGATTTTGATTTTCGATATAAAGAGTTCGAGATTTTCATTTTCGATATAAAGATTTCGAGATTTTGATTTTCGATTAAATGTATTTCGACATTGTAAACGTCACTCGTAATTTAGTACCCGTGAATTAAAAAATCAAACAAGTTTCGTGGCCAGTGTTGCCAAAATGCTCCAAGATAATTCGTGAAAATTTTATATTAAAAATCGTGAGAAATCGTGAGGTTTTAAAAAGTCCTAAAAAGAGTTCAAAATAGAGAAGGAATAAATAAAAGCTTATAAAAAGCAAAAAAAAAAATATTTTTATATGTATGTATTACATAAAACCAAACACATTTGAAAAAGCTGAAAAACTGTAGAGATAATAATGTCTCATACCTAACATAGTTAGACAGAGTCGGAATCGCTCGAATCATCATTTTTATTCAAATATACTTCTTTAGTTCCTAGTTTTTTAATCATATTGTCAGGAATGCAAATAACCCCTGACTGTGCCACTGTACGAAACCATCTTGAAAAAGCGACAAACACAATTATGGTTCTGTTGAGAAAAGAAAGTGGTTCCGCCTCCCTCCAAAATGGAAAACATTTGGTTGCCGCCTACTACACAGCAGATGGTTAATGCGAGAAAAACTATTGAAAAGTTTAGAGTGGGCGTTGTAATGGTTGGACATGGAAAAACTGTGAGATAAGCAAATGTTGTCTATAAAATGTATTTTATCTCTGTTTTTGTTTAGGTTATCTTGTTTAGCTCATTAGCTAGAATGTAAAGTAAACTTTAGGATTATCAGCAACGCCACTGACTTGGTTCTCCAAGCTCTTTAAAGAGGGGATAATGGATTATTTAGGTCCAACCTACCGTTTATAAAAACCCAAACTTTGAGAAGACAAGGGGGTAGTCACATTGACAAGTTTTGTTGAATTTAACTAAAACTTCTAAAATTAATTGTCAGTAAAGAAACATAAGATTTTTATATTTAAAGAATATTTTAAAGTTTGTTATTTTGGTAAGTTAAAGTTTTATTTTAATATTTTGGGTCTTGTTTGTTTTATAGGTCATAAGAAAAGTCTTGTAACAATTTGTAAATTGCAACAGAGTTTTATTTTGTATTCATTAAAGTTTGTAACGTTTTTAAAACTGTTTTATATTTATTTTATTCACATAAGAGATCACTACGGTACCCTCGTTTAAGGGTTCGATTTAAAATAAAATCGTACCCGACAATATTAATACGTATATCAAAATCATAGCATGTGATAGTATCAACTTTCAAAAAGATTTTTGTTAAAATTTTACGTAAAATACAAAAATCGTGAGAAACGCTACGTAATTCGTGAATTCATAAGATACTTTCCAAAATCGTATAATCTCACGATTAATCGTGAGTTTTGGCAACACTGTTCGTGGCTAATCGGGTAAAAAGGAGTTTTTGTTTCTCTAAAATTTTTCCGTGGGTAGCTTGAAAGATTAACCTCACGGGGGTCCAAGCTCTAATGGACACCTAATAAGTGTTGACAGTTAACTGTTTTGTCCTTATGGGTCTCCTCAGAAAACTGCTTGGTCAATCTGACACTCTTGCGAAGTTACGTTTGTTAGTATTATTTGGCTTAAAAATTCCGCTGATTGACGCTCACGTCTGAAGGTGGTTCGGTTCGGTTTTGTAAGGAGGAATAAGCTTGTGCTATCTACGACCGAGTAACTGAAATTTTGTTATTAGAAGAAATTGATAGTAGGTACATATTTGTTTGAGTAGTACGTGGTTGTCAACAGTGATAGCAGCAAGAGGCGGGAATGTAGAGGCGCGCTAACATCAGGCAGGCTCTGATTTTGAGGCCGCCTCACGCTCTACGCTGCCTCTGCCGCTGCCGGCGCTGGCTCTAGTCGAGAGCAGATGATGCTCTTTTGCATTTTGAGCCTTTTAGTCCAAGCAAATTAGAATTTTAAAAGAAAAAAATTATACATTTTTGAAATTTCGGTTGTGAACTCCCAGTAAAAAACAAAATACAGATCTGAGCTGAGGAGTTCTCACCTCCCAGGGGGAGCTACCCACTCTAGGCTTAAAAAATATTACCCCCCAAACCCTCCACATCTTGTCGGAATATTTACCCAAATCAAAGGACCCTCAAGTTTGTCCAAACATGCTTGTATAAATACAGTCGAACCTCTCTAACTCGAACCTCTATAACTCGAACCTCTCTATAACTCGAACCTTTTAAGTGGTCCCTGCACTTTTTATATGTATTTTAACCTCTTAAACTCTCCATAACTCGAACTGTTTTGGTTGTTCCTTTAAATTCGAGTTATAGAGGTTCGACTGTAGCTAGTTTGCCAAATACACAAAAACAAGCGTGTTTGCAAACCGAAGCATACCGTGGGATAGGCCAAATGACATAGGTACCGTTGAAGAACCTTTCATAAAGAACCTAAACCCAAAAATTATGGATTTTTGAATAGTGAACATATTTCTTTAAACGAAACTGTAGAAAATTGTTCAAAATTGGATTCCAAGCACCCAATGTCAATAAGGACAATTTGTAGGTAATTTTGATCTGTTTTTCTGATGCAATTTATTACTTTTCTTTTGATAAATCGTCTTATTGTCAGAGCTTTTGGATAAAATTTATCGGATAAGTTGTGAAACACCCCGTATAGCAAAATAGTTTAATCAATATTTTTAGCGGTCGTTTGAAAAAATTAAATATGGTCTCGTTTTCTCTGTGTTTCTTAAAATACTGCAAAAACGTCTAAATATCCCAAACCGGAGTTTCCTTAAAAAACTTAATGGTTACCTAATGGACTCAAAGTTACTTGCAATTTTCCTAGTCAATTTAACAGAGACCCTTCCTAAGTAGGTTTTCCGAAGGAACTTTTAAAACAATTTAAGTTGGAAAATAGAGTTTAATTTATAAATCTACTTTCAAGAAAAAAAAAGTTTTAGTTTGTAGCCTGAAAAATAATTAAGGCCGGTTTCTCATTAGCGAGTCACCTAGCGATTAACTATAACTCGAGTTTAAACCTTTCACCATCTCGGGTTAGCTTTAAATCTTGGTTTAACCTTGAGTTAAATTGACCCACCATTGAGAGGGTGGATTTAGCGATTTAACCCTTGGTATAATCTATAAAAAGAAGGTAAATATAATTTTTTATATTTTTTTGTTGTTTCCAATTGTCTTTCAAAATACTGCAAAAACGTTTAAATATCCCAAACCCGAGTTTCCTTAAAAAACTTAATGGTTACCTAGTGGACTCAAAGTTACTTGAAATTTTCCTAGTCAATTTAACAGAGACCCTTCCTAAGTAGGTTTTCCGCAGGAACTTTTAAAACAATTTAAGTTGGAAAATAGAGTTTAATTTATAAATCTACTTTCAAGAAAAAACATTTTTAGTTTGTCGCCTGAAAAATAGTTAAGGGTGGTTTCTCATTAGCGAGTCACCTAGCGGTTAAATATAACTCGAGTTTAAACATTTCACCACCTCGGGTTAGCTTTAACTCTTAGTTTAACCTTGAGTTAAATTGACCCACCATTGAGAGGGTGGATTTAGCGATTTAACCCTTGCTATAATCTATAAAAAGAAGGTAAATATAATTTTTTATATTTTTTTATTGTTACCTAATGGATTCAAAGTTACTTGCAATTTTCCTAGTCAATTTAAAAGAGACCCTTCCCAAGTAGGTTTTCCGAAGGAACTTTTAAAACAATTTAAGTTGGAAAATAGAGTTTAATTTATAAATTTACTTTCAAGAAAAAACATTTTTAGTTTGTGGCCTGAAAAATAATTAAGGCTGGTTTCTCATTAGCGAGTCCTAGCAGTTAAATATAACTAGACTTTAAACGTTTCACCATCTCGGGTTAGCTTGAAATCTTGGTTTAACCTTGAGTTAAATTGACCCACCATTGAGAGGGTGGATTTAGCGATTTAACCCTTGGTATAATCTATAAAAAGAAGGTAAATATAATTTTTTATATTTTTTTGTTGTTTCCACTTGTCTTTCAAAATACTGCAAAAACGTTTAAATATCCCAAACCGGAGTTTCCTTATAAAACTTAATGGTTACCTAATGGACTCAAAGTTACTTGTAATTTTTCTAGTTAATTTAACAGAGACCCTTCCTAAGTAGGTTTTCCGCAGGAACTTTTAAAACAATTTAAGTTGGAAAATAGAGTTTAATTTATAAATCTACTTTCAAGAAAAAACATTTTTAGTTTGTTGCCTGAAAAATAGTTAAGGATGGTTTCTCATTAGCGAGTCACCTAGCGGTTAAATATAACTCGAGTTTAAACGTTTCACCACCTCGGGTTAGCTTTAACTCTTGGTGTAACCTTGAGTTAAATTGACCCACCATTGAGAGGGTGGATTTAGCGATTTAACCCTTGGTATAATCTATAAAAAGAAGGTAAATATAATTTTTTATATTTTTTTGTTGTTTCCAATTGTCTTTCAAAATACTGCAAAAACGTTTAAATATCCCAAACCCGAGTTTCCTTAAAAAACTTAATGGTTACCTAGTGGACTCAAAGTTACTTGAAATTTTCCTAGTCAATTTAACAGAGACCCTTCCTAAGTAGGTTTTCCGCAGGAACTTTTAAAACAATTTAAGTTGGAAAATAGAGTTTAATTTATAAATCTACTTTCAAGAAAAAACATTTTTAGTTTGTCGCCTGAAAAATAGTTAACGGTGGTTTCTCATTAGCGAGTCACCTAGCGGTTAAATATAACTCGAGTTTAAACATTTCACCACCTCGGGTTAGCTTTAACTCTTAGTTTAACCTTGAGTTAAATTGACCCACCATTGAGAGAGTGGATTTAGCGATTTAACCCTTGCTATAATCTATAAAAAGAAGGTAAATATAATTTTTTATATTTTTTTATTGTTACCTAATGGATTCAAAGTTACTTGCAATTTTCCTAGTCAATTTAAAAGAGACCCTTCCCAAGTAGGTTTTCCGAAGGAACTTTTAAAACAATTTAAGTTGGAAAATAGAGTTTAATTTATAAATTTACTTTCAAGAAAAAACATTTTTAGTTTGTGGCCTGAAAAATAATTAAGGCTGGTTTCTCATTAGCGAGTCCTAGCAGTTAAATATAACTAGACTTTAAACGTTTCACCATCTCGGGTTAGCTTGAAATCTTGGTTTAACCTTGAGTTAAATTGACCCACCATTGAGAGGGTGGATTTAGCGATTTAACCCTTGGTATAATCTATAAAAAGAAGGTAAATATAATTTTTTATATTTTTTTGTTGTTTCCACTTGTCTTTCAAAATACTGCAAAAACGTTTAAATATCCCAAACCGGAGTTTCCTTATAAAACTTAATGGTTACCTAATGGACTCAAAGTTACTTGTAATTTTTCTAGTTAATTTAACAGAGACCCTTCCTAAGTAGGTTTTCCGCAGGAACTTTTAAAACAATTTAAGTTGGAAAATAGAGTTTAATTTATAAATCTACTTTCAAGAAAAAACCTTTTTAGTTTGTTGCCTGAAAAATAGTTAAGGGTGGTTTCTCATTAGCGAGTCACCTAGCGGTTAAATATAACTCGAGTTTAAACGTTTCACCACCTCGGGTTAGCTTTAACTCTTGGTGTAACCTTGAGTTAAATTGACCCACCATTGAGAGGGTGGATTTAGCGATTTAACCCTTGGTATAATCTATAAAAAGAAGGTAAATATAATTTTTTATATTTTTTTGTTGTTTCCAATTGTCTTTCAAAATACTGCAAAAACGTTTAAATATCCCAAACCCGAGTTTCCTTAAAAAACTTAATGGTTACCTAGTGGACTCAAAGTTACTTGAAATTTTCCTAGTCAATTTAACAGAGACCCTTCCTAAGTAGGTTTTCCGCAGGAACTTTTAAAACAATTTAAGTTGGAAAATAGAGTTTAATTTATAAATCTACTTTCAAGAAAAAACATTTTTAGTTTGTCGCCTGAAAAATAGTTAACGGTGGTTTCTCATTAGCGAGTCACCTAGCGGTTAAATATAACTCGAGTTTAAACATTTCACCACCTCGGGTTAGCTTTAACTCTTAGTTTAACCTTGAGTTAAATTGACCCACCATTGAGAGAGTGGATTTAGCGATTTAACCCTTGCTATAATCTATAAAAAGAAGGTAAATATAATTTTTTATATTTTTTTATTGTTACCTAATGGATTCAAAGTTACTTGCAATTTTCCTAGTCAATTTAAAAGAGACCCTTCCCAAGTAGGTTTTCCGAAGGAACTTTTAAAACAATTTAAGTTGGAAAATAGAGTTTAATTTATAAATTTACTTTCAAGAAAAAACATTTTTAGTTTGTGGCCTGAAAAATAATTAAGGCTGGTTTCTCATTAGCGAGTCCTAGCAGTTAAATATAACTAGACTTTAAACGTTTCACCATCTCGGGTTAGCTTGAAATCTTGGTTTAACCTTGAGTTAAATTGACCCACCATTGAGAGGGTGGATTTAGCGATTTAACCCTTGGTATAATCTATAAAAAGAAGGTAAATATAATTTTTTATATTTTTTTGTTGTTTCCACTTGTCTTTCAAAATACTGCAAAAACGTTTAAATATCCCAAACCGGAGTTTCCTTATAAAACTTAATGGTTACCTAATGGACTCAAAGTTACTTGTAATTTTTCTAGTTAATTTAACAGAGACCCTTCCTAAGTAGGTTTTCCGCAGGAACTTTTAAAACAATTTAAGTTGGAAAATAGAGTTTAATTTATAAATCTACTTTCAAGAAAAAACATTTTTAGTTTGTTGCCTGAAAAATAGTTAAGGGTGGTTTCTCATTAGCGAGTCACCTAGCGGTTAAATATAACTTGAGTTTAAACGTTTCACCACCTCGGGTTAGCTTTAACTCTTGGTGTAAACTTGAGTTAAATTGACCCACCATTGAGAGGGTGGATTTAGCGATTTAACCCTTGGTATAATCTATAAAAAGAAGGTAAATATAATTTTTTATATTTTTTTGTTGTTTCCAATTGTCTTTCAAAATACTGCAAAAACGTTTAAATATCCCAAACCCGAGTTTCCTTAAAAAACTTAATGGTTACCTAGTGGACTCAAAGTTACTTGAAATTTTCCTAGTCAATTTAACAGAGACCCTTCCTAAGTAGGTTTTCCGCAGGAACTTTTAAAACAATTTAAGTTGGAAAATAGAGTTTAATTTATAAATCTACTTTCAAGAAAAAAAAAGTTTTAGTTTGTAGCCTGAAAAATAATTAAGGCCGGTTTCTCATTAGCGAGTCACCTAGCGATTAACTATAACTCGAGTTTAAACCTTTCACCATCTCGGTTTAGCTTTAAATCTTGGTTTAACCTTGAGTTAAATTGACCCACCATTGAGAGGGTGGATTTAGCGATTTAACCCTTGGTATAATCTATAAAAAGAAGGTAAATATAATTTTTTATATTTTTTTGTTGTTTCCAATTGTCTTTCAAAATACTGCAAAAACGTTTAAATATCCCAAACCCGAGTTTCCTTAAAAAACTTAATGGTTACCTAGTGGACTCAAAGTTACTTGAAATTTTCCTAGTCAATTTAACAGAGACCCTTCCTAAGTAGGTTTTCCGCAGGAACTTTTAAAACAATTTAAGTTGGAAAATAGAGTTTAATTTATAAATCTACTTTCAAGAAAAAACATTTTTAGTTTGTCGCCTGAAAAATAGTTAAGGGTGGTTTCTCATTAGCGAGTCACCTAGCGGTTAAATATAACTCGAGTTTAAACATTTCACCACCTCGGGTTAGCTTTAACTCTTAGTTTACCCTTGAGTTAAATTGACCCACCATTGAGAGGGTGGATTTAGCGATTTAACCCTTGGTATAATCTATAAAAAGAAGGTAAATATAATTTTTTATATTTTTTTGTTGTTTCCAATTGTCTTTTAAAATACTGTAAAAACGTTTAAATATCCCAAACCGGAGTTTCCTTAAAAAACTTAATGGTTACCTAGTGGACTCAAAGTTACTTGAAATTTTCCTAGTCAATTTAACAGAGACCCTTCCTAAGTAGGTTTTCCGCAGGAACTTTTAAAACAATTTAAGTTGGAAAATAGAGTTTAATTTATAAATCTACTTTCAAGAAAAAAACTTTTAGTTTGTAGCCTGGAAAATAATTCGGGCCGGTTTCTCATTAGTGAGTCACCTAGCGGTTAATTATAACTCGAGTTTAAACCTTTCACCATCTCGGGTTAACTCTAACTCTTGGTGTAAGCTTGAGTTAAATTGACACACCGTTGAGGCGTTTAGTCATTTGAGCCTTGGTATATAAAAAGAAGGTACATATTAAAAAGAAGTATCATATGTTTTTTATTGTTTATAATCTTTAAAAATAGAAGTTTTTGAGGAACTGAACGATAGGGCCAAAGACTTTTATAACTTTGTTGAATACCAAAAAAGACCCCAAATAATTTGACCAAGATTGAATCCTTTTAAAATGTTTAATGTAAACGACATTTTTATAAGATTTAGATTAATCAAAAAGACTGTCCTTTACATTCTCAAACAAACTGAAGAAGCCCTGGATCACCCTACATATAAAAATGTTGCTTTATTTTTTCACTATTTTAACAACAACAGGCTGAAAATTGCACACAAAGCAATAGTTGAACAAAAATTAGCCATCATGTGACTGCTTTCGACCAATTAAAATATGGTTAAACTGGCAACATAGTAAACAGTACTACCAACGCAGGGTTTGTTAACTCCATCCACAGTGGCTGCTGGAGAGACACAACCATGAGTAAACCCTGGGTTAAAATTTGCACCGGGGTTGGTTAACCCCTCAGAGTTACGAGCAATTGAGCAACCGACCCTCAAGGTACCTGGCCCAAATAAGGCCATGCACTTAATAAGGCCACTGCCCTCTGTAGGCTAAAATTCAAACCTATCAACGAAATCTACACTTTCCTCTGAATGGTTGTCGGTTGAACATGGAATTTAAAAAATGTGTAGTTCATATACGACCCTTTAAGGTGGAAATAGACTGTCACTTTTTAATATTGTAGTTTAAAATTTTTAGAAACGTGAAAAGACCCTACGTAAGAGATTTGGTAACTATAATGAATCTAATCGGGTAAAAATAAGGGAATCCAAGATCTAATGGTCAACTAAGTGTTGACAGTTAACTGTTTCGTCCTTAAGGGACTCCTCAGAAGACTGCTTGGTCAATGTGACACCCTTGCTCAGTTAAGTATACGGTTTTGTCTCTCACCTTACATTTCTAGTGAGAAAACAAAACCATATACTCTGCAAGAAGCGCCATCTACCGAAGTATGATAGAAACTAAAACAGCATCAGGCGAGGAACACTGCTATATCATTGATCGATGAAAATATCGATTGAAAGAGACAATTCATCACGTGACCTACTACACACCCTGTATTCTAGGTCAGAGCAACGCTGATTGCGTTTATTCCGCCATTAAAACGTCGGCATCGCGTCTGTTAACGGCTTAAACAAGCCAAATATAAAAAACGTAAAATTTAGAACCACCCGTAAATTCAAAATCAAACAAGCTTTTGTGGCTAATCGGGTAAAAATAAGGGTATTTTTGTTTCTCTCATATTTTTCTATGAGTAGCTTTAGTTATATATTTAATTTAATTATCAATTTTTTTCAAGCAACAACATTTAGTGTTAACTGAAATAATAACATGTTCATTATAGAGAGAAAATGAACATCAACAGTCATTATTCTTTGTAATCAAACGGTAACCGCAAACCAGAGCGGCGAGCTCTATAAAAGCTCTATTTCTCTCTCTATAATAATAATGCGCCAGATAACAAGAGCCCGCCCGCTGCCCACACCGTGGTTTTGTTGTTTGATTTGTTCTATTTTAGCAGGAAAATAAATTAGAAAAATCCTGCCAGCCAGCGTTTAATATGCTTTCTCGAAATAATGAAAGAGTAAGACTTTTTATAAACGGAAACAATTAAAAAAAAGTCGATAAAAATTATAAAACATCATCTGCACCAAAAACTAGAAATTAATTAGGACATACACCTACCTGAATCTTGTTGAGATTATGTATTTCGTCACGTATTGGACTTTTAATCATATAAATACGTTGGTATGTAGATGCTTTTAACAAGGGTGACCATACGTCCATACTACCCCAAATCAATTGGTTTATGGATCATTTAATATTATGTCACCGGGTGTTTGCCTCAAGTTTCAGTAAGAGCAGTGGCGGCTCGTGAAGTATAAGAATGGGTGTGCGCTATAATAAGTGAGTCGAAATAAATATAAAATAAATAAAGTTAAAAAAAAGAGAACTTATGGTGCCCACTAGGTAATAAGATTGTCAAAGTAAAAAAAAAGCAGGTCTCCAATAAATAAAAATATGCCTACACAAAAAAAATTACCTACAGTATACATACATATTAGTTTTTAGCCAACGATGGATAACATTAATTCAATGTACAAAACCGTTTTATCTTAGCTTTTGATTCAAATACCATTTCATATTGTAATGTTCGTATACGTTGATTCAATGTTATCCGGTCATCGGCTGAAAATTAATGTTAAATTGATATTACGCACCTTTTTGTCAGTCCTGCTTTTTGTTTAGTTTCCTAGTCCTTAAATAATAATAATAACGAGTTTGTAACATCACATCCACAAATCCAGTTGTTTTTTTGGTAAATATCTTTTAAAATTCCTACCTTCTTTTCTTTTGGAGCAAGTTTGCGATAATTCTAGTTCTGGAGTCGGCCTTCCTAATCTTTTAATTTCAATTTTTGATTTAAATTAAAGGAGGAAAAGCTTTCTATAATATTTTGTACAGAATTAAGTCTTGAATTACTTCCAGGATTACCCGAACCCGAACTTATAACTGCCTCAGACATATTCGACACTTGTAGATAATAATTAACCCAAAAATTACAAACAAGAAGCTGAAAACAACATAAAATTCACTTAAAAACTGCGTAAATAAATTTTAATTACGCCCAATACACGCATACTAACGATAATATAAACAGTAATCAGCTGAGAACTATAAAAAAACGATGCAAGTGTGTATTGATTTAGCGCACCAGCCCGCCCTTTTCTCGGCCGATATCCCGAGCATTTCCGATTCAATTGCGTGGCAAAAATTGGATTAAAGAGGAACGCCGAATCCACGCGCACCTCCAGATTCAAGCCCGCCCTCTCATATCTCTAGATTCAAGCGAGGCGATCGAAGGCCACCGTATGCGGCAGCAAGCGTCAACTCGAAAAGATATTAATTACTTCCGTTAATGGCCGATAGATGCCACTAGCGGGATCGGGATCATTAAAAAATACTCTGCCAATATATGGGCCTATAACTAAAAACTGAAATATATTTTATTTAACTCCAGACTAAATTACCTTTTGTTTGATACCACACAAGTCATGTTTTGACTTAAACTCAAATTTTTGAAATCTACCCCCACCCTTAAAAAAAACAAAAAACTAAAATATATTTTGTTAAACTTCGGACTCAATTACCTTTCGTTTGATATCACACACGCCATATTTTCACTTAAACTCTAATTTTTAAAATATACCCCACCCTTTTTTTAAAAATAAATTAAAATGTATTTTGTTTAACTGCAGACTCAATTACCTTTCGTTTGATATCACACACGCCATATTTTCACATAAACTCTAACTTTTGAAATCTACCCCCACCCTTTTATTTGGTTTCTGTTCGGTGGATTTTGTTCATTTTTAAATGGGACCATCTCGACCCAAGACCCAGCCTAGGTACCAAATTTCATTAAAATCGGCCAAGCGGTTTTTGAGTTATGCGCGTTGGTCGTTACAGACATACAGACAGACAGACAGACAGACAGACAGACAGACAGACATACAGACAGACAGACAGACAGACAGACGGCGCAACAAAAAAGTTTCAAAATCATCTGAAACGCAAAGATATATAAAAATTTTTGAAATCGGAGCAACTTTTTTTTTCTCGAAAAAATTAGGATCACCATAGCTCACACTACTATAGTATAGTATATGTGTGAGCTAAACTACTATAGTATAGTATATGTGTGAGCTAATAAATAAAAAACAACAGTAATTATTTAATAATAGTTTGTATTTATTTTTTTTCTTATTTTTGCTGGGGGTGCGCGCGCACCAGCGCTCCTATGGACGAGCCGCCCCTGAGTAAGAGCGCCTGTGTGACTTTTGCTTTTAACCTTTTCCACAATAACTTTACAGAAAAAGTATAGATTATGATTTGTTTGCAATAGAACAACAAAGTTTTAAGGCTAAATTTCGAAACCCACTAAACCGATTTAAATTTGGTATTCGTTTTTAATAAGGCGGGTTTTAATATGACTCCCGTAAAAAAAGGTACGATAATTTACCATAAAAAACTTGATTAAAAAAAAGTTGATTTTTTTATGCTGACATCAATCTTTTACAATATTACTTTGTTCTGCTGTAAATCACATTTTTGAGCTCACTCGCTGGCACCATTTATGTAAGGGAATAACACAAAAAGGAAGGAAAAAAGTTGAGGAAAAAAGCGAAGGAAGGGCGGCATATTTCCCGTTTTTCTCCAGGCGGCCACTAGTACGGCCCTGCTGCCCTAAATAATAAAAGTTAGTATAAGTATATTTTGTATAGTTAATACTTCTTATCCTATTCTTGAGCACTGGGCATTAAAAGCATCTTTAATAATCGCCGAATAGATCACAGCAACAACATCAATCAAAATCCAGGAAGGAACCAAGTCAATCCGCAAAATAAGAGGTGTAAGAAAGGGTGTTTATTGCTGGAAGAACTGGATACAGCAGCTAAAAATATAGGCTTGAGTATGAACTACTTTAAAATCATAAAAAACATAGATAAAGATATCACGATCAGAATATGCTAAACAAACATTGAACAAGTAGAGGAAAATATGTGTGGGACAAATCATTAAACTAAAAAAAGAAAACCAAACGGCTGAAATCAGGAGACAAGTATAAGCATTCGGTAAATTGATCTACGTATTAAAAAATAAAAAATATCCTCAGTACCTTAAAACGAAAGTGCATAACCGATATTCTTCTTCTTGTGCTCACATATGGATCCCAGACCTGGACGCTTACAAAATCAAACATGGATAAGGTAACAAAAGCCCAAAGATCAATGGAAAGACAAATGTTACATGTAAAGCTAACAGATAGAAAAAGGAATGAATGGATAAACAATAAAACAAAAGTAAGGGATGTCACAGGAGAAGTAGAAAAATTAAAATGGAAATTTGCCGGTCATAATATCAGACAGAAAGACGATCATTGGAACAAATGTATTGTAAACTGGAGACCCTGGGAAAATAAAAGAAGTAGGGAAGACCCCAAATGAGATGGACGGACGATTTGAAGAAACATGCGGGGACAAGATGGATGAACACGGTGACAGACAGAGAAGAGTGTGGAAGAGATTGGGGGAGGCATATGTCCAAAGATGGATCGAAGAAGGCTAAATAGATAGATAGAATAGATACATAGATAGTGTCCTGTATTGAGCCTTAAAAAATCTGGTCACCCTACCTATTTTAATAGACTAATATAAAACACGGTATTTTCAAATATGTGAAAGAAGTTATAATTTATGGCAGGTTAAGCTTCCTTAGTTTACAATCGTATAAATAATTAAGTAGTTTAACAAAATATATCGTCAGTTTAAAAACATAAAGTATAAAAAAAATACAGTTAATTTAGAGTGACCATATTTGTTTCAATGTAAAGGAGGACGTCAGACACAAAAAGCCTCAAATTTGGATTAAAAGAAGGCAGGTGATTTTGATAAAACACTTAAAAAAAATTTATGACACGAAACAAAGGTCTTGGGACCAAAAAACCGAGTAAAAAACCTGATATTATAAAAGTCGTTTTAAAAAAATGTTACTATAAGACAGATTTGATGGTACCCTAGTGTTTGTGGACACCACAGGCTGTTGCCCAAGCTTATATTTGAGGGGGGTTACCCCTCTTGAAAAGAATATATGCACTTTTAAATAAGAATTAAAGAATTTATATCTGGTTTTAATGTTGTCTTATTTATGGATATGATATTATTTTTTTTTTCGTTTCGTAATTATCAGCTAGTCGGTTAGTAAGCATAAAAAAAGTAGACCCAGTTCCACCTCCCACAAATGTCGCCTATATTGGTAAGACGGCAGCCAACATAGCAAGGAAAAAAATCAAAAATTATGTTACTGTGCACAAGGTTATTACCATATTGATTTTGTAACACCACCTAGTTGCTATTTGTATACATAATAATCTTGTTAATCCGTTATTATACTTATTACAATTCAGTTTACTACACCCATTCATTTACCTAATGTCAAGTAACATACTGCGTAAAAAAAATTCTAAATGGGTCATTTTAAAAATTTGGGACAATATGAGGGGTAAAAGTGTAATCGATCAAAGTTATGAATATTAACACTCTTTTTAATTTACTTGCATGGGATATCGCTTTCTGATAATGTTTAGGTGTGTGGCCAAAAATAAAAATTTGTGTCCACGGAGTGGAATGGTGTCTCCACGGAGTTGAAATTTCATGCAGTTTAGAATTAATTTAATATTTAAAAAATTCTAAAACTAAAATTTTCGCATGGTATATGTTACTAAAAATGCTGTATTAAGGAGAGAGAAAATAAAACATGGATGGTAAGCTTACTTTTTTAAAGAAAAGAAATGTTTTCTGTTTTAGTATATAAACAAAGAAACAATAAACTCGTATTTAAAAAAAAAACAGGTTTTAAATAACTTAGTTTAAAAATGTATGAAATACATAAAAAAACGCTAAACAGAGAATAATTTATTTTAATAATTTTGCATGCATAACCGTCGTCGCATACAGAACAAGTAAAAAACGCGTTCTAGCTCCTCTTATTGAACTTGCTACAGATCCATTTAAGACAATTTAGGCATTGAATCCATTCAAGATTAGTATTATGTTTAGATTTGCTGTTGGTGGCTAAGTACTATATCATATTTTGAGTTATCTTCATTATGTTGTTGCTTATCAGTTTTTCGAGATTTAGTCTATGTCTGTTAAGTATCACTTTTGTTTCTTACTTTTTTTGGAGGTAATTATATCGTTTTTACCTGGATGTGCATTTTATAAACTGTCTTTTAGCCTTATAGCTTTTGTTCATAGACATAAAATTGGTAAATAGTTGTTTTCTTAAAACTTCTGACTTCCGAAGAAACGGTTTGATCTTTTAACAAATTTTTGGTGTTTGTTAATGGAGAATTTTTCTATAATAATTATTATTATTCTATATAGTCTTGTTTTGTACCGCTGCGTTAATTTTTTGTCCCAATAAGCCTAATTTTGCCTTGTTTTTGCCGCTTGTAATATCTTTGCCATTTCATATTGCTGACAATCTTTTTTGTGCTGTCTTCGCTTTGGTTTCGCCATATTTTTGCTTAAACAAAAATCTATGTAAAAATAATTAATTTTTATGTCCGGTTTACTATTATAGTCTAAAATCAGAATGCAGCATGAGTAAATTATTTGTTGATTTTCTCACAAGCAGCCCGGGCCCCCCCAAGCCTTAGATTTTTTAATATATATTTTCTACATATTTGATGATAAAACATGAAAAATACCTTAAAATGTGACATCAGGAGGCTTCGGGCCCTCCCCAACCCCAAGCAGGGTCGTAGTTGCGAAAAGACATGATGACCCTTTTTGTTTTTTTTTTTTTTTGGTCGCAAATTTTTTGAGGGCGCGCTTTGTAGCTGTCGGGCCCCCCCAAGATACATTCCTGGATGCACCACTGACACTACACGACAGTACTCAACAGTACTCGACAGGACCCAACAGTACTCGACAGTACACAACAGTACTCAACAGGACCCAACAGTACACGACAGGACCCAAGTCCTGTTGGACGCTGTACAAAATTTTAGGGTGCTGATGACCCCTCGGTTCTAAGTATGTTTCCGTGCAATTTTTTACTTATCTGTTGTGAATGTCACACTTTTTCAAATCTATTGGGATGAGATTGACCCCCCTCCTACCTTAGTGGTTATTTAAAAATATCAAATTCCTAGTCGCTGTTTTAAGGAGGGATGACAAACTGTTCAAAAAAGGGCAAAAAGTGATATCCAGATATTTTCTTGGGCAACTAAATATCCACGTCAGCCACAGGCTTTGTGACGTCAAATAATTTAAGAAAGAATGGGATAAGTAGGATTCGGTAATCGCATTACGGGTGAAGTCTCCATGGAAAAGAAGGGAGAAATTCTGTCTTTGTTTTATGTTCCGTCACATTTATTATACATAAGAAAATCATTAGTATAAAGAGAAAAGTTCAGACATCGGTTTTTTTTCGCACGTGTGACCTATTACGTCATTTCGAATTAAGAGCGAAAAAAGTTTTTCTGCAAGCGTTTCGCAAATTAATCATATTTGGAGTACTCTAAATCGAGGCTATTTGTGCTAAAAAAAATATTAGACTTTATTGAAGATTACACTCAATGTTTTTTTAATATGTTTTTTCTTGAAAATGCGTTACGAGGGGGAGGGAGGGGTCAAAAATCCTGAATTTTTTCGTTACGTAATTTAAGGATGTTCCTAATACCCCTAATATCGTAAAGAAAAACAATGAGCATCGCTGTTTTGGATGTGTTGGAGCACCCTTCTCGTTCATCATCTTTAACTTCTTTACGAGCCTCGAAAAAGTTTTTATGTCACATAAAAATCATTGCACGAGACATACACTGCTCCCCGTAGACATCCTTTAGCATTTGAAAGCATTCAGTAGCCGTTTTTTTGAGTTCTCCAACCGCCCGAGGCGTAGAGTTTTAAAACCTATTATTAGTACGGGGGCCAGTCTTAAAATTTAATTTTCACACCTCGTATGACTAGAACGACCGCGCGTAGGCTGGGCGCGCTGCGTATCTTGTGGGTTCGAGTCCCACCTCGGCATATTGTTGTTATTGTAACGTCCCAACAAGGCATATCTCGGCAAAAATTTGGCTAAAAAGACTGGGTAATTGATTCTAGCTATGGATGGAAAGTCCCAGTATAATAAAAACGTCGCTGGTTCAAGTCCTGCCTCAGGTAAAATCTTTTTATTATCTTATTTTTCTTATTTATCCCTTGTCCTTATGCCACTAAATTTTAATCGTTTTTTTTTTCGCACGTGACCTTTTGCGTCACTTCAAGTTAAGAGCGGAAAAAAGTTTTTCTGCAAGCGTTTCGAAAATTAATTTTATTTGCAGGACCGTAAATCGAGGCTATTTGAGAAATGCGTGGCTATTTGAGATAAATAAAATATAAGATTTTATTGGTTGCTACTGCTAGATTGACAATTGATAGATTTTACAGTGGCACCTGATTTAAATTATCCATACGAATGCAGTCTTCCAGTCAGTGACGGAGCCCGTGACCAGACATATAACTTATTTTTTAGTTCAGCAGCAGCATCACTTATTTAAAATTTGTCACAAATTCAACTTAATTTTTAAAAAAATTATATTTTTTTTTTAAACCGCTTATAAAAAATATTTTGAGGTTTGTTGCCACTTTGGCCCTTCCCCCCCGGAAATATTGGATCCGCCACTACTTCCAGTGCAAACACTAAAGACCCGATAAGAGCGTAGAGGCGCTTAAATTTGTCAAAACATAAAAATTTTGGAAAAAATATTAGTTATACTGATATTTTAAAAATATAGATAAAATCTGTGTCGTTTCGGGACTTACAAATATTAAAAATAAAGCTAGTCGCATAATTGGTCTCTTCAAAATTGCCAAATTTACAAAGGGGGGCTTTTTGATATCGAATTCGGGGCTATTTTATAAACAAGATATCGGTGTACAAATTTTCTGAGAAAATTAAAGAAACATTATGATCTATAGTCAATTTTTAGCTCACACATATACTGTACTATAGTAGTGTGAGCTATGGTGATCCAAATTTTTTCGAGAAAAAAAAAGTTGCTCCGATTTCAAAAATTTTTATATATCTTTGCGTTTCAGATGATTTTGAAACTTTTTTGTTGCGCTGTCTGTCTGTCTGTCTGTCTGTCTGTATGTCTGTCTGTCTGTCTGTCTGTCTGTCTGTCTGTATGTCTGTATGTCTGTCTGTAACGACCAACGCGCATAACTCAAAAACCGCTTGGCCGATTTCAATAAAATTTGGTACCTAGGCTGGGTCTTGGGTCCCATTTAAAAATGAACAAAATCCACTGAACACAAACCAAAAAAAAGGGTGGGGATAGATTTAAAAAATTAGAGTTTATGTGAAAATATGGCGTGTGTGATTTGAAACGAAAGGTAATTGAGTCTGGAGTTAAACAAAATACATTTTAATTTATTTTAAAAAAAGGGTGGGGTATATTTCAAAAATTAGAGTTTAAGTGAAAATATGGCGTGTGTGATATCAAACGAAAGGTAATTGAGTCCGGAGTTTACCAAAATACATTTTAGTTTTTCTTTTTTTTAAGGGTGGGGGTGGATTTCAAAAATTTGAGTTTAAGTCAAAACATGGCTTGTGTGGTATCAAACAAAAGGTAATTTAGTGTGGAGTTGAATAAAATATATTTCAGTTTTTAGTTATATTAGCTCACACGCACACTATAACTATAGTACCTAGTGTGAGCTTAGGGGCCCATATATTGGCAGAGTATTTAACTTAATGCTTAAGTAGCCTGTTCCACCCCATGTACCCCTAAGGAGGGGAAAACATTCATAATGTTTTGATTTAAAGTAGTTTTTAAGTTACAGAATTTTTCTTACAAAATTGTCTCAAATAGCTCCGATATGAAATAAAAATAAATTATTTATTTTATTCTCGGTTTTATTTATTTTATCTATTTTTCTACTTATTATAAAAAGCCCCTATACCCGTCTTTTCTATTTCTATTTGTCTTTATCTTTTAGAAGGTTTTAGCAAAAGTAATTTCTAAAAGTGGGCTTTTACGTTTCTCCCATTTTCACCTTTTGTTACCGCTACCAAGGAAAATTATGAGATGCGACAAACGAATAATGCAGTGTGCTTTTCCGTTTATCTCTTAAAAAATACTTTTTTTTGCTTTATTTATACTATGTTGCAAAATAGTAGTTTCCTACAGATGTTGGTTAAAACAGTTGATGTTTTAAAGTACAGGGTGTCTCATTATATTTTTTCCCACCCTTTTAGACCATTAATAATTGATATTGGAATATACAAGAAATTGTGTTCGAATACGCAAAATTTTTACTTTTAAATTGCATCTTGACTTTATTCCTGATGCTTACCATATTTGACAGGCATTCAAATTTATAGTTTTTGTAAATTGGATGCTCCTTATTTTATTTAATTAATAGATTAGGCTTGGAACATATTTTCCAAAAATACCCGATATGTCGTAGTTTAGAGCCATAGTTTCTGAGATATTAGCAATTATAACAATACCGCTCTTGTGTTAATTGTAGTATCCTTATTCCAAATTATGTTAGTCCCCATGTATCAACAGTGACTTGTTGTCGTTACCGGTTGTCATTTTGAGCGTCATTTAAAAAAATATAGTTGTCATTGTCACTGTTGGGGACCAACATAGTTCGAAATAAGGACATTGAAATTAACACAAAAGTGGTAATGTTAAGTATTGTTCATACTCGACTTAGTCTTTTGTTTTTGATTAGTCTTTGTCCTTTGATTAGTCTTAGCTGTCTTAAACAAAATCGGCTGTTCATACTCGTCTTTTGTTTTTGATTAGTCTTAGTCATAACCCACTGAAAAAAAAATCTATTTCAATAAAAAGGCCCTTTTTCAAAAGTCATTTTCTACAAAAAACAATCTCATTTAACCTAATGTGTGCACGAAACACAGACACGCAAGAACAAAAGCGAAAAAGAAAATAAAATTTTGAGGTTATGTTGAGATTTTCTGTTAAAAACATGATTAATGGCGGTCAATTCAAAATTTCGGGCGCGCGCTTGCGCTCTTCGGACGCCCTGTAAAAAAAAACAACAAATATCAGCTGATGTCTGTCACTCGTCTTAGTCGTTGTCCTAAGGATTGAAAGTTGGCAACTCTTAAGTCAAAGACTAATCAAAAACAAAAGCAAAAGCATTGTATGAACACTCCCATAAGAAATAGTGGTTGTAACTTTCTTATGACAAGACATATGACTAAACCAAGACAAAAGACGAGTATGAACGATCCATTATTTTTTATCATTTAAAATTGATCGCTAATATTTCAGAAACTATTTATCAAAACAAAGTATATTCCAAGCCTAATCTATTAATTAAATAATATAAGGAAAAACTATAAATTTGAGCCTCTGTCAAATACGGTAAGCATTAGGAATAAAGTCAAGATGCAATTTAAAAGTAAAAATTTCGTGAATTCAAACACAATTTCTTTTATATTCCTATATCAATTATTAATGGTCTAAAATGGTGGGAAAAAATATAATGAGATACCCAGTACAACCAAAGTGAGATCTTCAATAACCGTGAGAAAAAAATTAAAAATGAGTGAAACTATTCTTATCTAATCTAACCTGAGCAAGCAGAGTGGGGAACGGCAGTTCCAGAAAAGATAGGGACGTAATGTGAGTGATACCAAGGAATTAGAGTAAAAAACATTAGACAGGTATGTACGTATATTTTGGCAAAAGATCAATGATTAAGATCGTGCAATAAACTCCACCTGTTGTCAGTCTGAACCCAAACATCACACTGTATAAAGGTAATTCCACGAATCTAGTTCCTTCCCGATCACAACATCCCACATAGCACAAAAATCACATCAACGTTAAATTAACGTGAACAAAAATAATAAAGTTTCTGGTGCTATGTATATAACGAGTTTTTTACCCTCGTTATTTTCATGTACCAAATTCACACTTGAAAAGTCCTCCACAACATGTCCTAAAACGCCACGTGATTAAGACTTCTCAAACCTACTAACTTTCTGCGTCTTTTTGGTCACGTTTTTTAACTTAAAAGAGACGCGAAAGGAAGTTATAAAAGTTTACTAGTTTAAGACTACAACACTTCAAAACAATTTTAAAGATGGCGTTCAAGGCAAGACAAAATATCTATATATCTATCTATATATGTACATTATGTTTTTTTTTAAAGCTAAACAAGATTTTTTAACAATAAACACTTTCACAGAATATTAATGTGTCTTTATCAGGTTAATAACAGATGCGTCGTGATCGTGGATCATGGATCAGTTTCTTAACCGGTTTTTGGAGTTTAGAGGCTTAAGCACTGCCTGATAGATTTCGTCAAAGTGAAAAATCCCGACAATAAGTGGCGCTTCTGCTAGTAAAATCTCAAAAATATTCGATAGAAAAGCCATGCGCGTTTTAAAATTCGCCTAGAAAAGGCGAATCTAATGTGATTTTAACGTTTATAAAAATCACTTGAAACTAACGTAAAAACATTGCTGTTTTAATTTGATAATGGCGTTATTAAAACGTAGTTTTTAGCAACGTTATTTTTTATAACGTTAATGAATGACCTATTAAGCTTGTTTTCATATATAAAATAAACCTTTTTTTTCTAGCAGCTTTTAAAATCAACGTTTTTTTTTCTCACGCCTTTTTTACGTGTAAAACACGTGATTGTGCTATGTGGGATGTCCCTGAATATTGAGCTATGTTCATTTAGCTTTTTTAATTTAGGTTTGAATTTTTATCTGTGTCATTTTTAGTAAAATTTGGTTTAAGTAGAACCAGAGACAGATGGTTACTTTGATCTGTTTTTGGTAGAACCTAAGATATTTTTTAACCGCCTCAGTAGTTTATAGCCCATCGCACCGACTATTTTTTTCGTTACTTAGGCTTAAGTGTTCCTTATTACGTCATATTATGATTATATTAAGAAACGCTTTAAGCTAAGTATCGAAAAAAAAGTCGGTTTGATGGACCCTTAGTTACTTGACTTGACAAACTTAAAGGCTTAATTTAAAAACGTGATTTGATTTTTTATATATTTATTGAGTGTCAACTTCCATAACTCCTCTATAACGAAACTTTAAAAATGTATATATAAATTTTATTTACATTTGTTTTAGTAAAAAGTTAATTAAAAACAACATTTGTAAGCTTGCAAAGGCGAAAAAATAGTTTTTTTCTGCAAGCAGTACAAATAATACTTTCCTACGAGCATGTTCCAATCTAGGTTTTCAAAAAAATTCTAGGGCCTGGTTAAATTGTTTAGGCATCGTATTTATTTCATGGTTTAGGGGATATTGTGTCACCCTGCTGACACCCCTTCTTATGCCGATTGGCTTGGTTCTTTCGTGTTTTGATTAATGTTTTTGCTTCGCTATATTAGTCATTAAGTCTGTATATCTGTGATCTATTTAGCTATTAACTAAAGATGCTCTTACTGCCCAGTGTTCAATGGTATCCAAAGCTTTTTTAAAGTCTATAAGTAAAATAAATAAAATGTAATTCTTGGCTTGTTCTATTAGAATTTTTATGGTTAATAAGTGGTCAACTTTTCTGAAACCCTTTCTGAAGCCTGCTTGTTCTTTTGATTGATATTCGTCAAATTTCGTGAAAAGCTTATAAATTATATTGAGGAGGGTTATAGGTCGATAGTTTTTAGGTCAGCTCTATCGCCTTTCTTGTGTAGAATAATGGTTATGGAATTCTTTCCAGTTGCTTGGGATTATTTTTTCTTATAATATTTTATTCAGGAGAATATGGAGGGTATTGACTACAGATTTACCATCATACTTGAGAATTTCTACGGTTACTCCGTGTTTTTTAGGTGATTTGTTATTTTTTACTTTTTTAATGTTCTCTTTATTTCCGCTTTGCTTGCTTATTTCAAGTTGTAGCTCTGAGTTTATGTTCTTTATTTTTGTTTGGAATTTCTTCATGGTTTCTCGCGCAGCCAACGATAAAGACCGGCGCGTTATAAACAAGTCGGCGGTCACGAGATCTTAGGAGGCTCAGGATTTTTATTGTATTGCTTAATATATTATATGTTTTTACACAATTTAAATAAATTAACAAAAAATTTTTGTTCTTTTATAGGCAAAAATTGAAAAAATATTTTGCTGATATATGTGTTTATTATGGATAAAAGAACTGAATCTATAAAATAAAAAATTTGCACTCTAATATCTTCAGGTAGATATATTAGGTACATAATATCGTTAGTAACTTCAAATCTATACAAGTCTGTCAAAATTGGACATATCAAACCTAAGCTTTTAGTTTTTTTAATTTTTCTTTGACTGTGATCATCTTTGAGTTCTTATTTAAAAATTTATTAACAGACACTAAATCATTGTGCTTTTTAATAAAATTATTTAAAAAAAATTTACATGCCCTTAAACTAATTTTTTCAAGCTTTGACAATAGTTTTTCTCCACAAAAACACTCGCTAGAGTTATCTGAAGAAAAATTTTCAATATAAAACATTTCACAATAATTTATTAAAAAGAAACATTTTTGATTTTGTGAATAAGTGATTTTGTGAATAAGTTTTCTCATTCAATGAACTGAATGTAGTGGTAGTCAATAATTTTTTGAAAAATTACCCAGCACAAAGTTACATATCTATTTCAATAAAGTGTAAGTTAACTACCAACTCATGTTATTTTAAAAGCTGTATCTTACTTTTTAAATATTTCACACTACCAGAGAGATTACTATCTGTTAACAATATTTTACAAATCAGTTTTTTAATATTGCGAGGGTGCGGAAGACATATTACCTTAGAATTGTAAATTGACGTGTATGCACTGGATAACTGGATAAACAAAGATGAAGCCAACATTACAGTGTATCCACCATATCTTCGATTCTCAGGTTACCTTTTCAAGAGACTTAATTGTTCAATAAGAAATGACAACTGAACACATTTTTTCACTCTCACTATCGAAAATGTCACTAAGGATGTCTATTACTTGATCAATCTTATCCAAGATCTTATCTTTTACCATTTCTTTCCCGTTTGCAACATATTAGGTTTCAGTTTTATAGTTGGACCGACAAGGAACAACACTAATTACACGTTCGCGGCATTGTTTATCTTATAGGTATTTTCTTTATAATTTACTCATTAGCCATTAATTATTTTAACGCAGCCCACTACAGTCTTTTTCGTGGGCTGCGTTATTTTAATAACTTTGATAAAATTCACATAAAATTCGTGCCCGAATTAAAAAAAAAATCGACGTAAACAAACATACCAAAACTGAACACACACATGTTTTATAATGAGATCGGGCCGTGAGGCGTTTTTTTGTGGGACTCCTACGGTCACGTGATATTTCCGCACCCGGGCCGGTCTTTCTCGTGGGCTGCGGGTTTCTCGCGATGATTCTCCTTTGGTTTGGTAAAGTTCTGTATAGAATAGTTGTGCGACATTTATCATATCCACTTTAACGTTAGTTTCTATGCCGTTCATATCCTTTTTTTTAATTAGAATACAATTCCGATTATCCGAAATAGTATGGACCCAAATGATTTCGGATAATCGAAATTTCGGTTAATCCGATTTTTTTTTTTTGGAAAATAGAAGTTTAGATGCGTATATCATTAGATCGACGTAAAAACGTTTGTAACACCACAAAGTAATTACTTTGTGGTAACACTCTGTCGGCTAAACAATTCGCATTTTAGACCGTCGTATCACGGATCACCTTTTGTTAGGTGATCCGTGGTCGTATTGCAGTGAAACCCCGAGGGGAACCACCTAGCAGTATAGGTGAATCCCAGACGCGTTCCGTATAATGCGAATTTTTTCGATTAATCGGGATTTTTGTTTTTAAAGTTTGTTTCGGATAAACCGGATTTCGGAATATCGCGATTCGGATAATCGGGATTGCACTGTATTTCACATCTAGCTAAAGTCGGTCGTAGACAGAGGCGTATCGAGACCCTGATCTTCGGAGGGGTAATTTAGTCAAACAACACATACTTGCTAAATAGGAGCACATATTATTTGTGTTACTCTACAAATTTAGGCCAATTAGTTAATTTTAAACAAATATCACTAAGGGTGGTCCGCATTCGGCAATAATAAATTTTTGTGGAAAAATCCTTATGTTTTACCAATCTTGGGGGAGGCAATAACCCCCAGTACACCCCCCCCCCTTGTATACGCCGGTGGTCGTAGACATTCATATTTCCGTTATTTTCTATAACTGTCAACTATTATCTCTTGGCTAATAAATAGCTATCTTAATTTAAATAATTTGACTAAAAATTCCGGCCAACTTCTTTTTTTTTTGTGTAAAAAAAAATGCATTGATACCCTCGCTTTCGATTCAGGTTTTTAATATCGCTCATGTACATTTGTAGAACAAATCACTTGACCAACTGTTTTTTTCAAAAAAACCTTTGTACGCCCCAAGAGTGCAAAATAAAAATAATTAAATAAAAATCTTGTTAATGACCATGGAATGGCTCGCGATACACATTTCGCATCATGGATGGAGTCAAGTAAAAATATTTCTTGGTGACGTAAATAGATTCTCTCGTGATTTATTTTCGAAATACGCGCAAACATGTGTAAATAGAAAAAAAACTTGGAAGGTAAAAAACTAGACCACTAACAAGAGAGAAAAAATATGCCTCTGGTATTTATCTATCTATCCATTTAGCCTTCTTGGATCCATCTTTGGACAGAGGCCTCCCCCAATATATTCCACTCTTCTCTGTCTGTTGCCGTGTTCATCCAACTAACTCTCGCAAGTTTCTTCAAATTGTCAGCTCATCTCATTTGTAATCTTCCCTTACTTCTTTTATTTTCCCAAGGTTTCCAGTTTACAATACATTTGTTCCATCGATCGTCTTTCTGTCTAATATTATGACCAGCAAATGTCCATTTTAATTTTGCTACTTCTCCTCTAACATCCCTTACTTTTGTTTTATTTCTTATCAATCTTATCCTCTGGTATGGATAACTAAAACTTTAAACAACGCTTGTCGTTATACAAAAAATATGGGTGAAAAAAGAGCTTACGAGAAAAATATTTTAATCGGAGTCCGTTTAAAAAGTGAGGGTCCAAATATCTACTAAAACCTTAGAGGAAGACAAAATGTTTTGTCTTACCTTGAGACTAAAACTTTAGATCTTTGATAACGACATTTTTTTTAATTATTATAAAGTTAAAATCTCACTTACATTTCTTTAACCACTTTTATAAATTTATTTATCTAATACAAAAATGATTTATTTAGTAAAAAACGTAAAATAAAGAAACCCAAAGGAAAATCTTGTACAAATTAATCCGCCATCTTTGTTTAGAATTCGTTAGGGATATGCAATTTTGCCGATATATTTCCTTAGATTTAATAAAAAAATATACAGAAAAAAACGATTTTTTTTACCGGGAGGAAAAGTTCGATTAGGTTGGGTTAGGTCAGATTTGGGAAAATCCGGTTATGTTAAAATAGTTTGGTGTCAATGACTACAAGAGTTACAGATATTTAAAGATTTTGTGTTTAGTGCTGTTAAAAAATTAGTTTTTTTGAGGTGTAAACTTCTTTAGAAGCGTTTAGCAGTTTTTGTGGGTAGTGAATTGAACTGAGCCGTCAGGCTAGGCTATGTAACGCTCATTCGGGTGAAATCGGCTCGAGTCGAACCGAACCGAGTCGAGCGATATGATGATGCAGATGAAGGCCAGTACACAAAAGAATTCGGTTCGGTCCGCTTTGCAGAATATGTTATGGGCCAATATTATTAATTTTGCCTTGTTGAATTTTGCACTTCTGCCGTGTGGTCTTAAACACACACAATAATTTTTTTATTTTTAAGCCTAATTTTTTAATAATTTCTATTATTTTTCCTAATTTCTTTCTTTTCTTGTCCAGTACATTATAAAAAGCATAAATGTTTTGATTCTTGGGTTTTGGTTGGTTGACTATTAATAAACAACAGACAAAACATGAGCGGCTAGTTCACAACTTGCATTCCGTTTGCTATTGGTCGAAATAGTCAGCTGACTTTTTGATGTTGAACGTTGCTTTCGGCGTAAAATACGAATATATACTAGTTGTAAGTGATTAAAAAGTGTAGTGGTTTGTGCAGTACATACCTGTTGAATTTAACTAAATCTATGCATATGCCGATGAGTTTTATTTATTGTTTTTTAAAAACATATTATATTCTTTTACAGTTTATGTCATTACTTTTGGGACAACTTTTTACAACTTTTTTTTGTTGGCTTATGCTTTTTGTTATGGTAAACAACTGATAACTGTCAAAAAGTTATCTCAAAAATTATGATATATAGTTTAAATTAGCTTCCCTACTCTGTTTTACTGTCGAAATCGGTGTTAACCTAACCCTGATAAATTATTCGACAACGTATCCTAACCTGGCCAGACACGCCACGGTTAGGATACGTTTCCCATCAATTGACCACGGTTAGGTTTTGTTTCAGCTTGGTTTAACACCGATTTCCACCTCCCAAAACGAGGACAGGAGAGTTTTAATTTTAAAAATCCCGCCTGACTATGTCAATCAATAGCAAATGGAATGCAAGTTGTGAACTATCCGCTTGTGATAAAAGTAGGTAAGGTTAAACGCTGATATTGTTTGTTTTCTGTTTCTTTTTCTGTGATTTTTTCCAAAACTAACACATAATCTGCAAAAAAAATTGTTAATAGGGACTTATTGACATAAAGCCATGCAATAATATTGTCAGGCCGTATTTTGACAGTTTTCCAATGGAATATGATAGCTAATCTTTCAACATAATGATTTTTTTTACTATACGAACCGAAATAAACACCATGGGCCCAGTCAGGGTCTCGCTCAGAGTGGGGCGAAAAAGCAAAAAAATGTACAATCAAATAACCTAAACTTAATTTAATATTAACTTGCGAGGATTGCGAATAAACCTTGATAAAACGTCTTACTAAATGAGCTAAAGCCACGATGGGGCAGGTGACAAGCCAGGGTGGGGCAAGTGCCCCAAACTGCTCCACCCTGACTACGCCCATGATAAATACTGTCGACTTTAATTATTATAGATAAATAACGACTTAGTTTTAAATTTGACTTTGGTATTTCAATTTTGAAAGATCAACTGTCAGCCTGCAATGTAAATCTGTCAAAATACTGCCTGACCCTAATATTGCATTGCTTTATTCCAATTTATTCCAAAAGTCCCTAATGATAATTAACACGCCCTTTATAAGAATAAAAGAAGTTTTTTTCCCGAAATTTCGTGTTTCCGTAAGAGAGGCCTCACTTACTTAGTTTAGTTGATTGACATGGAATTACTACATTACTTTTATGTTCTTGATTTGATAAATTTCAGCTATACACTCTCATGATCTACCAACTTTTTCTGTCAGAAAAAACTAACAACTCACGACAATCCCAAAGAAGATTCATTCACAGCCCCCTTATTCTCTCTAACAATGATCCCCAATTCTGCAGAGCGGCAGGAGAAACAAGCAAAAACCAGGAACGAAATAGAGGCGGGTCAGGCCCATCACTTGCCATATGATTTATTAGAAATATGCTTTGTGCAGGAATTTGCGAGTGCTTTTATCTGGATTTTATGCGCCCTTTTGTGGCTGCTGACCTTTTGAGTGCTGCCCCAGCTCAGCTCAGCTCTCTATATAGCTGCCAGGTATGTATGTACGGGGAAAAATTATTTCATTTTCGCAAATATAGCAAAAGTTAAGCACAATATGATGTTTTTGGCAAACTTTTATTTTGACCGTTGGTTAAATAGCGCTTTTTCTTTACTAAAGGCATAGAAAATGTATTTTTTCGATGCTACAGGGGCGCAACTAGCCATGCCATTTTGTAGGGAATTGTGTGTCCAGTGGCGTCTGTATTTCCCTCCGTTTTTTCACAGAACTCCAATTAATAGAAGCACATTCTGGTTTATTCCACACTTAATAAAAAAACGTGGCTCTTGTTTTACCCTTACATGTTCGAAAAATCTAATCCGCCCCCTTCCCTTTTTGAAAGTCTGGAACCGCCCCTATTGAACCCCATCATGCTTAATACCTATATAATGTCAAAAATACTACTACAGGAGAGGGGTAGAGACGCAAAGATATAGATATACATATTTTTTTTTAAATCGGAGTACTTTTTTTGATTTGAGAATGATTTTTATGATCAAGAAAATGAGCAAAGTGGGTTTTGTGCAGGCAGATCTTGTAATGATAATGTTTTTTGTCTTAAACAAGTAATTGAGAAAAGTAGCGCCAGAAATATAGAGACTCATGTTACCTTTGTGGACCTATAAAAAGCATATGATACAGTTCCAGTAGAAAAATTTTGGACAGTGTTAGAGCAGACTAATATCAATTAAAGTAATTAAACATATATACAAGCGATAAAAGAACTATATAAAGGGTCAAAATCTAAAATTAAATTGAAAATCGACTTTCAAAAGAATTCCTGGTAACAAAAGGCTTAAGACAGGGATGTTGTATCTGTCCAACTCTTTTTAAAATATATATCGCAGTAGGTCTAAAAAACTGGAAACGTAAAGTGCACGGCATGGGAATACAACTTAACGACCGATTTACCATATACACACTACAGTTTGCTGTAGACTAAGGAATTGTAGCTAATAATAAAGAAGACATGTAGTATATGATGAGAAAGTTAATGGAAGAATACCAAAAGTGGGGATTAACAGTGACCTTGGACAAGACACAGTATTTATGTATTGGAAACGAATCCAGTAAGTTAGAACCAGACAATGGACAAGTAATATCTCCATGCAATGAGTATACAGACTGTAAAGAACTTGAAAAAAAATAGTAAAAGCAAAAAAGGTTATTGGATGTCTTAACAGTATTTTATGGAGCAGAGAGATAAAAAATAATGTAAAATTTAACATATATGAAACAATGGTGAAAAGCACGCTGTTGAATGGAATAGAGACTTGTCGCGTAGCAAAAATATACAAAACAAAAATGGAAAGTGTCGAAATGGATGCAATAAGAAGATTAATGAGAATATCTAGAACATATCAAATAAGAAATGAGATCATAAAAAAAAGAATGGGAATCAAGGGAAGCATAACGGATGACATCACTAAAAGGCAACTGATATGGTACGGCCATGTACAACGGATGAACGACGAAAGATTACCAAAGCAGGTCCTATAGAATGGCAACCAATAGGGCGTAGAAAAAAGGGCGTCTTAAACTAGAATGGCGACAGTCAATCCAAAGATCACTGAGTCAAAAAGAGGTGAGAATAGGCGTCGGACAACGGAGAAAAACGTTCTAAACCGACATAGTAGTACCTAGTATTTGTTTAATATGAATACCTTTATAGAAAATAATAGTTTCTATTATTAAATTGATTATTACCGACATTTATTCTGGGAGGTTATTGACCAAATCACCTTATGAAGAAGTGGCGGCCTAGGTACCAATTTTTCTTAATTCTTGTTGAGTTAGATAATGTTACCAAGTTTATGGGTGTAATATAAGGTGAATATCGCATTTGAAAATGAATCTACGTGGAAAAATAAAAGCTATTTGCCGTTATTTATGACACTTCCCATTTAGATTCCCGTCTTGCTGATGTTGATACCAAGGGAAAACGTCGAGAAAGTTTAGGAATGTGTGTTAAAGACAAAGACAAATTTAGCCGAACAAGAAGAATTTCATAAAGACATTTTGTAACTGGTTAAAAATCCTTTATTTAGAAATGAACAAACAAATGACCCTAAGACTAGATACCGATGTTTTTTCGGTCTTATATTTCAAAACCCTTGTTAAATATTTTAATGTAATAATAAAAATGTTCATAGAAGGGGGTTAGGGGGTTTAGGGGCTCAAGACTCCCCCCCCCAGAACCACTGAATATTGACCGGTCGCTTAGGATAAAATAATATTACACCAGCCACCTACGGTGGTTAAGACACTAAAAAACTGCCGTTCTTACCTGGGTCCCTCCTGAAAAATACAAAAAAAATCTTAATTACAAAACTATTTTGTATTTAATTATTTGCTTATTCTAACACCCACACCCTTAAGCTATTTGCGCCCACAACTTTACAACTCACGGGCTGCCACTGGTAAAATCAGAAATATCGCATAACTCGAGAAGATCTGAACCTCTAAATTACAATGAGTAACAAATGGGTCGAAAAAGAAGCAAATCAAACCAAGCAATGGACATTGGCGCACCCAGGGGGGGGGGCGGGGCCGGGCCCCCCCAAGCCTTAGATTTTTTTACATATTTGATGATAAAACACAAAAAATAGCTTAAAATTTGACATTATGAGGCTTCGGCCCCCCCCCCCCCAAGCAGCGGCGTAGTTCGTCGCGTCCCCGCTAAAGCCATGATGACCTGTTTTTCTTTTTTTGGTCGCAAGATTTTTGAGGGGCGCCCTTTTTAACTGTCGGCGCCGCCCCACACATGAATACTTTTTTTTTTTTGGTTCGCAAGATTTTTGAGGGTCGCCCTTTTTAACAGTCGGCCCCGCCCTCATTGGCGTAGCTAGGGGGGGGGGGGGGGGGCAGGGGGTGGGGGCTGGCCCCCCTGATGTCCCTCAGGCCCCCCCCTAAGATATTTTAGGTCTCCCCTACCGACTACTAGTAAAAGAACATGACGCTGAAAATACATACTTTTCTATTATTATTCGGGAAATATTCAAATAAAATAGGTGCATTAAAATTTAAAATCATTCAGATAATGTTTACATTTCAGGAAAAAGCCCTTGTCTTGCGGAATTAGGCTTTTTCTCTTTAAATTATCGGTAACTTTTCTGCACTTATGTAATTTCCCGAAAATATTTTTTAAATTTAAACATAATTATGCATATTGAATATTTCATACATATTGGCGACATCTTGTAAAATATTATAGAAGTGTAAGTTAAATTTCGCATTTAATAAAGACAGCGACTTTTGCCCCTCTGTTTCCGAAATCGGGTTGTAGATGTCGTAAGGTTATAAAAGACCTTTTTAAACTGTTTTTCTAAAATAAATACAATAATCTTTTTAGTTTTTTTGAGGTTAGCGTTTAGTGTCTTATGAAAATTTTCCGATTTTGGTGACAATTTCATAACCATTTTCATATTAAGTTTTCCCACGTCGTTAAATGGAATAAATTCGTCGAGCAATACCGGGAAATTTTTAATATTAAAAATGAACGTTTTAAAGAATTGTATTTTTCGGTTAAATCAAACTGTTGGTCATGATTCTATCAAACAACATATAGCAGAAAACACCTATCCAAACCTCTACCAACTTTTTAAAGTTGCGAGTATTCTTCCAATTTCAAGTGCAACTTGCGAGAGGTCTTTCTCTGCCATGAGGAGAGTTTTTAGTTGGCTTAGAACAACTATGACTCAAGAGAGACACTCAGGTTTGTCATTGTTATTCATAGAAAAAGATGTTGAGGTCGACTTAGACAGTGTGGTAGACGCTTTCAGTCAGCGACGTAGAAAACTTTCTTAGTAGAATTGCTGAATCACATACTTCCTGTGTATACATATAAATAAGTTGGTAAATGTATTATTAAATTTGTTATATTAAAATATTAGAACATTTAATGCGCGTATTTTTTTTATTCATTGCACACTTTGCACGACTCTTTAAAACCTATGTTTGCTTTTTGTTCAAGATAGACCGGGGCCACGGCCCCCCCTGAAAAGCAAGGCTAGCTACGCCAATGCCCGCCCTACACATGATGACCTTTTTTTTTTTTGTTGGTCGCACGATTTTTGAAAGGCGCCTTGTTAGCTGTCGGCCCCCAAGAGGCCTCGGGCCCCCCCCCCCCCCCCAAGACACGTTCCTGGGTGCGCCACTGAATGGATATGTAGATACAGCATCTTTTCAAACAAATCTCCTTCTTAAATATATACTTGTTATTGTCGTCGGCTTCAAATGCAGAAGGTATCAGGTTCGTATCTCAAACAACGATGCAAAAACAAAAAAAAAGTCTCGTCGCCCTGCCACCCAGTTCCTTTTCAGCGTTCAACAGTCGTCATCGAACTAGCGTGTGATTCGATGCACGCAAAATATAAGTTGACCTTAAACATCGAGAATCGAGAACGTAGGTGTAGTCCAGGAGCCGATACGCAGCCAGGCGAGGAACCAGGTATAATAACCCAGGAGCCTGCTATAAGTGCTATATAGTCGGAACCAGGATGGCGCCAGCATAAATCTCCTTGAGTCAACTCTCACGACGAACACGATTGTTGCGCTGAAAAGGAAAAAAGTTTCTCGTCCATAACCAAGTTCTGCTGGGACGATAGTCATGTTATATAGATGGAAGTCTAACATATAGCAGGACCACCTTTCGGAAGGGGTGTGAAAGCGTGGGTAACTCGGTTATTATTAAAGATATCGATTTTCTGATTGCACCTTACCGTGCTTTTTTTGGAGCCCTTAAAAATGGTGTAATCAGATTTTTGCTATACCCCGTGGTTTCGCTAATACAGGGAGTTTTTTTTTAATAATGACGTTTTCAATTTTTTAAGATATTGTTTAGTTTTTGAGATATGGTATTTATCATAAAAAAATTAAATACGGACCTGGATTTTTTTTATTACTACTTTGATTGGTTCCATGCTATTATTACCTTAAAATGATAAAACTTTAATATTTTTTTGATTTAAAGTTAAAAAAAATTATTTCATATTTGAAAAAAAAATTATAGTCCGAACCTGGAAATTTCCAATAAATTAAAAATTGCAAGACACACTAGTTGAACGATTTTCAGTTTATCTGTTTTAAAATGATAATTAAAAGATTTATAAATAAAGTAAAAACCTTAAAAAGTTACAAAAATAATATCCTACTAATTATTTGATGGTAGCACAGCAGGTCGTGAAATTTACAAAACAAAAGCCTGGAATTGACATTGTAATTTTACTTGTCATTTTTGTGAATGGCTTACAATTATTTTAAACTGGCTAGAAATCGACCATATCCAGATTTTGAAAAATGTGATATGTTTGACTGCTTCATTCAAGCAACAAAATCCCAATATTTAAATGGCAGAAATATTTTTATGCAAAATGCGTTAAGAAAAATTACTCAAAAATGCCAACAATGTACACATAATGGTAATCAGAATAATTAGTTATTTTTTATAATTTGTTTTTTTTTGTATTTTTCGTAGACTTTGTTTCAAATAAATCTGCAAATTAACGTAAAACTATTTTAATATGCTAAGTATCAAAAAAGTTAAACTAAAAATTGTTTAACTAGCAATTTTTAATTTATATTTATGTTGGAAATATCCAGGTTCGGACTAATTTTTTTTTTACCATCAAACAAATTTTTTTAAAATTTTTATTATTTTATGATAATACTAGCATGAAACCAATCAAAATAGTAATTAAAAAAATCCAGGTCCGTATTTAATTTTTTTATGATAAATACCATATCTCAAAAACTAAAAAATATTTTAAAAAGTTCACAACATCATTATTTTCTTCTAAAAAAGTTGCCATGAAAAGGTTTTTACAGAATAAAAATATCTCGCAAAATAAGCGAGATACAAGGGATTATTAAAAATACAATTTTTTCAAAAACTCTCTGTATTAGCGAAACTACGGGGTATAGCAAAAATCTGAATACGCCATTTTTAAGGGCTCAAAAAAAGAGCACGGTAAGGTGCAATCAGAAAATCAATATCTTTAATAATAACCGAGTTTCCCATTTAATCCCATCGAAAATGGGACACGCTGTACACTGTGTCTACTTGCTACGCAGTATAAAGATTTCTGCCCTTGACAAAAAGGTGCCAGGCAAAATTAAGTCCTCTTAAGAGAAAGAAAACTTGCATCCTAAGGGGCACGTGCATCAGTTTGGTATATGCTAGACCAAAAATGGTTTCCCCATCACTACTAATATTTCTACTAATCTGATTCTATTTAGTTTTTAGTCTATGATTAGAGTCGTAGCGTCGTTTGTAGAATTTGATGTTCAATTTGCGTAGTGTGACTTTTCAAGATACGACGTCGTAAAACCGATTCTGTCGCTGTGTAGCGAACAGCTAACTTCCTTACGTCTTGTTTCGGTTATTTACAAAAAATGGAATCGTTGAAAAAAAATATGCAATTTATTTGATTTAAATCTAGAAGGGTGCATTCTGGGGTTTTATATTGTTCAGCCGTAGGTATGATATACGTACTACAAAAGCAAATATTTTTTTGTAAATTAGTAAAAATTGTTTTTAAAAAATTTATTGACGGGTAAATTATAAAACCCGTAGTAATAATAGCAACTCAATTTCAAATTGGGTTTTTTCACATTACATGTTTTTGTCCATTGTTCTCTACATAACTTTTCTTGTCATCAAGGTGACGTAGGAGTAGGCTGCTTTCATCGTCTGTAACAAAAAAAAATCATATTGACAAATAATTTTGAACAGTAGTAATTAGAAAATACTAAACATCATCCTACAAACGAAAAAAATTTCGCAAAAACAAAAACTATACGAAATGCATTATTACTCGCTGATAAAGAACTTACTGCTAGAGCTGTTCCAGTTGTCATAGCATCAAATGGGCCGTTAGTCAACTGCAGAGGTTTTTGAGTCCGCATCATCATGAAAAGTATTAATTTTTTTGATTGTACACTTTGATTGTACCAGTTGCTCTCGTAAATAGCGTCTGCTATAGCTAAGCTCTACAATTAAAACAAAAACTATTACCGCCATTAATTTAAACGAGTTAGAGGTGGGCGAAGCACTTGAAAAAAGTGCTCCATACATCAAAAACCAAGCCTTTTCAAAAAGTAATTGCTAGGAAAAAGCAATTAAGTGCCAATCACGGTGGATTCTATCCGGTGTTCGGATCTTATTATATATGTATGTCGAATTTTCCAGGTCACTGGTGGTCCAGCTGATTTTTGTAAACAAAAGTTAGATCTGATATAAACAACGGAACAACTAATATTTTTTTAATTTTTTGAAAACTAAGGCAATTTTCCTATTGTTTTCTAGTACACCTTTATAAAATGAAATTTGCTAGACGTATTGTCCTTATTCTTTTTTAGCCCGCTTTATTTTCTATTACACAAAACAAACTACAAGTCAAACTGAATGTGATCGCATAGTATCAAAGGTGAACCGAGGACTTGGGAGGTAAACAAAGATGTAGGTCAGCGGATTATTTTTAAAGCTGAAACGAATTTTAATTTTTGTGTAAAGAGAAATGAAGCGGGCTAAAAAAAAATAACGACTGGTATGTCTAAAAAATATGATATACTAAAAAAATAGTAAGAAAAATCCCTTGGTTTTCAAAAAATTTAAAAAATATTAGTTGTACATATCATATCTAACTTTTGTGTACCAAAATCAGCTGGACCACCAGTGATGGGAAAATTCGGTATATATATATAAGATCCAAACAAAGCCAACCAAAAAAAGTAATTGTATAATTTAAGCAAATACCAGGGCTATCAAAATGGACGGGCCACGATCCTCCACTTTGTTGACGTCACATCCGGGGCTGATTTTTTTTTGATGGTCACATTACGACACAGCTGATTGTCTTTAAAATATTGAAGTTGAAATGACGGTTCATGGATATTTGATTTTTTTTTAAATAGTGCCGTTTTTGAGATTGTTTTTACTTTATTCTGGCAGAACAATTTTTTTTAAATGTATAGTAAGCCCTAATTATTCATAGCCGCTTCATAAGCTCATACAAAAATTAAGTTTAAAGCAGAAGCGAATGTGACAATCACATATGTTTCAATTCAAAATAAGGAATGCTAAATCTTGAAGATTTTAACCTTTTAATCATGTTGCTTCCTTACAAACCTTTGGTGGAATATCGGGATGGTGTCTGAGAATATTTCACTGAAATTTTGCGGAAATCTGTAGTGCCATTTTGAAAATATCATAAAAAAACGTCTGACCTCCCATAAGACCCAATGTAAAATTCAGCCCCGGGAGAACAGTTGATTTTTTCAGGGTCGTGGCCTCTATTTTTGTGTTGGCCTTGCAAATACGTTAGAGTATAAATATACACCCGATATTTAAAACCAGGACCCCTATTTAATTCTTTTTGTTTCTTTTTCAGGTAGAAAGGCCCTCGGTTTCTGCGCATGCGTTAGCTTTGATGGTTTTGGAACATACTCCGATACGTCACAAGATTATTTCACAATAATTGTCAAAAGTTTAGGGTTATGTGTTTTTTTCTAAAGACTAGTTGATTGGGTGGGTAGATTAAAAATTGTAGTTTTTCTAAAAATAATTGTGTAGATATATTGTGGACACCATGAAGAGTATTTAATGGCATTTGTAAACCACTCTTAACTTTATTAAGAAATTATGAATAAAAATAGAAGTAGTTACCTGTGGAGTGGCACTTCCTTACGTCTCCCGGACATTTTTCCAAAAACCGCACATGTTTTACGTGAATTATTTCCAATTTTTTACAGAAAAAAAAAAAACAACTTTACACGAGAAACGTGTCAAACATAAGCATTGGCGTAGCTAGCCTTGCTTTTCAGGGGGGGCCGTGGCCCCGGTCTATCTTGAACAAAAAGCAAATATAGGTTTTAAAGAGTCGTGCAAAGTGTGCAATGAATAAAAAAAAAATACGCGCATTAAATGTTCTAATATTTTAATATAACAAATTTAATAATACATTTACCAACTTATTTATATGTATACACAGCAAGTATGTAATTCAGCAATTCTACAAAGAAAGTTTTCTACGTCGCTGACTGAAAGCGTCTACCACACTGTCTAAGTCGACCTCAACATCTTTGTCTATGAATAACAATGACAAACCTGAGTGTCTCTCTTGAATCATAGTTGTTCTAAGCCAATTAAAAACTCTTCTCATGGCAGAGAAAGACCTCTCGCAAGTTGCACTTGAAATTGGAAGAATACTCGCAACTTTAAAAAGTTGGTAGAGGTTTGGATAGGTGTTTTCTGCTATATGTTGTTTGATAGAATCATGACCAACAGTTTGATTTAACCGAAAAATACAATTCTTTAAAACCGTCATTTCTGCTCTTAGAGTAGAAGTATTAATATTAAACATTGCCCGGTATTGCTCGACGAATTTATTCCATTTAACGACGTGGGAAAGCTTAATATGAAAATGGTTATGAAATTGTCACCAAAATCGGAAAATTTTCATGACACTAAACGCTAACCTCAAAAAAACTAAAAAGATTATTATATTTATTTTAGAAAAACAGTTTAAAAAGGTCTTTTATAACCTTACGACATCTACAACCCGATTTCGGAAACAGAGGGGCAAAGGTCGCTGTCTTTATTAAATGCGAAATTTAACTTATACTTCTATAATATTTTACAAGATGTCGCCAATATATATGAAATATTCAATATGCATAATTATGTTTAAATTTAAAAAATATTTTTGGGGAAATTGCATAAGTGCAGAAAAGTTACCGATAATTTAAAGAGAAAAAGCCTAATTCCGCAAGACAAGGGCTTTTTCCTGAAATGTAAACATTATCTGAATGATTTTAAATTTTAATGCACCTATTTTATTTGAATATTTCCCGAATAATAATAGAAAAGTATGTATTTTCAGCGTCATGTTCTTTTACTACTAGTCGGTAGGGGAGGCTTAAAATATCTTAGGGGGGCCTGAGGGACTTCAGGGGGGGGCCAGGATCCCCCTGCCCCCCCCCCTAGCTACGCCAAAGTAAAAACCACTGCGTTCTGTAAACATTCCTAAGAAGGAATAACTCGATACTCACTTGAATTTTTATTTCGTTTGCATTCCAACCAATAAAAAAAATCTGTAGAACTAACAGAATAGAATAAAATATTGGAAAGGCAAGTAGAAAGCTCGGTTGGTCGACCTAAAAAATAATATTGTTTATAGTATCTCTGTATATTTCCAGACTTCTGGGTGCCAGTATTGCTTTTTATCCTAGTTTTCGAAAATGTAGGCTACGTGTATATATGTATAAGTCCTAAACGTCTCAATTTTGGAGATACAGAGTGCTAAATATTTTTAAAAAATCAGCTTTTTTAATAACATCTGTAATACTCATAGTGTGAAAAGAAAATCCAAAGTTCCTTCACAATAATTTTAATTATTAAAATTTTCAGGCTATAATTCCCAACTAGTTTCGAACATACAAAGGTTCATCTTCAGGGGACAATAAAGATGGAAAAACCATAAAGTGAAGATCACATACAAATGCCAGACACCAATAATTTCTCAACATTACAAAACATTGAACCATAAAAATATTTGTAAAAGGGACATCAAAACTACTTAAATCTAACACTAAATTAATAAAATAAAAATTAAATCTAACACTAAATTAATAAAATAAAATAATCTGTAATACTGCTCCAGATATTTTTGAGAATTTCGGTACAAAATTTCTATTATCACGAAGAATTTTTTGATGTGTATAACTTGTTTTTTTTTTTATTTTGACGAGTTGTGTACGTGTTTTTGAAGAAAATGATGGGGCGGGCCCCTCTGCCCCCTGGGCCACAGATTTTAGGGCTTAGTACTTAGCACTACTTAGCAAATATCTACTGCTGTAAATGTCAATATAAAACTTACTGCAATAATTTGTACGCTAACGGATGCTAAATTTAAAGCATTGAGCAAAAACTCTAACAGCAAAAGATATTTTAACGAATCGTTAAGATTGGTAACAAACCTAAAAATAATGATAAACATAATTTATACCGTATGTTGTACAGTCGGGGACTTTTTAAATTGCCGTTGTATTTTTTTGCTTTCAAAATTAATCATTTAAAGAAATAAAAAAAAACAAATTTTTAAATATGTATGTATAGAGACAGAGGTAAGGTGTACAATTTTTTTGTTTTGGTTTAAAATACTTTTCTGAATTTTAAATAAGAATATTTTTTATTTTCGAGGGCGGCCATTTAAAAAGTCCCCGACTGTACATGTTCAAAAAAGCGAAAAGTGAAGCATTCATAACTTGCTTTGGAAACAAATTTTCAAGTGTGCATACGTGTGTTTTGTCACATAGATATACAGCTGCTGTGTGAGTAGACGCCATATTTGTTGTTTATTTACATTTTGTTGTTTTTTATTAAAAAAAATAAAATAAGTTTGTTTTTCACTTACTCAATTATATTTTGATGTTTTTGGACGAGACACTTAATGACATCTAATACCTCCAATTCGTTTAAAATCGAACACTTGGTAGCAGAATCGTCCCAAAACATATCTTTAAAGTCTTTCTGGAGAATTAGCAACTGCGCTAAAACAAAGTTTTTATTAATTTTTAGATTTAATTAAAAATGTCGACCACTTTAATCATATTGATTACTTGGATGGAATGGTCACTCTATTAAGCACAACAGCTTATAAGATTCCTTAGAAAATGCTTCTATTCTCAAATAATGTTTTCATTAATCCGTGGGGTTCCATATTGTGAAATTGATCGTCACTATAGATCAGCTGCAATTAATTTTTTAACCTTTGAAACTGTAAATATGTCTTAGTACAAATCCTTCAAATTATTTAGTGCTTCACCGAATCGAACCAACGGACGCCTTCACCCCGTGGCATATTGATTAAACACAGGCGAACGAGAAACAAAAATCGCTTTCACAATGCTTGTCTGTACGCTGGGGCTCCTTTCTGTGTACTGTGGAATTCCATAGCGTAAATGACGCTCGCGTCTGATGGTGGGTAAAAACGCTAATCAGCGTTGCTCTGGTCTGAAAGACAGATCTTTTTATCGATCGATATATATAGCAGTTTATTTTTGCCTGCTCTTGTTTTAGTTTCTCTCATACCTTGGTAGATGGCGCTTCTTGCCAGGGTTTTCTCACTATATACATAGGATTAGAGACAAAACCGTCTAATTAACTTCGTAAGAGTGTCACATTTACCAAGCAGTGTTCTGAGGAGTCCCATAAGGACGAAAAAGTTAACTGTCAACACTTATTAGGTGTCCATTAGATCTTGGACCCCCGAGAGGTCAAGCTCTCGAGCTACCCACGGAAAAATATGAGAGAAACAAAAACCTCTTTTTACCCTATTAGCCATGAGAACTGGTTTGTTTTTTAAATTCACGGGTACTAAAATTTATGTTTATTATACAGGGTGTCTCTAAAAGGTGATGCGGTGATTTTTTATAATTGCAAGATTGCTTTAACTCGGTTATTATTGGGAGTAGAAAGTTCAAACAAAAACTGTTCGGTTTGGTAAATTATGGCCTCTTTAGACCCACCATTGGTATTCTTTTATAGGTTATAATATACAGGGGGCGACAATCAGATCAATTTTTTTAAAGGGAACACCCTATATATTTTTGTATTTTTAAGTTCCGCAAAACATTAGCTTTACAGATATATGTAACACTATGGCTCTATCTTTGTTAGTTTTCGAGATATTGACGATTGAAATTCCGAAAATTAGCAAATTTTAATTAAACAATATTAAGATGTGTGGATACCTAATGACATTCTCAGTGCCAAATTTTAAATATTTATCAACAATGTTGCTTTATTCCAATGCAGAAAAGCAAGAGATAGTTTTATTATATGCGAAAAATAATAAAAATGCCACTGCTACTGCGAAAGAATATCGAGAACTGTATCCAGCCCGACAATGTCCTAATATATCCACAATTCTTAGGATATATAAAAAATTTCGTGAAACATCGTCTGTGGAACCAAAAAAACGAGTTGTTCGTCCAAACGAAGAGGCTAATTTAAATATTTTACTACATTTTTAAGAAAGCCCACAAATTTCTATAAGAAAAGTATCTTCCGCATTAGTGCAAGAAGGACAGGAACGCTTAACGTCTTCCAAAGTAAGAAGTGTCCTAAGAACAAATTCTTATTGGGCATATAAACAACAAGAACTTCAAGGCCTAACACCCGATCAGAAAAGAAAAAGGGTAGAGTTTTGTCACTTTATGCATGAAAGACTAAACGCAGAACCCCGTTTTTTGATTGTCGCCCCCTGTATATTATAACCTATAAAAAAATACTAATGGTGGGCCTAAAGTGGCCATAATTTACCAAACCGAATAGTTTTTGCTTGAACTTTCTACTCCCAATAATAACCGAGTTATAGCGATCTTGCAATTATAAAAAATCACCCTGAACAAAATATATATTATATCCTATATATAAAAAATGCGTTTTTGACACACTTCACTTCAAATGACTTTTATAAAAAATATATTTCTATCTCTACCCCCACCCTCTCCTTCCCCCAATAGAAAAATGAGTTTGCAAACAACTCACGATCAGCGATTTTATTATAATCTAGAATAAAGTCTTCTGTTCTGTTATTGAACAAATATTTTCATTTAATAGAGTAGATAGCTGAGACTAAAAAGTAGAAAATAAATTGGTAAAATTTTTTTTTTAAGTCACAAGCTTTTGTAAAATGCAATAAAAATTAAAAAATAATTTTCTAACATTCTAATATTATCATAATAATAAAAGCGATGGCCGGAAATCAAAGCACAAATTTAGAAGTTAATCTAAATTTGTGATCTAAACACTTTAAGAATATTCAACATAGCAGGTCATCAAAGATATGTTTGATGTGCCGCAATGTTATGCCATTGCTATACCTATGTGAGAGAAATTCTGAGGTATCTTGGGTCGGGTTGTTTGGGTTTGGTACCTCTGCATTTTTCTGCTAGATTGATTTTTGCAAATAGTGATATTTGATTGATACGGATATCTTATCGTGCTAACATCGTCAAAATTTCCATCAGTCGGCCATCGCTTTTATTATTATGATAATATTAGAACGTTAGAAAATTATTTTTAAATTTTTAGTGCATTTTATAAAAGCTTGTGACTTAAAAAATTTTTTTACCAATTTATTCAGTCTACACACAAAGTTTTACTTGATGCGTGTTGACTGAACAGGCAAGGCGTAAGGTAAAATGGTAAGTGTAGACCGGGCTTTAATTGTTGTATTACGTCAATGGTTAACTAAAAACTAAACAAAAGAACTGAAACTAAACTATTACCTTTGGTAAAAATCATCAAACTAGTAACAAACGATTGAGAGACGAAGTTGCAGGAACCTATCACAAACAACGCGTAAATGAAGATACCAACTGTAAGATTTGAATTTTTAGTTTTGTCGAATGGAAGCCATACTGGAATTGCCCTAAAAATTAAGTTTAACTAGTTTTTATTACTGAGTCAGTTACAGTGTTGAAAGATTTTCGAGTATGAAGTACAGTGAAGTCCGCTTATAACGAACCCGTTTATAGCAAACTTCTGGTTAATACGAATCTTTTTTCTTTCTACGAAAAGTCATCCATAAATACTATGAGCATGAAGTTAGCGAAGCACCCATCGCAGATCGAATCGTGACTAGGTGGATAATTTGCCGTTAATTAGTCGTGAATTAGTTGTGGAAAAATTAATTTTGTCGCTCTTATTTTTGACCCTTTTTTTGGGTGCTTCGCTAACTTCATATGAAGTTAGCGAAGCACCCTCGTAAAAATGGCTTTTATCAAAATCGAATATGGTGGATAATTTGCCGCTAATTAGTCGTGAATTAGTTGTGGAAAAATTAATTTTGTCGCTCTTATTTTTGACTGTTTTTGAGGGTGCTTCGCTAACTTCATATTTTGGCACCCATCGCAAATCGAATCGCTACTAGGTGGATAATTTGCCGTGAATTAGTCGTGAATTAGTTGTGGAAAAATTAATTTTGTCGCTCTTATTTTTGACCGTTTTTAAGGGTGCTTCGTTAACTTCATATGAAGTTAGCGAAGCACCTTCGTAAAAATAGCTTTTACCAAAATCGAATATGGTGGATAATTTGCCGCTAATTAGTCGTGAATTAGTTGTGGAAAAATTAATTTTGTCGCTCTTATTTTTGACCCTTTTTTTGGGTGCTTCGCTAACTTCATATGAAGTTCATATGAAGTTAGCGAAGCACCCAAAAAAACGGTCAAAAATAAGAGCGACAAAATTAATTTTTCCACAACTAATTCACGACTAATTAACGGCAAATTATCCACCTAGTAGCGATTCGATTTACGATGGGTGCCAAAATATGAAGTTAGCGAAGCACCCTCAAAAACGGTCAAAAATAAGAGCGACAAAATTAATTTTTCCACAACTAATTCACGACTAATTAGCGGCAAATTATCCACCATATTCGATTTTGATAAAAGCCATTTTTACGAGGGTGCTTCGCTAACTTCATATGAAGTTAGCGAAGGACCCAAAAAAAGGGTCAAAAATAAGAGCGACAAAATTAGTTTTTCCACAACTAATTCACGACTAATTAACGGCAAATTATCCACCTAGTCACGATTCGATCTGCGATGGGTGCTTCGCTAACTTCATGCTCATATAAATACTCATGTATTGTCTTACTGGTTATAACGATCCCGCTTATAGCGAACTTCCGGATATAGCGAACTTAATTTTAATAATCTAGAATATGTATTTTTCTTTTAAAACGAACTTTATATAAGCAGACAATGGGCGTTTTCACACTAGACGATACGGCAACGACACGAATGGTTGCAAAGACATGCACAAGACCCAGAATATGATCACGAGTATGAATTCAATAATGATATGCTTGATTTAGTAGAAGAACAAGCTAAGGGAAAAATGTGTGACTTCGATTTTAACGATTATGGGACTATTAATAAAGACATTGTAGCAAGTGAAACGTTGACTGATGAGCAAATTATAATCTCTCCGTAACCTCAAACATGGTTTCAAGTGATAATGACGAAGATAATGATGATCCTGTTGAAGTCACTAAGGTTTATGTCCCAACCATTCATGAAATGGAAAACAAAATTTGGAAACTCGTAATTTTTTGGAATCACGCCAAGTCCCTGATAAAATATGGGCATCATTTTGTAATCTTGAAAGCTATATAAACAGGGAATATTTTTCAAGTAGAAATGTACAAACAAAAATTATGGATTTCATAATAATAAAGAAAAAGATTTAGGCTTCTTTTATGTATGTATTACATACCACCATATTATGTACTTTACATATTTATATGTATAACAATAATAATAAACGCCTTTATTTGTATGTATCCTGCCTTTTTCCAAAAATATAAAAATTTATAGTATTTTTTGTAATATTTTTAGTTTTTTTAAGCTTGGATACTATTAAAAAACGAAACAGAAAAAATTAAACAAAATTTATTTATTACTGTTTATAACGAACCTCGGATATAACGAACCGTATTTAGTTCATTTTTGAGGTTCGTTATATCCGGACTTCACTGTATGTCAATAATAGGGACTTACTGGAATAAAACCTGACCTTATTTTAAAATCGGCCATATTGTGACAGATTTACATATAAAAAGCAGCTGCTTTCTGTCAAAATTCGGCCTTTGTGTATTTAAGAAACGGATTTATTAGTGTCTGTTTTTATTAAATGAAAGTTAACGACTTTATTTTTAAATTTGACTTTGGTATGTCAATTTTAAGAGGTCAGCTGTTAGTTTTCTTTGTAAATCTGTCAGAATAAAGCCGACTCTAAAATAGAGTCAGGTTTTATTCCAATAAGTCCGTAATAGGTATTTACGTTACTAGACCGGAAATAAGGACTTTACAGGTCGACACAGGAAATTTACAGGGCGAGCCGTAGGCGAGACCTGTAAACCTGCGGAGACCTGTAAAGTCAGTTTCCGGTCGTGTATCGTACGTATATTTTTTTTTAACCGACATAATGAAGCACAGCTGTCTGTCTTACTCAAAAGCTAGAGTAAGTATATGTTTGACTACTTATATTTAAACAATATTTATGCTACAATTAGGAACAATTCTTATACGCAACTACCTATATAACTATAGTAACCATTTTATATGTAAGTTACCTATATGTACCTAATATAAAATTCAAACAATTTTAATGCATCATTACTTTTTCTCTTGAGTATAAATATTAAAAATGCAGTTATGCACATTTTGGATATTTATATTTGCAGCCGAAGTATTTTCAATTTTTGGTGAATTTCTCTGCTGTATATTTATTGTTTCTGAAATGTTTGACAACATATTATTTTGAGCATCAGACACATTAGATGTAGTAAAATCTCTGGTTGAACTTCCATTGCTGGCTGCTACTGGGAAGCTTCCGCTTGCACCTGCTCCAATTTTTTTAGCATTATCAACTTTTTGTCTCAGTGAGTGCTCAATATATCCTTCAGCAACAGAGTTTGAATGCCAGCCGCCCAAATTTTTAAGGTTTAATATGTCTCCACCGCCTTCTATTAGGAGTGTGGCAGCGGTGCGCCTGAATGTGTGTCCGGTGAATTCTTGTGGATTTTTAAGCTGTAGAAATTTGGCGATTTTGGCAGGTGCCCCTCCTACGCCATGAAGACCTACTGGCTGCTTTCTACATTTTCCTTGAGAGTAAAATAAAAAGAATCTTTCATGCGGAACATTTGGGGGCCTTAGATTTTTGTATTTTTTAAATAACTTCAAATTTCTTTCACCAAGAATTACGAAAGTTCTTGAAACATTTGTTTTAGTGTTTGGTATATTGACTATTATCATGTCTTCTTTCTCAGTGACGTCTTTTAGGGTTAATTTAGTAATTTCTTCCCTCCTCATTGCTCCCGAAATGGCCATGATCGTTACAACCTAAAATCAAAAAGTAAATTTAAAATTTTTGCTAACTTTACAATTTGTGAACAGTCCCATATGCAACCGATCCGTAATAAAAACTGGTATTTTTCCTCGTCTTGTTCTTTTCACTAGCCGCAGTCGAGCGTTGCCGGATTTTATTATTTTTATCATTAAGAATGCTAAGTTATTAAACAATCGGATACCTAGTACCACAGCCTACCTAGGTAGGCTGTGCTAGTACTAACCTAGATAGTTTTAAAAATACTTTTTCCACTATTATTTAAGTAATTAGTTAAAGTATAAATTTTTTATATTATTTTTTGATAAAAATAAAGATGGTAAAACAAAAAAATCTGTGTTGTATGTTTTTTTTTGTAATTTAAATGGCAAAATTTGTATGAATCTTTTGTTTGTAATAAATAATAGTTGTAATTGAATTCCAATTTGAGTTTTTTATTTGGTTCCAAAGAATCTATATAAAACAAATTGGCATCATTGCTTAGCTTGGTAGTCCTTGTGTTATGTTATGATTATTTTAGTTAGGTTATTGAATGAAAATTAATAAATAGAATTGTTTTTTGTTTTTACAGAAAAAATTGTTAATTGAAGCTAATAAAATTTTAAAATTTGGTTAAAAGTTACAGTGCAGTTGTTGGGATTGAAACACACGTTTTTATAACAAAAATTGCAAGGAGAATAATTAGGTTTGTTTGTATTTTACTTACTTTGAGCATTAAAAATTCCTCATCCCTTGCTTCTTCCAAAAATTTATTAATTTCTTCTCCACTGAAAACTCTGGCCTTTTAGGCTTATATCCTGCAGACTTTTTCTTTAAAAATGCAATTAGCTTGTAGTAGCGACTAATATCAATATTTCTCCTTAATGATAAGCAAGTTTTTATTGTTGAAAATAAACTCCATAAACTATTGGACTTCAATGTGGCTGATTTTTCGGCAAAATATGCCACTAGGACATTTTCATCAATTGATTTAACTTTGTTTGTGTGACACCAATTAAGGAATACATCATAATTTCTAGTATATCTCTCTTTGGATTTTTCTGGTAGCAAGTCGAAAGTTACCTTTGATGCTGCTTCAATTATTTCTTCCGGATTTAATTCTTCATTCATGTCCAAGTCCATAATTTACTTATTATTTTTTTAAATATCTCTTTTTAAACACAAGTTTTTTATTTAAAAGGCAGCCATATTGATTTATTTTAAATGTCAAAGCTGTCAAAACAAAACAATTTTTATAAGCTGTCATCACAAAGTCATGGCTAATTTGACTGAAATAGGGACCGGAAAGAGAACAAGAGACCGGAAAATTAAAAATAAAGATCACTTTGGAGACCGGAAAGAATCTGAACTAAACCCGCACTGTAAAATGAAACTTTCTGTACAAAAAAATGTACAGAAAGTGTATGTTTTCTGGTCGGTTGAAAAAAATATTTATTTTTTAGCAATTTACTTTCAGTTGTTTTCACTAAAGTCTGTAAAGTTATATAAACAGGAACGCTAAAGCAAGGCTTCCTTGCTTATCGTTGTTGATCTACAATCGATTGTATGTCTATGTCTGTTTTTAAACCAGTTTCCATTTCTTCCTCTGGACCTAGTTTTTGTTTTAATCTTAGCCGGTATTACCGTGAACAATTCGCTTTGGGTATTTCACCGCGTCTAATGTTTTCAGGTGACCAAGCCACCATTATTTTCTTGCTTCGTTGGAACGTGCGATGTCTAAGGCTTTTTGTAAAGGCGTTAGACCTTTAAGTAAACCTCTTCACTTCACGGCTTGTGATAGTAAAGTTTGTGAGTTCTGCCGATAGGGTATAAAAAATGCTATTTTTTACAGTCTCCAGATCACGTGTCCAGTGGCGTAGCTAGCCTTGCTTTTCAGGGGGGGCCGTGGCCCCGGTCTATCTTGAACAGAAAGCAAACATAGGTTTTAAAGAGTCGTGCAAAGTGTGCAATGAATAAAAAAAAATACGCGCATTAAATGTTCTAATATTTTAATATAACAAATTTAATAATACATTTACCAACTTATTTATATGTATACACAGGAAGTATGTAATTCAGCAATTCTATAAAGAAAGTTTTCTACGTCGCTGACTGAAAGCGTCTACCACAGTGTCTAAGTCGACCTCAACATCTTTTTCTATGAATAACAATGACAAACCTGAGTGTCTCTCTGGAGTCATAGTTGTTCTAAGCCAATTAAAAACTCTCCTCATGGCAGAGAAAGACCTCTCGCAAGTTGCACTTGAAATTGGAAGAATACTCGCAACTTTAAAAAGTTGGTAGAGGTTTGGATAGGTGTTTTCTGCTATATGTTGTTTGATAGAATCATGACCAACAGTTTGATTTAACCGAAAAATACAATTCTTTAAAACGGTCATTTCTGCTCTTAGAGCAGAAGTATTAATATTAAAAATTTCCCGGTATTGCTCGACGAATTTATTCCATTTAACGACGTGGGAAAAGTTAATATGAAAATGATTATGAAATTGTCACCAAAATCAGAAAATTTCCATAAGACACTAAACGCTAACCTCAAAAAAACTAAAAAGATTATTATATTTATTTTAGAAAAACAGTTTAAAAAGGTCTTTTATAACCTTACGACATCTACAACCCGATTTCGGAAACAGAGGGGCAAAGGTCGCTGTCTTTATTGAATGCGAAATTTAACTTACACTTCTATAATATTTTACAAGATGTCGCCAATATGTATGAAATATTCAATATGCATAATTATGTTTAAATTTAAAAAATATTTTCGGGAAATTGCATAAGTGCAGAAAAGTTACCGATAATTTAAAGAGAAAAAGCCCAATTCCGCAAGACAAGGGCTTTTTCCTGAAATGTAAACATTATCTGAATGATTTTAAATTTTAATGCACCTATTTTATTTTAATATTTCCCGAATAATAATAGAAAAGTATGTATTTTCAGCGTCATGTTCTTTTACTAGTAGTCGGTTCTCGGGCCAAAAATATCTTAGGGGGGGCCTGAGGGACTTCAGGGGGGGGAGGCCCCCCCTGCCCCCCCCTAGCTACGCCAATGCACGTGTCTATTATAAAAAGTCAAAAATTTCCAAGTTTGGTTTGGCAATTCATAAGTAAAGAGAGAGAACTTTTTACATTAATTAAATTATCCACCACATTCATTGTGACACAATTATACAAAAACAAACACGACCATAACCTCCCGCTCATGCGTTTGGCGTGTTCTAAATAAATAAATGCGCCCGCAAACACACAACGCTGAGCCCGCCCGCCCGGAATTGTACTGGAACTGCAAGTTTTGCAGCTCTATTTTTGCCTAGATTTCGCTATCTAAACCCATGAGCAAGTACGGTGTGGGGTGAAGGAAGGGGTTCCTAGCCGAGCACAGATCTCGTTAGCCGCCCAGCTACGTTGTGTTGCAATTTAGCAGCGCAACAATGCTAATAACTTCATTTGACCGACTGTGAAATGCAGGCTTCGGCGACGGCGCGCGGCGTCATACTCAACACACGTACGCGATTTGAAGACCTACTATACCAACACCGGACCGAAAATATACTGCTATTCCAATAATTTTAGAAATAACATAATTATATTAGAAAAATAGCAGCGGCTGAAAAATAGTCAAATAATGTGAAAATATTGGGGGTTCTGCAGCTCTGCAGCCCTTATGCACTGGCCGCCCCTGAAACTCTTTCTCTTCACCTTTAAGATTATTCCAGGGACCATGCAGTGTTCTAAAGAGTCCCTTAAGGATGAAGTAGTTAACTGTCAACACTTAGTAGGTTTCCCTTAGATCTTGGAACCCAAGTAACAGTATTACCACTCAAGGTTTTATTAATTTGGTTCCAAGGTTATTTAGAGGGTGCTGTTATGGCTTTTAGGATCAATTTGGCTACAAAAAGGTAATTTATATTGCCAATTACCTAAAGAGGTGTTATACAACCAAAAAGTGTTCTTCTGTTTCTTTTAGATACTTTTGGTTTTATTGATTTCTGATTTATAAAGATTGTCTTATAAAACCCTTTTACCTAAAGTTTTTAAAAAGAAATAAATATAAACTTTGGTCTTTTAGTTTTTTTCATTACTTTAGGTCATAACAAAAGTGTTTTATAATAGAGCTAAAAGGTTACCTTATATCCTTTTGTTTTTGTAGTTACCAGTAGTTTAATAGTAAATATGATTATATAGGCGGCCATATAGAACCTAGTTTCCTTAATGTTTTTAAGAGTGGTAAATATAAACTTTAGACTTTTGGTTTTTGCCATTACTTGCATTTTAAACAGGCTATATTGGAAGGCTTAAAGGTAAACTTAATTCTTTTGTATTTATGGTTACCCATACCTGCATATTAAATATTATTTAAATAGGCGGTCATATAAAACTTTGTTTCCTTAAGGGTTCTAACAGAAGTAATTAAATACTTTCGTATTTTAGTTTTTACTAGTACTAGTACAGATTGGTACCTACCTATTGCAAGATTGATTATTTATTATCCTCCTGGGTAGGGCACCCAAGCCTAGATAAGGCCTGTTTAAACGGCCAATATAAGAGGTTTCCCTCCAACCTGCAGGCACAACGGCTATCATTGCACTGGCCCTCCTGATTGTGTGCAAATTGCACGATAAAAAACATTTAAATTTAACACAACACTTTAAAAAACCAATACAAAAAATTTAAGTGAGGTTATGTTCACTATGTTTACCTTCTCTTTTTTATTGGTTTCATAAGCGCACTCAAAAATCCTTGTTGCGATAGAGTAACAAATAAAACCAAGTGACCACTATAAAACGATAATGGCGTCTATAGAATTATTTTAAAAATATTGTAAACAGAAAATATTTATCTAGTCGTTTTAGCAGTGTTTTTTAACAATAATTTTACTTTAATTTTAATTTATGTAAACCAAACAGACTTTTTTAATGGTGAATAGTGTAAATTATTTTTTTTAATTTTTAATATTTGTTATTTAGTTATCAAAAAACTATTAAAAAGCATTTGTGAGCTGGCGCGCTTGTTTTGAGAGCTTTTCAGATACGATTTTATCAGAAAAATAAGTCTGGCAGGCAATTTGATGATCCACAAAACGACAAACTCCTTATATGTTGGTATATTTTTATGTGATACAATAATTTTTGGACTCTGACATTTTTGGCAATTTTATGACCTAAATTATTCTATATAGCCATTGTGAATCTAAAATATCGCTAAAGCTTTTATAGGAAAAATTCTTTACTCTAAAGGTATTATGGTATTTAACAGAATTGCCAGGATTCCAAATTACCAAATCTAGTTTTATAACAGGATAGAGGACGTTTCTGAGTTGCTTTTAGAACCTGGCATAATAGCTTTAGGCTCTAAAAGGTTCTATACTGGTGGAACCGCTAGAGGGCGAAGCTAGCGTCTATTTCTTATGGTTTTATTATGAGTTTAATACATAGGTTGCCACCACCAATTGGGGAGTCCCATTTAGGAGGTCTAAGGGGTATATAAGCGTAGTGGGAACGTGCTAGCGACAAAACATTGAAACTAATGGTTTTAAGGAAAGGTGCTGGTAACCTTTTAGCTTCTGCTATAAATAAAGAAATGTTACTTGGGAACCTCGATAAACAAAATCTCTCTGTACCCGCTTAGCTATAAAAAATTGTTGTTTTCTTTATTCACGGGTACGAAACTTGACGTTAAATTGTACATTTCAATAATTTTCCATTTTCGCACTGATTCATTTTCCATTTATCTTTTAATTTTTGATATTTGTGGAAAATATCTAAAAGAATCTTAGGTTTGAGGGGGCGCGCCCCGAGCTCCCGCTGGTTGCGCCAATGAAGTTTCATGTTTCCCTTTGACTGGAGCCATTCTCGACACGACCGTGACCTATAAGCTTGCCCTCGCCCGAAAATTTAGATGAGTACTGCTGAATGCCGCATCAAACCAACCAAATGACAGGTGAAAACCTGCAGTAATATGTGGATTATACGGCATTTTCCGGAAAAAACGGGAGTTCGGATTATTGAATCAATTAAAATCCAGATTACCGAATATCTCCATGGACTGAGGCTATCCCAACTACCAAAGTATGTATAATTATCCATTATCTTACCAGGGTTTGACCAAAGAAGCATTGTACTGCACATTATAAAATCCAATCCGACGTCTGATTATCAAATTGTTGGTAACCATCAAGGTTCCCGTCGTACAGGTAAAGCTGACTATCACAGCTGTTAATATTTTAAAAAACCTAACTTGGTTTTTGAACATTTTCAAGTTGGATTTATCCCGGGATCTTAATATTTTTGCTTGTTCTTCATAAACCTACAAATTAAATAACTAAAGAATGTAATGTAATCATAATCTTTTAATGAGTGTTGAGAAAAACAAAATAAGAAAAAAACTTGATATAACAATAGACACTTATTGGAATAAAACGTGACCTTATTTTAAAATCGGCAGTATTGTGACAGATTTACATATAAAAAGCAGCTGCTTTCTTTCAAAATTCGGCCTTTGTACCTTCCGATACCCAATCTCCACTCGTTTCTGTTTGCCCATAATTCATCATCTAGGCCTCTTATTCTTATTTCACTGTCTATTCCTTCTCTCCAGCTTCTCCTTGGCCGTCCTCGTTTCCTTCGGCCAGTTGGTTTCCATTGTAGTATTTGTTTAGGTAGTCTTTCATCATTCATTCTTTGTACATGTCCGTACCACACCAGTTGTTTTGTTCTTGTATCATCCACTAAAGTACGTTCACCCACTGTCATAATTTCTCTTATTCTTTGATTTGTAACTCTTTCTCTTTTTAATTTCCCTGCTGCTCTTCTCCAATAGTCCATCTTCGTAGCGGAAAGCATTTTTTTTTGTTCTATCCTTGATTGGCCATACTTCTAAGCCGTATGTAATAATACTTTTTACAATGGTGTTATACATAAGCTTTTTGTTATGTTTTGATATACTTTGGTCCCAAATTATTCCATTTAATAAAGTTATTGCTTTTTTTCCTTGTACGTTTCGATCTTTTATAGCTTTGTCTAGTGTTCCTTCAGCTGTAATTTGCAGCCGTAAGTATTTATACTTATCACATGACTGAATTCGCGGCCCGGTATTTAAGATTAAATCCTGTTTCATTCCACCGATACACATATACTCTGTCTTATTGAGATTAACCTCTAGTGCCAATTATTGTACTCTTCTATTAGTTTTCGTGTCAAATATTCGAGGTCGTCATAATCCTGAGCCACTACTATCTGATCATCGGCGAAACATAAAGTATACAAGTTGGTTTCGTCCAACGGAATTCCCATGTTTTGGCATTTTCTCTTCCATACTTTAAGGACTTGTTCCAAGTATATCTTGAAGAGCGTAGGCGAGATACAGCAACCTTGTTTAAGACCTTTATTTACTTGAAAGCCTTTGGTAAGTTTTGCTTTTATTTTAACTTTTGCCTTACTATTGCGGTATAACTTAATTAGTTGTACGCTTATGTCTGTGGATTTATTAGTGCCTGTTTTTATTAAATAAAAGTTAGCTACCTTATTTTTAAATTTGACTTTGAGACCTTCACTCGGGTGCTTTCGGAATTTACGGAAGATACGAGGCAAGCCAAACCTTTCATCGGGGAGGTAAGTGCCTCCAGGGTTAGGTTATTTCTCACACTTAAGAAACACCTCAGCATTCTAGGAATCGTTGAAGACTCAGAGTGTCAATGGTGTATCGATTGTGTATGGAGTGTGCTTAGCCCTAGCGATATCAGAAAGTTTCAATCAAGAAATATCTACTCCTGCCGGTAGGTTTTCAAGGCGGAAACAGTGGATAGTGGAGTACAGGGTGTCCCAAATTGGGCACTTTTAGGGGGTTTATGGTACTTCTAGGGGAGACAGACAAAAACTGACCACGCATTGCGAGGCTCAAATTTCAAGAGAAGACTTATAGTGAAAACCGCATTTTGAAATATTGTCTCGTTTTTGAGCTACGGGGGCTTTTTGAAAAGTCTGCATTTTGGAAGGGGGTCTATAACTTCGTTATTAGTCGAAATTTTGATTTAGAGTAAATTGCAATTTTATAGACTTTGTCACGAGGAATTCACCCGCTAAATTAAATTTTAACTGTCACATTTAGTTTTCACATTTTTTCTTATGGAATGGCCTATTCTTTAATTAATTTTCGAATTCGTCATTGAATTCTTTTCAAAATGATGTATAATATATCATAGTTTTATTGATCGGTTTAGGAAATATTCAACTTTTTCACTTATTTCTAGTGTGCTATGATTTCCTGCTGAGGCAGGTCAAGGCACTCCAGTATTTTTATTATTTTACACAGTCAAAAATATATTAAGCCTGGTTTGGAAAAATTATAATTCAGCTGAAAGAAACAAAAATTACAGACTCAATAGAAATTCGATATTATTAAAAATTATCAATATTCATCGCGCCATAGAGCCATACTGAAAAAGGTTCCTTTTCAACTTTAGAAATATAGCCATATACGGTTGTCTTCGTTCGAGATACATTTGAACAGAAGTTTCTAGCGTCCTGTCAATTATCATTACTTTCCCAGTAACATTTTAACATGTCATACTTTGCATCATTTTGATACATATTTCAAAATAAAATTAAAAACGCTTTCGTGCAAAATAATTTTATATCAAAGCGTAATGTCAAATTGTTTAAACAATTAAAAATAATGACAAAACGCCAAGACGTAAGGCCAACTTGATTTGCATAGTATAAGACAACAAAACTATAGGAGCATTGAATAGGAGTTGAGCGCAAGGCTTTCATGTCAATGGCGCATGACGTCATTCAACGCACACTAGACAAAAATATAAAACTTTAATTATCTCCGAAACCGCTCAATCAAACTATGACATATGATACATCATTTTGAAAAGAATTCAATCACGAATTCGAAAATTAATTAAAATATAGGCCATTCTATAAATAAAAATGCAACTTTATGTCATATCTCAAAAACTAAAAGTGACAGTTAAAATTCAATTTATCAGGTGAATTCCTCGTAACAAAGTCTATTAAATTGCAATTTACCCTAAATCAAAATTTTGACTAATAACGAAGTTATAGACCCCCTTCCAAAATGCAGACTTTCCAAAAAGCCCCCGTAGCTCAAACACGAGACGATATTTTAAAATACGGTTTTTAATATAAGTCTTTTCTTGAAATTTGAGCCTCAATGCGTGGTTAGTTTTTCTCTGTCTCCCCTAGAAGTACCTTAAACCCCCTAAAAGTGCCCAATTTGGGACACCCTGCACAACGCGCCCAGGAAGGTGACCTAAGTACAAAGGACTTTTTTCACCCACAAAATTCTGTTTATTTATCAAGATTCTTAGGTGGTAACTGTAATTGATTGTTTTATTTTTTGGTCACGAAGAAACTATTGTTTTTCTACGACCGTGCATATATACCCACTTTCCCGCACGCATTTTAGTTTTGAAAGCATCAATTTCCCGCCCTAGTGCGGGAAAATCACTTTCCCGCACTAGTGCGGGAAAGTAAAACTATGCCAATTTTGGAGTTATTCTATAGGTTTATAACTCAAAAGTCGTAACTATCGACTTGGTACAGTGTAGGGAATTTAGCAGATAGGCAATCTGATGAATTATAGCTCATTTCAAGTTTTTTATTCAATTTAAAAAAAAACAGAATAATGGATTTTTTTAAATATTTCTGCATACCCCCCGTATAGTCATGTCATACAACAACTATCAAGCCAAGCTGTGACAGGTGCTTGGTCCAGTTTGCTATGGCAACCAAGTTATGTTATTGTTACTCAAACGTCAAAGCTAGTCAAAGAGCGTCTCTGAAGTGACAGAACTGCCTTTTATTTTGAATAAAATGGATTTTTCAATGGACTGTTCCGAAGATGAACTTCCGGAGTGCATTTTGCAGGCTGCTGAAGATGTGAATGGTGAGCTGCTACCTGCCAAATTGAGACAAGGTACGAAAAACAGTACAATCATTTCGTGACATGGTGTAAGGAGAAAGGGGTGAGAATCTACAAAGAAGAAGTCTTCTTGGCATACTTCCTAGACCTGAGCAAGGTCTTGAAATCGAATACCTTATGGTCACGCTATTCCATGGTGAAAAGCTTGGTTAAAATTAAGCAAAATCTGGACATAAGCAGATTCCACAAGCTATCATCGTTTCTTAAACAAAAAAATGTTGGTTTTCGAGCACAGAAGGCGCAAGTTTTCACCAAAGATGATATATCGCGGTTTATGTTAGCTCCTGATGAGATTTATTTGATGATTAAAGTGAGTACCATTTTTGCTTTGGCTGGTGCTCTCCGCAGGGCGGAGCTTTTAAATATCACTCTGGATGACATACAGGATAAAGGAAGTCTGATCGTTGTTAAGATCTCCGACACTAAAAATCATTCCTCAAGATCCTTCGTTTTATCCGAAGAAATAAATAATGGATCTTTTTTGATGCTGTATAGAAAGTACGCAAATTTGAGACCTCCTACTACTCCGCACCGCCGGTTTTTCATTTATTATAAAAAAGGAAAATGTTCCAATCAGTGTGTAGGAGTGAACACTTTTGGAAAGATGCCATCAGAGATCGCTGCATATTTGCGCCTACCTATCCCAGAACGTTATACCGGCCATAGCTTCAGACGTTCTTTAGCAACATTCCTAGCAGATTCAGGTGAAGGCATAACAAACATAAAACGCCTTGGTGGGTGGAAGTCCACTGCTGTCGCTGAGGGGTATTTGGAAGATTCCGAGAAACAGAAAGAGAACATCTCGAGTAAGATTCTTTCATCTACCTATGACCTGCAATCGTTGCCAGCACCGTCATCGTCAACTGTAAGTGACCTGCAACTGCTGCCGTCAACGTCCACTGGAAGAGTCCTGCAGACCCAGACGCCATCTTTGCGCACTTTCGATTCTACAAGCGGCCACCAGATGCGAGAATTACCACCATCGAACTCCACTACACCGGCAATTCTGAATAATCTTCAAACTGCAACAAATTGTGTTTTCAATATCACTATTACCAATAATAATAATTAGTATTTTATTTATGTTCAAATAAAATATTTTTTCAAAAGTAAATTTGTGGTATTGTAACATCGGTCGAAGAAAAAATAATGTTCCTAACTCATGCGGAAAGTGTCTTTCCCACCCTCGACTGCTTGCCCGAACTCCGCTCCGCGTCGTTCGGGTCAACTGCAGTCGCGTGCGGGAATGTATCACTTTCCACACTTGTTAGGAAAATAACTATTTTACCTTTAAAATAAGCTGTTTGGTTTTATCCTTCTGGCAAATATAAAGTTTGGTAAGGACCACGTTCCAAAACGAAATAGAAGCAAGTGCTTCTATGATCATATTAGGACCTTTATCCAAAATAAAAAACAACTCCACCATTTGTCCCGTGGCAATGCATACCATGAAGATTTGCTGGCTAACAGAGTACATTTGATATATGGCTTGAATAACGTAGTTTTCTGAAATTTGAAATCGCCACAAACCCATGTATATCATTAGGTATCTTGGAATTCTTAAAATGTTTGTGGAATCCATTTTGTTAACCTTGACCTATACCTTGAGATCAGTGCAAATAATTTTTGAAAGGGAGGAAATTAATAACAGCAAAAACTGTTAGAATTGGAAGAAAATATGCCGCACCCACTTTTCATTAGGGTGAACGGTGAAATAGGCTAAAATTTTAGGAAACCGAACCAGTTTTTTACGATTTCCCGAGAAACTAGACCTTTTATTAAAAAATTTAAGTGTAAACGTTATTACCAGTATTTACTAAGACCTTAAAACCTAACATTTTAGACCGGGTTTAAGTATCAAGTCTATAGACTTGATACCGACCGGTTTAAGTGTATTTTGTTAATAGTCACAGGTCAAATAGCTGCAAAGATATGGTTCTGATCTCTCTCTATATATATATATATATATATATATATATATATACTGGATAGGCCTTTACATATATGAGAAGTGAGGCAAAAATATTGATATTTTTTGTAGAGAGAGCACGCTGCGCAGGAGCTGCTACCTTTCCTTTTTCAATTTTACTCTCCGATGATATTCTGTGGTTTTGAAAGTTCGCGGACGTTCGATTTTTAATTTATAACTGGATATATACTGCGATTAGGTACAAACAAAGTTTTTTAAATAATCAAAGCTACTTACTTCAAAAAAGAAAACGGCTTTTCACTCCTACAAAACTCGTTTTTACAAGCAACACATCGTGTTCCCATTTTTTATTTTTGTTCAACAAAAACAATTTCAATAATATATTGACAGAACAAGACGCTAGCCCTACCAAGTCCACTTCCAATCCCTGACTTCGCATGCGTAGATCTACCAATATTATTTACCTCGTGTATTAGAATAGATGTACAGGGTGATTTTCACTTGAATGATTCTAACCACATAAAAATAGAAAGTTTCAATAACCTAACGAAACCTAATCAGATCTAACCGAACCGAACCAAAGCAAACTAAACCAATATTTTTTTTTCAAAAAACATACTTTCCTGACTTCCTACCCGGGATCCTAGAGGATGTGAATCCGAACCGGACCGTACCGAACCGAACCTATCCAAACCTAACCCTAACCAACTAAACCTAATTAGCAGTACGTGTTGTAGTTTAGTTTGGTTAGGTTAGGTTTGGTTCAGTTTAGTTAGGTTCGGTTCGGATTCACATCCTCTAGGATCCCGGGCAAGAAGTCAGGAAAGTTTTTTTTTGAAAAAAATTATTGGTTCAGTTTCCTTTGGTTTGGTTCGGTTAGATTTGATTAGGTTTTGTTAGGTTAGGTTTTTGAAACTTTCTATTTTCATGTGGTTAGAATCATTCAAGTAAAAATCACCCTGTATTCATCTATTCTAATACATGAGGTAAATAATATTTGTAGATCTGCGCATGCGAAGTCAGGGATTGAAAGTGGACTTGGTAGGGCTAGCGTCTTGTTATTGACAGACATTTTAATGACCAATCACAAATAGGCCAGTAGAATAACCATATTTTAAGGTTAAAAAAAAATTATATTTACTAACAGGACTTAAAGCATTGAAAATTGTAGAGCGGTGAAAAACGAAGTTTAAAAAAATAAATACGTGAGCATGGGCGTTGCGGGTTAGGTTTTGGGGGGTAAAAAGGGACAGGGAATCGTAATATTGCGATTTACGGCGAAAGTTGACGTTGGAGAAAAAAGTAACATACAGAAAAGTTATAGGCCATAAAAATAAAAATTCGGAAAAAATTAGAAACACCGTAATTTTTTTGTTTTTTTTTGCAAAACTTGGTAAGAGTAGAGCTTTTTGGGTGTTTTGTATCCACAATATTTAACAAACAAAAAATTTTTTAAGTTTCTAAGATATTTGTTTTTCCGCTCAAAAAAAAGTATAGGGAAACCCATAAAACCAAAATGGAAAACTTTGAAAATTCATATTTTACAAACTATACAATTTTTTAAAAAAAGCACCAAGTTGCAGTATTGTGGCATTATACAGATACGAAAAAACCAATGATTGAGTTGAGATTCCAAAAAAAGTCGTTTAGCGATTTTTAGTATAGGGAAACACATAAGACCAAAATGGCAAAACTTTGAAAATTCATATTTTACAAACTATACAGTTTATCAAAAAAAGCACCGAGTTGCAGTATTGTGGCGTTATACAGATACGAAAAAACCACTAAGTGAGTTGAGATTTCAAAAAACGTCATTTAGCGATTTTTAGTATAGGGCAACCCATAAGACCAAAATAGCAAAACTTTGAAAATTCATATTTTACAAATTATACAGTTTATCAAAAAAAGCACCGAGTTGCAGTATTGTGGCGTCATACAGATACGAAAAAACCACTGAGTGAGTTGAGATTCCAGAAAACGTCATTTAGCGATTTTTAGTATAGGGAAACCCATAAGACCAAAATGGTAAAACTTTAAAAATTCATATTTTACAAACTACACCACCACAATGATCTCTATATATAATGTGCAATATGATAGTAAGCATTTCTCAGTGAGTTTCATCTCATATAAATTTAAATTAACTTTAGAAATAAAGAAAAACCACAAAAAATTTGCAACTAAATTTAATTTTTTGAAAATTTAGTCCGTGTAGTCGTAGGATTCCCGTTAAAAATACTCTCAAATTGTAGTACCACCCCTGAGGGGTGGTTTAAAGTTCGAAAAACAGTAGAAATAATCCATGACTGATAAAAAAACTTATATACAAAAATTTTCAGTTATAATAGTACATAAATAACTTAAAACTTACCGTATTAAATAGGTATCAATATTAAAATACTGTAAAAAGATATATTAGAATCCGTTTTCAATTACACATCCACCAAAACAATCGAACATCGGTTTAATCATCGCTAACTTGTCTAAAAAATTAACATGTAAAATATAGCGGACAGCTGACACTGACTTACACCGTTTTTAATCGACATTTCCTAGTGACGTTCAGAGGTTTAAATATGGCTACCATTTTTAAACCAAAATATTATATTATTTTTATTTATTTCTAACCTTTGTGTGGAAATAATGTTTTTGTTACAATGAAAAAAGATGACCCATATCGCAAGGTATTTATGAACAATTTGTATAAATATTAAAAACTATTGCATTCACGGGAAAAATAAGTTAAACCCTCAATCAAAATCTACACTTGTAGACCTAGGATTGTAGCACTTAGCACTGTAGACCCTTTAGTAAATACTGGTGTTGGAGTTTACCCCATTACACCCTGAAATCGAAGTGTGATTTATAGTTTCAGTTTTTTTCTTCCTATTCCAAAAAATATAATACTGTCATTTTTTGAATTTTTTATAAATTATCTGCACTGCATAGAACTGGGTGACAGGAAGGGCAACAAAGGAAAAAAAATCAAATAACTTCTAATCAAAACTTTTTGGATTAGAAACTGTACAAATTAAAAACTTAAAAAAAATTGTTATAACTTCCTTGAAGTCAGAACAGAAAATCAAAATTTTGTCGAGTCATTTATCACACAAATCATTAAATGTTAATCTTTTCATTAAAATCTAATTTTTTTTTATTTAATAGCTAGGACAAAAAAAACACTTCTCAACTTTTATTATTACTACCACTTAAATTAGGAAAAAAAAGCTTGAAAGGTCTAAGAACTAAATAATATAATGTTTTTCTTTTTACAACACCACATTTATAGCCCAGCAATCTTCTTTAATATTCAAATTGTAAGTCTCCTGGAAAGTTTGCCATTTTACCATTTTAAACTTTTAAAGTCAACTTAATGATAGAGTCGCGTGTTCTGCACTTCCTCACCGGCGCGCTGGGTAAATACTTATTATGGCGGTCGCACACTGCGTTATGGAAAAGCGGAAACTCCTTATTATACGGTTAAATACTTTAGCGCACATGCTTTAATTTATATGTTTAATAATATAAACAAAAAAAATAATAGTTTTAGAAATTTTATAAAAAAATACACTAAAAAGTAAAAAATTATTTGGCAGATTACTGTTTCCGACAGTCTAGATTTAACAATAGCGTTAATCGCACATTAGGGACATTTTGGGTCGCGTATTTACACTTTGTTACCGTTATTGTGATTACTGAGTCTGCGCATAAGCGGCTTCTCGCTCCTTTTTTGTTCTTTACGGTAACGGCGCCCGGTGGCCGTCCTTTAATGTTACCGTTATATTTTAAGGTTAGTTTTGTATTGTTTTTAATGCAGTCGAATTTTTTACTAAAATTCCATAGTTTGGTTTGTGAAAAGCCATAAATAAACAAAAAGATGAAGGAGTCGGAAACTACTAAATTAACGTTTGTGTTATATTATTTTTTGAGCCCCAACATATATCTTTTTGCCCTGAATGTTACCGTTATTCTTAGTAACAATAACGGTAACAGCTGTCAAATTTTCTGTTATTTTAACTGATCCAAAATGTCCTGGTGGGGTGTTGAGTAATTTACTCAGGAGAGATTTAAAATGGACTGTATAAATGGTTTTTGTTCTACTCACTGTTCGTTGCTGGGTTGTGGGGTCGATGGGCGGCCGCCTTTATCCTGGCTTCAGCAGTTCTGTTGAGGGGTTTCCATTACAGAGGTTTTAAGGAAGGGAGGACGAGGGAAAACACTCGCGAAAATTCGTACTAATTTACTTAAAATTATTTAACTAAAAGGTGCTTCGCTTGATTGCACACCGTGTGATTGAATAGGGATTTGAAACAATATATCCCCTTGAAATACTAATTCACACTGATTTTTCATGATATTTTTCTAAAAGCTACAGGCTTAAGGTGGACAAATCCCAATTCTACACAGTGAGCCAAAAAATATCTTATCCAACAAAAAGTAAAAATAAAATAACTAAATTCTAACATCCCCACGAAATGAATGTACTGAGGACCGAACATGTCCCTTTTGAAAAAAATTGAGTCACCCTCGTGGTGTAGTGGTAGCAATATGGCTGCATTGAATCTGCCAAATTATTTTTCACTCTTTGGTGTAATATTTTAATAAAATCGTCAAAAAAATTATTTATATATTTTTAGCTTGCAGGGGAGTATTGTTTAAGATGGCGAACAAGTGATGATGATGCTTATAAATTTATTTCTGTATCCACTGTTTTTGTTCTATTCCACTGAAGCTAGAATTTCCTACACGACCGCTTACGACCAAATCGCGGCGAATCATTTGTCTATTACTGGTTGGAAATTAATTAATTAATGGTATATCTTTCGAACAATAGGTAGAAGTATGATTCGACTCGACTGTAAACTTTAAAACTATTCTCAGCTAGATTTTAGGTTTATAAATTCACTTAAAAAACTGTTTTTTTTTAGACAATATCTGTTAGCAACTACAGGTACCTACTTAATTTGAGAGAGTCTGTGAACAACCGAGCTAAGGCATAAAATGTCCCCGGATATCATTTGCGTCCCGAAAAGGCGCTAATAGCCCTGCTAATAATTGCTATATTGAGTGGAAACCACCCCGATAAGAATAACAATACCAACCGTTATGACAGATCACAGACTTAAAATTTTAAAAAGACCTGTAATACACAACTAAGATTGGAGAGAGTCACGAAAGCCGTAGTGGCGATTTCGCCACTAGTAGTAGTAACGTTAAAGAATATTAGGGACCTATTGCAAAAAAGCCAGGCACAAATTGTGCCGGGCACTATATTGACAATTTCACATTATAAGAACAGCTGTCTTCTATCAAAATAAGGCCATTGTGTATTATAAGAGCCGGAATTAATAGTGACAATTAATGGAAAATAAACGACTGGATTTCTAAATTCGACTTTGGTATGTCAATTTTGAAAGATCAACTGTCAGTTTTTAATGCGAAACTGTCAATATAGTGCCCGGCACAATTTGTGCCTGGCTTTATTGCAATAGGTCCCTATTATTATAAATATCACACAACTATTCTATATAGAATTTTACCAAACAAAAAGGGAACCATCGCGAGAAACATTGAAGAAATTCCATTAAAAATAAATAACATAAACGCAGAACTACAATCTGAAATAAGCAAAGCAGAAATAAAGAGAGCATTAAAGAAAATAAAAAATAACAAATTACCTGAAAAAGATGGAGTAACGGCAGAGATGCTCAAGTACGATGGTAAAGCCGTGGTTAACCTCCATATTCATCTGAATAAAATACTAAAAGAAAAAATAAGCCCAAACAACTGGAAACAATCTAAAACCATTATTCTACACAAGAAAGGCGATAGAGCAGATCTAAAAAACTATCGACCTATAACACTTAATGTATTTTTTAAGTTTTTCACGGAAATATTAACAGATGTACTAACATAAAAATTTGACGGATATCAATCAAAAGAACAAGCAGGCTTCCGAAAAGGTGTCACTACAGTTGACCACCTATTAATGATCAAAATTCTAATAGAACAAGCCAACGAATACAACATTACACCATATATTACGTTTATAGGTTTTGAAAAAACTTTCGGTAACATTGAGCACTGGGCAGTAAAAGCAACTTTAATTAATAGTCGAATAGATCACAAATACACAGACTTAATAGCGAACCCAAGCAGCATTTGGACGTCGTATTACGTTACGCATACGTTGCTTGCGATAAACGCGACGTCGGGTGCCGACGTCGTTTCGACCGCCTGACGACCCTCGTTTGCACCTAAATGGGGAATACAAATTCGGGTCGCTACGACGTCAGCATCTGACCTTATAGGTAATAGAGTTTACCAATTAACAACGTAATTGTACGTTGGATTTCCGTCACTTAAATTTAGTCGCAAACAGGTAAGTTGCGTTTGGTTTCGTTTCCATTGCCTAGAATACATATAGTTTTTGCTAAAAAGAATTCCTGTCGAGTAACTAAAATTATACCTGATAAGTAAATATTTTATACTTATTATAACAAGTCTCATAAAAATGGGTGCATTTTACAAATGACAATTATAGTCATGCATGAAAGGCGGTATTAGAATATTAATAATTTATATTTTAAAGCAAGAATGCAACAAAAATTTTACAACGAAGGCATGTTTATTGATAAATGTGATTAAAATACTTTCAAAAAAAGCAAGCGCTCCTGAAATATGCAAGATTTACTAAAATATATATTTGTTAAATAGATCTAAATTTTATTATTTTTTTTATTTTTGTAAAAAAAATGTTTTGCTACCTCACTAAACTCAAATTTGTTAATAATTTTACAATTATTCTTTCATTTCTACTTAAAATTAGAAAAAGGAAAAAATATTTTATAATGGCCGACAGACGCTAACCTTTTCAGAATGGCGGATTACTGTGTCTGACTTAATGTGAACTAATAATATACCAATTCGGACCGGGTCTCCACTTTTGGTTGATAACCAAAGAGTCGAAGTCCGACGTCCGGTAAACGTATTTCGTCCCATTAAATTCGGACGTTCCCCCGCATGATTTTTCGTCGGCCTACCAACGGATTGGAACTCACCGTCCGCTCTTTTTCTACTACAATAGGTAAATCCCACGGTCCCAAAGCTAACTACCCACCGAAATCATTGTTTTTTTTTTATTTTTTAGAAATGTTTGTTTTAATATCAAAAATCTAAGGGAAATAAAACCCATACCCTACCTGTGGGAAGAGGATGGGGTATTATGGTTTCCAAAATCCAAAAAAGATATAAAACTGCGTCATGTCCTGAAACGTAGCCGTCCTGACCAAAATATCTCTCGACCAAACAAATTTTTTGTTAGATTATGGGCGTCTATAAATGACAGTAGGCTGTACATGTGACGCGTGGGCCATATGAACGGACGTGGAATAGGTCAAGTAAAAGTTACGGAAAATACACTAACCAAACTAAACGGTAGTTTAGGTCTGAGGTTAGGGTCTTCACCGGACGTACCCGACGCCGACGTCTGTTGGTCGTTGGGCTGGTCAGAGTTTTTGTACGTCGAACAAACGAACGTAAGACCGACGTTGGGAAATTAATGGTATATTGCGTTGCATTATTTGACGTCGCAAGATCGTTAAAAAAACGGACGTATATTTGATAACGTCGGTTTTGATATGAATGCGACGTCGCTTAACGCATAATCAATCTTGCAACTTAAAATTCCACTAAATCCGACGTCGGTTCAGGTCACATTAGGTTGTAAGTCATATAAATGTTTCTTAGGAATATATATTGCGAAGCCACTAAAATCCACGAAGGAACCAAACCAATCCACATAAGAAGAGATATCTGAAAGGGTGACACAATATCCCCTAAACTATTTAACCAGGCCGTAGAAGATCTTTTTAAAAACCTAGATTGGGAAGAAATAGGCATCAAAGTAAGCGGACAAAACTTGAACCACCTACGATATGCTGAAGATATCGCCTTAATAACAGATATAAAAGAAAAACTAATAAAAATGATGAAGAACTCCATACAGCAGATAAAAATATAGGCTTGAGTATGAACTACACTAAAACTAAAATCATAACTAAGATAGAACAAGTAGCGGAATATTGATATATATCCGGGACAAATTACTAAACTAGAAAAAGAAAACCAAACAGCTGAAATCAAGAGACGAGTTAGCATTCGGTAAGCCTTAGATTTTGTACATATTTCATGATCAAACACAAACAATAGCTTAAAATCTGACACCATGAGGCTTCGGCCCCCCCCCCCAAGCAGCGGCGTAGTTTGTCGCGTCCCCGCTAAAGACATGAGAACCTTTTTTTTTGTCGCACGATTTTTGAGAGCCGCTCTTTTTAGCTATCGGCCCCCCCCCCCCCTAAGACACATTCCTGGGTGCGCCACTGGTAAAAAATATACTCAGTACCTCAAAACGAATATGTGCACGACATATAGCGCAACACTAAAGGTGTCAGACGTGGAATTTCCACCAAACAATATCAAGCCAAACTTAAAATCGCAAAGGTTAGTTTTAGCGCCCTAGATATAAATTAAACACGAGGATGTCGTGCACCACTGGTAGATGGATAAATAGGGCTTCATACAACTAACAATCGTGAATGTTTATTCCTCTCCCATCTCCATATAATACCTACCGTGTCCTCGTAGCTATCGGAAGCTTGAGAACACACACCCATACTAACAAAGAAAAATTACAGAAGACGAAACGGTGGAAGAGCGTTTGCCTAGAGAGCGAGAGGTCGCTGGTTCGATCCCAGCCTGAGGTAAATCTTTTTATTATCTTATTTTTCTTATTTTCCTTGCCCTTATGCCACAAAATTCTCCTCGTTGTTTAATTTATATCTAGGGCGTTAAAACTAACCTTTAGATTTGTTTCTCTTAAAAATCGTAGTCTGTGATTGAGATAGATCATCAATTACCCACCTTTTTGGCACAAGCGTATCTCTTTTGTTCATTAAGCCGGGCGAGCGAGGCGCTATCTGGTGTGTTCATCCCTTAATTAAATCATTTTCTAGCGTGGCGGAAACCCCGATAATGCAAAACGACGCAGACGATGATGATGGAAATAAAAAGCAACTGCCTGTCCAACCGCAAAACTGTTTTGAAAACATCATTTTGAACTATGCTGCTACGGTTACAGTCTTACTAATAGCCCATACTCATTCACACGATTGTATTTTACCAATGATTCCACAACTTGTACCCAGATATTCAACCCAACAAACAATAACAGCAGCGAACAGATGGCTCTGCCGTGTTATCATTGGAACTACATGAATATACTGCAGAGCCATCTGTCCGCTGTTGTTATTAAGTTTGTTGGGTTGACTATCTGTGTACAAGTTGTGCAATCATTGATTTTACTAAATACCGTACTCAACCCGATTTCCGTCACCCACCTGAATTCCGTCACTTTTTAGAAATGCTTTGAATTATTAAGCTAATCCTACAATGGAATTCCAAAAAAATAATTTTATCAATTCACCTATATATCTTGCAACACTGTGCGCAATCTTCAGCTGTATTGTTCAAAAGGAAGCTGCGTGCGAAAAATTATTTTAGTCGTGCGTCAAGTGTCGAAGCGCAACGTCGCATTTTATTATAAGGTAAGTCACTTGCTCATTTAATTTAAGATTTTAGGTACTTTATTATATTATTGCCTAATATATTCGTATTTTTTACTAAAAGAATGTCCGTAGATAAGATTTTAACCAATTTTTTTTCCTTTTTTCAATTATTTTCAATAAAAAGGGGTTGGCGGGGTTTGAGTTACAAAAAAGCATTGAGCCGGAAATCCGACAGGAGTAACGGAATTCCCAACAAAAACAATGTCTATTCAAATTAGTTTTTTTCATATCTACATTTATCAAAAAGCGAAAAATACATCTAAATCAGAATCACATTTGATCATATTTTCTAAATCCGAAATTCCGTCACAGGCTTTTTGAGCTATTTTCTCTGAAAATATGTTTTAAATTCAAGGTGTCGGAATTCAGGCTGTGGGACTATGACGGCTTTCCGATTATTTTATTTTTGTAAAAAATAAGGGTGACGGCGTTCTGGTGGGCAACAATTTTTTTAAGGGTCAGTTTTTTTCATATCAACAACCATCTAAAGACAAAAAATCTAAGATGATAAAACCTACAATAAATCAAATTTTTTAAATTTCAAATTTCGTCAGGTGTTTTTATACTCTACTCATTTAAAATCTGTGATGATTTTGTGTGTCGGAGTTCAGGTTACGACAATGACGGCTTTCAGGTTGTGATTTTCACGTTTGCTGAATTTTCACTCTATATCTTACGAAAAATACCTACCTATCCAGAGTTTTTGCTTCAAATATTCTGTTTACTGTAAGAAATAAATACCTTACAAGGCCTCACCCCACTACAAACTATTAATTATCATTTCAAGTACCATAGTTATAGGTTAAGCGAATTTTTAGTTATGTTACAGGCACTCCTAACCAAGTTAAAGGTTGCAGCGTTGCGCTGTATCGCTAGTCCCTAGATTTGTTCATTGGGATCGATATAGGTTGTGTGTTTTTTTACACATCAGTCAGATGCTTACAAGCACGTGCAGTATTTTTTTTTTAAATTTTGAGTGATCCGCCAAAGTTTATAGTCTTCGCCACCAGCAAACATGCTGTTTTTGACTAAATGAGAAACAATTAGATAGTAGGATTTGTTTAAATATTTTATATGAGATTGAGGTAAAATGGGAAATTGCTAAAATAGCTAAAATTACCTCAATTAAATGACTGATGAAAACTAATAGAATTTTGTGTTTTTTTAGATGCCGCCTATTTACGAACGTTTCTTTGTTTTCGTTAAGTCTGTGTGTCTTTTTTTATAATAAGCATTATTAAAATTATTTTAGAAATAATAAGTTTTAGTTATCCTATCTTTGTGTCATATTAAAAAGAGCATATTATTGTTAAGATTCATAGATGATTTGTTTGAAGAAATTATATCTCATTTTATTTTTATCTTTGTGTCATATTTTTTTTTTGTTTTTTTGATAAACCGGTTTTTTTGCAACTTCAATGTTAATTTTACATCCCATTTAACCTTAATAGTATTTTCTATTTTACCTGCACAATTAAGGTAAAATAAGAAACTGCAGTGGTCCAGATTTTTCAAAATAAAAAATTATTTTTAAGTGTTTAAAGTACTACAGATGAACTATAACAAACAACAAACAAAAAATAATATTTCAGCAATAACATAATGTTAACCAATAACGTCAAAACTTTTTTTTTAATACATTTTTGAAGCTTAAGTATCCCATTTTAAGTACAGGGTGTCCCAAATTGGGCACTTTTAGGGGGTTTAAGGTACTTCTAGGGGAGACAGAGAAAAACTGACCACGCATTGCGAGGCTCAAATTTCAAGAGAAGACTTATAGTGAAAACCGCATTTTGAAATATCGTCTCGTCTTTAAGCTACGGGGGCTTTTTGAAAAGTCTGCATTTTTGAAGGGGGTCTATAACTTCGTTACGAGTGGAAATTTTGATTTAGAGTAAATTGCAGTTTTATAGACTTTGTCACGAGGAATTCAACCGCTAAATTATATTTTAACTGTCACTTTTAGTTTTTGAGATATGACATAAAGTTGCATTTTTTCTTATGGAATGGCCTATATTTTAATTAATTTTCGAATTCATCATTAAATTATTTTCAAAATGATGTATCATATGTCATAGTTTGATTGAGCGGTTTAAGAGATATTCAGCTTTTTCACTTATTTCTAGTGCGCTATGATTTCCAGCTGAGGCAGGTAAAAGCACTCCAGTATTTTTATTATTTGACTCAGTCACAAATATAGTAAGGCTGGTTTGGAAAAATTATAATTCAGCTGACGGCCCTCAAAGCCCAGTTATAAAAAGTGAAAAAAAATGATACATATTTCAAAATAAAATTAAAACTTGTGAAAAATAATTTTATATCAAAGCGTAATGTCAAATTGTTTAAACAATTGAAAACAATGACAAAACGCCAAGACGCAAGACCAACTTGATTTGTAGGTAGGTAGAAGTAGGATTTGACCGCAAGGCTTTCACGTCAATGGCGCATGACGTCATTCAACGCACACTAGACAAAAATAAAAAACTTTAATTATCTCCGAAACCGCTTAATCAAATTATGACATATGATACATCGTTTTAAAAAGAATTCAATGACGAATTCGAAAATTAATTAAAATATAGGCCATTCCATAAGAAAAAATGCAACTTTATGTCATATCTCAAAAACTAAAAGTGACAGTTAAAATTTAATTTAGCGGTTGAATTCCTCGTGACAAAGTCTATAAAATTGCAGTTTACTCTAAATCAATATTTCCAATAATAACGAAGTTATAGACCCCCCTCCAAAATGCAGACTTTTCAAAAAGACCCCGTAGCTCAAAGACGAGACGATATTTCAAAATGCGGTTTTCACTATAAGTCTTCTCTTGAAATTTGAGCCTCGCAATGCGTGGTCAGTTTTTTTCTGTCTTCCCTACAAGTACCTTAAACCCCCCAAAAGTGCCCAATTTGGGACACCCTGTACACATCCTCTAATAATTCTTAAGATCGAATAAGCAGTTTTTTAGTTATGGTGGAAAAGCTAGAAATATATTGCCGAATATTGTCCGGCCAGAGTAAAATGAGGCACAGAAGAGATGGCTTCAATTAGCGCTGTTTTACTCAGTCCAGTGGCGTGCTATAATATTTTAATTCATCAATATTAGGTATTAATTTTATATTTTATTCTCCCTAAGCCTTTTTTTGCTGGAAAAAATAAGTATTTTTTCAAAATTTTTATACTTATTAATTATATTTATTATATTATCTAGGTACCTACCTATTTCATTAGGTAGGTTGGTACGAATCTAGAAATCTAAAAATATACCAATTGACTTTCTAAAAATTGCAAAAATCCAAAACCACTCGTTATATCTTTAAAATGGGAACTCCACACAGTTTTAATAAAAAATTATAAAAGATTATATAATACGCCACTAGTTCTTTTTGATCTAGAATGTGTATGAAACGTGTCTAGTCATCCTGTTTGAGCCCACCGATAACAATAAAAGCTCAATAAAAAGGGTATGAATTGTGAACGAGTCGGATTCGAGTTGAGCCAGCGGTAACAATAGAAACCCAATAACAGAGTGTGAATTATGAACGGGTTGGAGTCGATTTCGTTAAACGTACCAGACGAGTACCATTTTTTCTTGTAATATTAAAATTTTGTTCATGGTAAATTTACTAAAAATGAAGACGACTCAGTAAACAGAGGGAGATAGATTGAGTTGAGCCATCTCTTTTGCGCCAGAGCTATCACCAGTACATTATAAAAGTACTTCAAGTACAAGTACCAAGTACATTTTCTTTTCAAATGTACTACAAGTACCAAGTACATTATAACTACATTATAGTACTTGATTTTCCCCAAGTCTGTTACTTTTACAATAAAAGTACTTCAATTATTTTAAATATGTAAAAAAATTTGAAAAATGCCAAAAACATCAAAAACAATTTTAAAAATCCCAACAAACAATTAAAGTTGTAACGACGAAACCCCAACTAGAAAGAATTTCTTAAAAGTAACCGCAACGTACTCCCGCTACGTCTCAGTATACCATACAGCGACGTTATAATTCCCTAAGTGGGGAACCAATTTCTGGTTATAACTATTTGGCCAAGTGTTTAAAGTCACTGTAGTAACAACTACACTACTACGTCGTAGCCAGGTATCTACTACGTCGTAGAGGCTGTTTTTTTTCCGTAATGGCATAAAAGTTGCGATGTAGTTGCAAATAATATAATCGTTTCTTTTTGGTAGAATTGTTACACAATATGGTGGACACAACAGTAAACAGACTCGCTTAGTTTTTTTGTTTGGTTATGGTTATAATATGAACTATGTTATCCAAAAGTGTGAGAATTTACGAGCAGAGGATCAAAATTCGAGTGCGACGCAAAGTTTTTTGTATAACATGCATTATATATATTGCAAAAAACCGGTGCGCCCGTAAAATTGAGCCGTTTTCTGGTAGCTGATGGAATTTTTGTGTTGTGATTTTGGAGGTTATGTTTTCATAATCGACAGTTAACTCCAACAAATGGTGCTTAAGAAGAGCATTTTTGGTAAGCTTCAACTAATTTGTTTATAAAATAGTATGGCTCTTTAATATGAGCTCATAAAACGATAACAAAAATATTAAATTTTCTTTCTTACATAAAAACATGGCGTCCCAAACTATATTCCCTGATAGTCGAAAAGGTTACTTGAAAGTAGTTGCGGCTTTAAAGTTGATCCAAAAAGTTATTTTGTCTACATTGTTACATCAGATGTTACTATGATGACACAAACTTTTGTGGTAAAAATTAAAGTTATAATGTAGTTGTCGGATACACTTGTTTGGGACTCCAATGAAGCTTAACTTTCTAGTGGTAATTAAGTAGGATATAAAAGTCAGGGCGACTACGAAATAACGACTAAAAAGAAAGTAAAACTTTAGCAACGTCCTATTGTGGTAGAGAAGACTATCAGAATCGACTATCAAGAAACAATCCTATGAAGTAGTTTAGAGGGTCGTTTTTACGAAACATCTACTATTTCCTGATACTAAATAGTAGTTAGAACTAAAAAGTAACAAATTTTGGTTGGGATCACCACATTTCTACTATAAGAAAGTAGCAAAGCCTTTAGAACATGTAGCCGCTACTATAAATGTTAGTTGGGATGCCAAAGATATCAAAAAGAATATCAAAAATGTTAAAAAATTAAAAAAATCGAGCTGCAAGTGCAATATGGCTGCACTACCGTACTACCGACACCCCTCAATAGATAATTATACTTATAGGCATTATTCTTTGGATATATATAATATAACGATTTTTTTGGGCGATTAATTAAGACGTACCTATCAAGGTTGCTTAAATACCGGACTTCCCCGCCAAGTTAAAAAAAACCGGACAAGTGGCAACTCCGAGGTTACCACTTAAAGTTATATATTATAATATCTCACTTATATCTACATTGTACTTCAAGAATATTTTATTGTACTTGAATGTACTTCAAGTACTTTACTTGACAAAAGTACAATTACCAGATTGTAGATGTACATCAAGTACAGTTCTTGAAGTACTTGTAAGTACTTGAAGTACAATTTCAAGTACTGTACTTGAAGTACCTGACAGTTATGTGTTTGCGCCTAATTTTTTTCTGGCCGGATAGTACATACCTAAGGGAAAATAATAAAACAATTTTCAAAAGCTGAAAACCTACACAACAATTATTATAATACTAAAGAAAACCTCAAAATAACGTATGAGTGCGGCCTACGGACACTGCCATTTTGACCGCACTGTCTAAGACATAAAATAAAACAAAATGAATAATTAACACACTTTGAAGCCGCATTTACATCACAGTCGCTGAAAATGTTTAACCCTTTCGCGACGGGGAACGCATATTTGCGTTAGGACAAAACTTGCTGCACGGCCAGCTGACGCACATGTGCGTTACGGGCTTATATCCCCTCTCATGCCAACTAGAGTCAGCTGACATATACTTTAAAAAACGATACAGTCGACGGCCGGCTGACGCATCAGTGCGTGAATGTTTTTGAGCGGGCGCGACGTATTGACGCATAATTGCGTTAGCCGGCCGTACAGACTGCTTTTTTCGGAAACATTATTTTTAGTTTGTTATTCGTTCCTTCTGATCTTTTTTGAAAAAAACTGCAGTAACTCCTTGAGTAGAAATCGCTGCTTTGCTTTGATAGTGGCACAACTAAAAAAATGCGTTTTCTGTTTTGCGTGACCCTTATATTTTTCATAAAATATTTTTACAACAAAATTTTTCTTATTGTCTATTTCAAGCATGGGTAAGTTATTGATTGATTTAATTATAGCAAAAAAAATATATAAATATTTGCCTTTGCCATTATTTTTAAAAAGCGTTTCCTGAAAATTATCATTTCTATTTATTAAAAAAAAGCCAAAATATGTTAGAAATTTTTATTTTTCATTGAAAATTGCATATAAAAATAGCGACGCATATATGCGTCATCCGGTCATGCGGCAACGCATTTTGTCCCCGGCCACGGGGCATGACATGTACTGCAGTTAGCCGTCCTGAAAGGGTTAATAAGGTACAAAACTAACATCATGATATATTAATCAAACTGGCCCATAACATATTGACAAGCGGACCGAACCGCTTCTGTGGACTGACCCCCTCCGCTCCTCCCCGTTTTCATCGTAACGCAGTCCGCGAGATGGCCTGCGGCCCGAGAAAGCCGTGCGGCTACCGATTCATCGATTCGTAAATCGCGTCGGCAGGCGACAGTGTTGCTACCTCTACCGATTTTTCGGTAGATCTACCGATTTAGCCTTTTACTTTACGATATACCGAATTACCATAGTTTTCTACCGATTTTTTTTTTCAATATAAACTTGTTTTTTTTTGATACGCCTCGTAATCGCGATTAAAAAAAAAACACCATAAATAAAATATTCTTTTTATGTAAGATCCTTTATAGAATAAAAATTTTATTTCATGTCATTGTTTTTAAAAGTGTATTTATGGCGCCATCTCTTGGATTTTGTGATATACTTAGCCGGCAGCCGCAAGCGGCATTAAAGATCACGCTATTATAAACCCTGAGGTTTTTTTTATAATATTATCTAGCTAATAGGGACCTATTGCAATAAAGCCAGGCACAAATTGTGCCGGGCACTATATTGACAGTTTCACATTATAAGAACAGCTGTCTTCTTTCAAAATAAGGCCATTGTATATTATAAGAGCCGGAATTAATAGTGACGCCACAATTAATGGAAAATAAACGACTGGATTTCTAAATTCGACTTTGGTATGTCAATTTTGAAAGATCAACTGTCAGTTTTTAATGCGAAACTGTCAATATAGTGCCTGGCTTTATTGCAATAGGTCCCTAGTATGTACCTAATTTTTTTAATTCCTAATTTTGGTATTTTGTCAGTAAAAACAAATCGTAGAAATACAATTTACCTACTAAATCAATCCAAACTATCGATAGTTCTCCAGCACTGCTTGCTGAGATGATTAAAAAATCTACCGAAATCTACCGATTTTTCTCGAAGCCTTCTACCGAAGACCTCAGGGTCGAGGGTGGCAACACTGGCAGGCGGTCAGACCCAGTGTCGGAGTTGCATTTTAGCCAAGGTATGAGTCGAGGCGAAAGGGAAAATTATAGAATAAGCAAATAATTAAATAAAAAATATTTTTTAATTAAGATTTTTTTTGAATTTAAGTCGCCTCTGGTTGTTACGAGCTTAAAGTTAAATTTAGACACTTTTTTTCAACAAAAACATTTATATGTAATTTAAATAAAAAAGTTCAACATTGAAAATAGTAAAAATAAATTGAAATAAAAAATGTAACTTTTACCCTTGCCTGTAGAACTGAAATTTAAAATAGATTAATTATATTTTGTTTACATTATTCAACAAACTACGTATCAATTTACACTGTAATTTATGACACAATTTTCTTTTGACATTTTATTAACTTTTTACGCCAGAAAATATATAAAAGTTATAGCTGTTTTACCTACACATCGAATTTTCAAAATGCTTTTGTTACCTAAAGATTCGACCTCAATTAGATTTTTCCATCCATTGCTAGGATCTTTCCTGGCTATTTTGGGTATATTACCTATATATAAACAGAAAGAGAAGTTGTTAAAACTTTCAAAATTAAGCATGTTATCAACAATTTTAGTACTAATGTGCATAAGTTTTTATTTGTATGCAGTAGTTGGACGGTTTTTAAATAATTCTGGAATCGAATTTTTCTGTTCCATTATTACAGCGCCTTTTTTAGTGTCAGTAGTTCTTCTAAATTTGTGTGGCATTTTTAATACATATACAAAACAGGAAATTTATCAAACGTTATTTAGTCAAATGGTAGGTAAATATTGATTTTATATTTTTTTAAATATAAAATTTTTTTAAAATTTTATTTTTGGTCAAAATTTGCGTGCATTAGTTAGTTTTTTTTTCTGGAAGTCAAAATTATAAGCTTGATGTCAAAAAGGAAGGATACAATTTTCTTTTCAATGATGTACCTTAGAACCCTCTGACGGCAGTGGTGCACATTCCATTAGCGTACGAAAAAAAAAAATTTTAAAATATTTTTTTTATATTTTTCTGTGCTATTAGCTCACACATATACTATACTATAGTCGTGTGAGCTATAGTGATCCTAATTTTTTCGAGAAAAAAAAAGTCTGTCTGTCTGTCTGTCTGTCTGTCTGTCTGTCTGTCTGTCTGTCTGTCTGTCTGTCTGTCTGTCTGTCTGTCTGTCTGTCTGTCTGTCTGTCTGTCTGTCTGTCTGTCTGTCTGTCTGTCTGTCTGTCTGTCTGTCTGTCTGTCTGTCTGTCTGTCTGTCTGTCTGTCTGTCTGTCTGTCTGTCTGTCTGTCTGTCTGTCTGTCTGTCTGTCTGTCTGTCTGTCTGTCTGTCTGTCTGTCTGTCTGTCTGTCTGTCTGTCTGTCTGTCTGTCTGTCTGTCTGTCTGTCTGTCTGTCTGTCTGTCTGTCTGTCTGTCTGTCTGTCTGTCTGTCTGTCTGTCTGTCTGTCTGTCTGTCTGTCTGTCTGTCTGTCTGTCTGTCTGTCTGTCTGTCTGTCTGTCTGTCTGTCTGTCTGTCTGTCTGTCTGTCTGTCTGTCTGTCTGTCTGTCTGTCTGTCTGTCTGTAACGACCAACGCGCATAACTCAAAAACCGCTAGCCCGATTGTAATGAAATTTGGTACCTAAACTGGGTTTTGGCTCGAGATGGTCCCATTTAAAAATGAACAAAATCCACCAAACACAAGCCAAATAAAAGGGTGGGGGTAGATTTCAAAAATTAAGTTTATGTAAAAATATGGCTTGTGTGATATCAAACGAAAGGTAATTGCATCTGGAGTTTAATAAAATACATTTTACTTTTAAAAAAAGGGTGGGGGAAAAAATTAGTGTTTATGTGGAAGTATGGCGTGTGTGATATCAAACGAAAGGTAATTGAGTCTGGGGTTAAACAAAATACATTTTAGTTTAAAAAAAAAGGTGGGGGTTGATTTGAAAAATTAATGTTTAAGTCAAAACATGGCTTGTGTGGTATCAAACGAAAGGTAATTAAGTCTGGAGTTCAATAAAATATATTTCAGTTTTTAGTTATATTAGCTCACACGTACACTATAACTATAGTACCTAGTGTGAGCTTAGGTGCTCATAGATTGGCAGAGTATTTTTTATACTTAGCACTTTTTTTTCTCAAAAAATATTTTTGGTTAAAAGCCCATTGTATACAGTTAAATACTTTTTAAGCTAGACATGTTTTTTTAAATAGCCGCCTTGAAGTAAAAATAAATGTTTGTAGAAATCCTTAAATCAAACAAAAATGTTGAACATTCACTTTTGTAACTTAGTAAAAAATAATGGGAGTGAGTAAAATATTATTTTTGGTTAGTAATAACTTAAAACTGACTTTTTCTAGTTAACCTTCTTAAAAGTGAGGGTGGGGGGCATCCTCCCTCTCACCCCCCTAAAAAGTGCTCTCTTACAGTATTTTCCCAACTATTTGCAAACTTTTAACTTGGCAAAAAGCAACTAAGTAACAATTATTGAGGCTGATGAAAAGTACTCTCCATTAATGTATAACACGCCCCCCTTAAATCAGTGGCGCACCTTTTACAGGCATTTAAATAAATGAGAGCTGTGGAAAAAATTATTTTTTATGTACATACATCACTTTCCCCTCAACGCAGCGGTAGATCTTGCATAGACGCCCGAAAAATTGTCAAATTTAATATATCAACTAATAAAAAATGTCGAAAACAAGATTTAGAAGGGGGAACCATCCCCCCACAAAGAGTGTGCGGATGGTTCCCCCTCGTTATATACGAGTGTATTGCTTCTCTTATTGAACGCATTGAACGCAGTGTGTATATTAGTACTGTTCCAATATGAGATTCAAGTGTATACCAAATTTGCCCATTTTTGGTACGTCTATGCTAGCTCTACCGCTGCCTTGAGGGGGGAGTGATATACATCGTTGGTCAGCTTTAGAAATGAGTATTAAAGCCAGACATGTAGGACAATAAAATTTAAGAAAATTAAAAAAATATTGTTTCTTCCACACCTTTTATTTATTAAATGCTTATAAAAAATGCGCCACTGATGTAAGGGGGCGTGTTATACATCGTTAGAGAGGACAGTTGGTCAGCCTCAAAAACTATAACTAAGTTGTTTTTGGCGAACTTGAAAGTTTGCAATAATGAGAAAAATACTGTAAAATATCACTTTTGAGTGGGGCGAGAGGGGGGATGCCCCTCCCCCTAATTTAAATGAATTCAACTCGAAAAATAAAGTTTTAAGTTAATACTAATCAAAAATATTTTTTTACTCAGCTTGAGTATTATTTACTGTGTTAACAAAATGAATGTTCAAAATTTTTTGTTGAATTTTAAAAGTTATGTCAAACTTATTAAATGTTTAACTGAAAAAAACAATTTGTTAAGGATACAAAATGCCAAAAGAAATATAAAAAAAAACATATTTTAAACATTCTCCCCTTTTATCGTAGGCCTGTGGAACTAACTTGCACCAAAGGAAATTTTATCCGCTTCCAAAATGATTTTTAAAATATTTTTAGAAAATTTGACCGTTTTCGAGTTATTAGCAAAAAACCGTCAAAAAGCAAGTTTAAGGGGAATGCCAGAGTTGGGGGGGTGGTTCCCTTCCGTAAAATGTTCGGGCGAGTCTTAGGTCTATCCATACTAAGTGTATTGCTCCTATCATTAAACGCAGTATCTGACACACTAGGGCCTGAACTATAAATTAAAATCTGTTTTTTTTTAGGAATCAGCTAATGACATGATCAACTCTACAACGCCCAAAAGAAAATGGTATTTGAACACATATTTTCAGTTCGTTGCGTCCAACTTGCTGTTTTCAATCTACGTGTGGTCGATGTGGAAATTGGATGTAGATCTGCTGGACATAATTTCGTGGTCGGCAGGACTGCCGTATTATTTCCTGACTTACGGCATACTGTTTCATAGTTTTACAATATGGAATTTTGCGTTGCATTTTCTAGCAGAGTTTCAGGCAGTGAATGCCATGGTGTGTAATTTGTCCGCATCTTATCCTGCGTATTACACAATCCTGCGAATCAGGAAAATTGGTTCAATGTTGTATTTGCTCGCTGGGGCGATAAAAGCTTTTAACGATATTTTTAAATTTCAACTGGCCATCCTGCCGATGATTGGAGTTATTGAGATAATTTATCAATTTTGCGTAACATATTTTTACACTCAATATATGGACGAAATATTTATTAATACTGTTTTGAATTTGGCCTTCCACATGGTAAGTCGACAAAATTATTGTTTTTAAAAAACCTATTTGGCAAAGAATCTTTTTTACAAAATAATTTAGCAAATTCCTGGCCCGCGCAGTAATGGCTAGAGATAGAACTTTACACGTGGTTACATTCACTGTTTCAGGATAGCCAGACCCACAGCCAATACCTGTCCTCTCTGCGCCCCGGTAAAGTAAAGGGCGGAAATTTCTGACACCGATTGTTCCCCTTGCGTGGCGATCTTTTCTTTCAGTTAGTAAAGAGGTAGGGTAGTTGTACATAAAATATTGGAAATTTAGACGATAACTATGTAATGTATAATCCTTTTTTCAAGCTTGTTCTTTTTTATAATATATAATTCCCTCTGTCTACCACAGATTAAAGTGTGTACTGTGCTAAAAAGTATCCGAGTCACTTATAAATTTCAGTTCGGACATTACTTAGAGTGGTGATGATTTTTGCTAGAAGTTCATCCAAACTGGTAGCTAAACCAAATTTGTCCCAATTCCTCGTAAATTACCATTGATGAAAGAGGGACCAATGATATTGTCACCCAAACTCCCAGTCCAGCACTTAAATTTTTGAGGATACTTCGTCCGTTCTGCAGTATGCAAATGTTCATTTTTCCGTGCCCAGTAACGAACAACGGATGGATTGTGACTGCTGTAAAACAAATATTTTTAATAAAATTTTTCACAAAACTCCAATCTTCGAAACTGATCATATGGAAAAATTTCTTGCGTTTACTGTACTTTAAAACTCCGGTACCCATGTCTTTTCAAAATGTTTCTGACGGTTAAGGGTGAAATATCATCGACCACATCATTGACAATTGCCTTACTGGAATAGGCAACCAAAGGTTCTGCTGCGGCACAAATCATAGATTCGTTCCGTTCCCTTTTCTCTCCCATTTCACGAACAAGAAGTGCCTCTCCACCGCAAAAATTGACACATCCATTCGATAGAAATGGTTCACTATTTTGTAGACTGTGCTACGGCTTGGAATATCCCTCCCCTTAAATGTGACAGCAAATAAATTTGCCACATCTTCACATCTATTTCCTCCAAAATATCATTCAACCATCTGTGCTTTTTCCTGAACGCTAAATGTAATACCCGGCATGGCTTGAACTATCAACTAAATACATTTAAGGACACTAATTAAGTTAAATTGAGCTAGAATTTGCGTCAAAAACAAATACCCACTTCTCACCTGTTTCGTTTCACAGGACGGAATGACGAAAAACTTTGTGAAGACGAGCGGTCACGATGTATTTCCCTACTTTCGCACTACCAGCCGGGATACAGGTCTAAAACAGCGAAAAATATTTCAAGACACTGCCCAAAATATATTTTTTTCTGTTTTAATTTAAATTAAGAACAGCAAGCAGTCTATAAATGCTATAGCTTTTAATCATGCTGTAGAATCTCTGCGATAGTAGGGAATCAAAGTCCCTTGGTTATGATAGCCCTGATTTGATGCAGAACGAGGTAGAGAGAGAACTATGGCCACATTGCGGCAGAACTATATTTTTTAATGTCTAACCATCTGTTTAGGTGACGCAATTTATCGTACTGCTTTGCTGTGATTTGGCTGTTCAGGAATTTAAAAAAGTTTTGCGAAATTGTGAACTTTTTCAAGAGAATTACTCATTTAAATCAAGAGAATACAAGGAATTAAAGGTAAATCTTGAGTGCATGTCGACTGTGTAAATATAAAGTTTTTGCTCCGTTTTGGAAAATTTTATAAAATAAGTTATGAATTAATAGGACTTATTGGAATAAAATCTGACCTTATTTTAAAATCGGCAGAATTGTGACAGATTTACATATAAAAAGCAACTGCTTTTTTTCAAAATTCGGTCTTTGTGTATTTAAAAACCGGATTTATTAGTGTTTGTTTTTATTAAGTGACTTTATTTTTAAATTTGAATTTAGTATGTCAATTTTTAGGTCAACTGTCAGTTTTCTTTGTAAATCTATCAGAATAAAGCCGATTCTAAAATAAAGCCAGGTTTTATTCCAATAGGCCCCCTAATTCATATTTAACAAAAAATAAAGTTGGATTTAGGGATAAAGTTTGTGTATTAGACAACGATTTACATTGTTGATGTGTAGTATTTCGATACTGACTCAATTATTTATTTTTATGGAAATTATACATTTTTATAAACAAAAATAGTTGGTAATGCAAGCGAAAATTTTAAGTATAATTATTAGTTTTGTTTCTTTTGTATTTTACCGTCGCTGGCTCAAAGGGAAGGTCTAAGATAAGATTGAACCTTGAGGAACTCCTGATGAACTTGCGTAAATCTAAGATTTGCAGCCTTTAATTTCAAGATATTGATATCTTTTGTTTTTGTTGCTGCCCAGATAAGATATGATTAATTTAATTAAAAATGGCGAGACATCCATATCTCTAAGATTATCTATTATGATAGTGTGCCTAATTTTGTCGAAAGCATTTTCTAGGTCAGTAAAAGTAACATCAAATTGTGACTTTTCATTTATCGCTTCTTGAATATATTGCGCAAAGTTAGCAAGATTAGTCAAAGTAGATTTTTTTGGTCGAAACCCATGTTGGTACGGAGAAATTTTTGCTTTATCCTCTAGCATTTTATGTACAACAAGTTCAAAATTTTTTAAGACAACACTAGTTATTGGCCGATTTTTTTTATTTAGTCGGTTTAGAACGTTTTTCTACGTTGTCCGACGCCTATTCTCCACCTCCTTCGATCCTGACAATCATCTTCTGTCAGATTTTTTTGACTCATTGATCTTTGGATTGACTGTTGCCATTCTAGTTTAGGACGCCCTCTTTTTCTGCGCCCTATTGGTTGCCATTCTAGGACCTGCTTTGGTAATCTTTCGTCGTTCATCCGTTGTACATGGCCGTACCATATCAGTTGTCTTTTAGTGATGTCATCCGTTATGCTCCCTTCGATTCCCATTCTTTCTTTTATGATCTCATTTCTTATGTGATCTGTTCTAGATATTCTCATTGATCTTCTTATTGCATCCATTTCGACACTTTCCATTTTTGTTTTGTATTTTTCTGTTACGCGACGAGTCTCTATTCCATACAACAGCGTGCTTTTCACCATTGTTTCATATATGTTAAATTTTACATTCTTTTTTATCTCTCTGCTCCATAAAATACTGTTAAGACATCCAATAACCTTTTTTGCTTTTACTATTTTTTTTTTCCAGTTCTTTACAGTCTGTTCCTGTCTTATCAAATGTGACACCCAAGTATACATACTCATTGCATGGAGATATTACTTGTCCATTGTC